>PIJE02000717.1:59682-67182 GCA_002895965.2 Coryphaenoides rupestris | reverse complement strand
CTTCAAAGAGTACCACAATCTCTGCCATCAATAATGCACGCTGCATCCAACTCAACGGGAGCCACGACTTGGCTTTGTCTCTCGTGACTGCCCCCTCCGCCCCCCACCCACCACGGTGCTTACCCACAATGCCCCACTCTCTCCTCCCTCCCTCCCTCTCTCCCACCCTCCCTAAGTTTCTCCGCCATTGAGATGGGCTGTATTAATTCTTCCTCCGGCCAATAGAAGGGGTTGTGTGTGTGTGTGTGTGTGTGTGTGTGTGTGTTCACCCGGGAGCGTTGCCACCGCTCACCCTGTGTTTGCCAGTCCAGCGGTGATGTGTTTTCCCGTGGAGATGCACCCTCCTTTCACCGAGACAAGGTGACCCCACCCGCCGTTCTGGGAAAACATCTGCTTCTCCCCGTGCGGGAGGAAAGAAAATCAAACGCACCACATCTCATCTCACACATCGCTACAGGCTGAGCATATGTTTTAGAGGTAGAGATATTGATGAGTGTCTGCTGACTCTGGTTCTTCGAGTGTGTTGTGTCGTTGTGTCTGGTGGTTGTGTGGTGTGGCAGGTGCTGTAGGACGTTGGTGGTTGTGTGTTATCGGTGTGTGATGTGGGACCGGATAAATGATAAATGATGAGTCCTTAACCGCGCAGCAGTGGAAGCATATGGTCACTCGTGTGCGGTGTGTGTAGTGTGTGTGTGGAGTGGGTCTTGGAGTGTGTGTGTGTGTGTGGGTGTGTGCTTGGTGTGTGTGTGTGTGTCAGGGTGGTGTGTGTGTGTGTGTGTGTGTGTGTGGGGAGTGTGTGTTGTGTGTTGTGTGTGTGTGTGTGTGTGTGTGTTGTGTGTGTGCGGTGTGTGTGTGTGTGTGTGTGTGTGTGTGTGTGTGTGGTGTGTGTGTGTATGTGTGCTGTGTGTGTGTGTGTTAGTGTGAGGTTGCTGTGTTGATTGAGATGCTGCAACACACACACATACACACAGCACACACACACACAGACAAACAGTTTAATCACCAAGATGTATCTGCACACACACACACACACACACACATACACACACACACACACACACACACACACAAACACACACACACACACACACACACACACACACACACACACACACACACACACCTCCTCCTCCTCTTTGTGCGGCCGGGGGTCTGGGCGGCGGTGGTCTCGCCCGGAGCTCCGTGTAATTACACTCGTGCTCCGTCCTTGATGGAGCGATACCAGGACTCTGCTCTCTCTCTCGCTGTTCTACTATCACATTAATGTTTCCAGATCCGCTTTGTCCAAATACTATATTGTCCAAGGACACTTTTACGTGTTTGTTTGTTTTGTTGTTTGTTTAGTTCAAGCGTCACAACGGAATAATCTATAATTCAGGATCGGGGAAGATGGAAAAAGGGAATGTGTCCTCCAGTCCAACAGGGACTGCCGATGTGTTCACTTCTCTTACTTAAGACAACGACTACTCAATACATATAGATCATTTTAAATCAATATTTATGACAAAATCATTCAAATTCCTCTTTCATGTGGCTGCGGTGCTCTCGTCATTGAAGTCGATGAGGAGGATAAACGCCAAACAATGGCCGCCATCATCACTGCTGGGCTTAGAGGCCCAAATGATCTAAAAGGAAAATGCTATCAGCTTAATGGGCAGACAGCACCGCCTATGAGTAGAGGCTCCTGCTCGCCACGCTGGTGCGCTACTGCCTTCTGCTGGCGTCTTCTGCTACTACACCGGTTCCCCTTTGCTCCCGTGGTCTCCGTCCAATACTCCTTTTGCGCTGCAGGATTTGCTGAACTCTATTAATTCTCCATCACATGTCAGTAGAGCTTAGTCGTGAGCGCTATCATGACCGCCATGTTGCTCGCTTGCACTTATCTGCATATTTCCACAGTGTTTTTTTCCTCTCTCCCTCTCAGCGCGTGGTTTTGGTATCGTGACCAGAAGACCGCGCCGAACCGTTTATTTTGTGGGATTTTTTTTTTTGCTGTTCCACGAATGTCCGGGGGTAACTTATGTCACTCCATCTTGGCTTTTTCGTGGTATTTGTTTAACTCTGTCCCGGTGTCATGCAGTGGGAGTTTAAAGGAAGATCAGGAAATATGGTTGCCTTAGTGACATGTGACTCCTGACCCCTGTAGTGGGGCTGCATGATGTAGACCCCAAGTACCGACAGGTGAAGGCTAATTTTACTTACATTCATATTTTACAATATTGTCCAATTCAAAGCTATGAAACACAATTTTTCAAAGATTTCAAGAAGAAACATGAAACGTGAAGAGATAAATAGACATCCCACACCCTCCCCCAAACCCCCCTCACTATTTGGTGCATTTGGACTCTGGAGCCGGAACCTTTATCAGGTCTGTGTACCCCTGGGGACACTTTTTGGCAGAACACCCTGGGAAGAGGGTGTTACTGCAGTGCTACTATATACCCACACTACACACACACACACACAGGCAGCACTATAACAGGGTAAGTGAGTAGACAGTTACAGCCCAAGCCCTCCCCCATGTGTTCCTGAGCACCCAGGGCTGCCTGACCAGCGATTACGTAGTTTCGCAATCAATCAGTCAATCAATCAATCAATCAATCTCTCACTCAACCACAGTTCCTCTCTCGGAACTTCATTCCATTCATCGCAGCCCTCAGGTCCTGCGATGTCTTTTCATTCGAGTCTTCATGTGTCCCAGCTGTAGAGATGCTCATACCAGGACACACACACACACACACACACACACACACACACACACACACACACACACACACACATCTGCCGCTTGAGAAGGAGAAGGCCAGCAATCTGGAAACCGTTAGTCTGAGTTGTGAAACA
Organism: Coryphaenoides rupestris; assembly: GCA_002895965.2. NCBI lineage: Eukaryota > Metazoa > Chordata > Actinopteri > Gadiformes > Macrouridae > Coryphaenoides > Coryphaenoides rupestris. The sequence goes on along the minus strand of PIJE02000717.1, from coordinate 64,341 downwards.
TCATGTTGAAGGCATGTCTGCCATGGTCTGCTGCTCGGAGTGTGTGTGTGTGTGTGTGCGTGTGCGTGCGCGCGCTCATGATTATTTGCACAGAGCGTTCTGCAAAGTGTGTGTTGGCCTTACTTTGTCCACAACAGCCGGTTGTTGTCTTGTTTACTCATCATGACCTGGATGGAGATCTGTCCATCGATGACCTCACTCCGCTGTGACCCTGAATGACCTTTTGTTGTTGTTGTTGTTCTGCTCCTCAGGTCCTGGGGACCCCCATAGAGGACATCTGGCCAGGGGTCCACTCCCTGCCTCACTTCAAGCCAGGTGACGTGACACGCACACACACACACACACACACACACACACACACACAGCTGTGCATAAGCTAGATCCTCCCCCCAGGCCAACGAGTGCAGGGTAAATGGGGTGACTGTGTGCCAGGAGCGATGCGGTCTGAAGTGCCAGCCGATCTACAGACCCACCCCCCTGCCAGCCCCTCTGCCAGGAGCCATCCAAAGCACTCCCTATGGGAGCTCATTAGCTCTACATTTGATTAGTCGTCTGGCTGACAGGATATAGGCTGTGGGTGGAAGCCTGCTGATTGGCCGACCATTTCAGTCAGAATCCGCCCCCTCCCCCTCCTCTCCACTATCTGTGTGTTATTGCTTTCAAAGTCGCCGTTGCTACGAGCGACGACAACAACAACAACAACAACAACAACAAGCTCTGAGTTAGCGACAGACAGGCCTGGCGGCTACACCACCGGCACACCGGCAGCCATATATTGTTGTTCAGATACATGTACTGTTTGTGATTGACTGTCCTGATGACCGAGCCAGCGGTTGGGTTTAAAAGGAGGAGGAGGAGTCAGGATGTTAGGAGACCCAGTGAATGTATTTACATGTGCTAAACGCAGGCAAGTCGTCTGCCAAACGCACTAAATCTACATGCTGAAAACATATTTCATTGTTGTTTTATGTGACCATGTGTCCATTTCAATGGCAGGGCTCACCTCCCCACATGCAAACGTTCCACCTGAACAAACCTCGACACTGTTTAGCCCTGCCCACAACCAATGTGATTGGTTTAAAGAAATGCAATCAAGACTTAAACGTTATCTTTCCATCTCCCAGAATGGAATGATATAACAGGTGCAGCCAGACCTCCTCCAGCCCTGGAGTCTGGCTGTGCAACACTAACATTAGATCTCAGTCAGATCGGTTCTGTTTTATATCCGATAAAAACACACAAGCCAGAGGGGAGGGGGGTGAACTATGGGAGGGAGACGAGACGAGACAGTGATATGGGAGTGAAGGGTGTGTGTGTGTGTGTGTGTGTGGGGGGAGGGTGCTGAGAGAGAGACAGGGCGACCGAGGGGCTTGGAGGGGCTGGCCAGGTGACAGTGTGATGTTATCAGACCATGTGACAAACCGCCAGTCTCTAGTGGCCAATTAGAGAGCTGCTGGTGTGACAGAGAGAGACACACACTGTGCACACACACACACACACACACAGGGACACACACACGTGCACAGACACACACACACACACACACACACGCACACACCTGGTATCACATCCAGACTACAGTTGGCTCTCGTTAGCCTCTCACACAGTGTGCTGGACAGCTGTGCGGTTGCATGATGACCACACACACACACACACACACAATTTGGCAGTTGGTCTGTTCATCTGGAGCCTGCTGTTATCATGGCTGCCAATCATCACAAGCGACTCAGGATATCAGAAACAACCGGTCAACATTCCAACAGACGGTGGATCACGTGACGGGGATACACGTTGAAAGAGTTAAGGAAATAACCCACCTGGATCGCCGATCACCTGATCTTACCGTTGTTGTTCACAGATCCTGATATAAGCGGTGTGGTTTATTGAATCTTACCGTTGTTCCCCGCCCCCTCCTCTCCACTATCTGTGTGTTATTGCTTTCAAAGTCGCCGTTGCTACGAGCGACGACGACAACAACAACAACAACAACAAGCTCTGAGTTAGCGACAGACAGGCCTGGCGGCTACACCACCGGCACACCGGCAGACATATATTGTTGTTCAGATACATGTACTGTTTGTGATTGACTGTCCTGATGACCGAGCCAGCGGTTGGGTTTAAAAGGAGGAGGAGGAGTCAGGATGTTAGGAGACCCAGTGAATGTATTTACATGTGCTAAACGCAGGCAAGTCGTCTGCCAAACGTCACTTCTGTACCAAACGCACTAAATCTACATGCTGAAAACATATTTCATTGTGACTATGTTTGCGTATTATGATTTTGTTATTTACATGTGCTAAACGCAGGCAAGTCGTCTGCCAAACGCACTAAATCTACATGCTGAAAACATATTTCATTGTTGTTTTATGTGACCATGTGTCCATTTCAATGGCAGGGCTCACCTCCCCACATGCAAACGTTCCACCTGAACAAACCTCGACACTGTTTAGCCCTGCCCACAACCAATGTGATTGGTTTAAAGAAATGCAATCAAGACTTAAACGTTATCTTTCCATCTCCCAGAATGGAATGATATAACAGGTGCAGCCAGACCTCCTCCAGCCCTGGAGTCTGGCTGTGCAACACTAACATTAGATCTCAGTCAGATCGGTTCTGTTTTATATCCGATAAAAACACACAAGCCAGAGGGGAGGGGGGTGAACTATGGGAGGGAGACGAGACGAGACAGTGATATGGGAGTGAAGGGTGTGTGTGTGTGTGTGTGTGTGGTGTGTGTGTGTGGGGGGAGGGTGCTGAGAGAGAGACAGGGCGACTGAGGGGCTTGGAGGGGCTGGCCAGGTGACAGTGTGATGTTATCAGACCATGTGACAAACCGCCAGTCTCTAGTGGCCAATTAGAGAGCTGCTGGTGTGACAGAGAGAGACACACACTGTGCACACACACACACACACACACACACACACACACAGGGACACACACACGTGCACAGACACACACACACACACACACACACACACACACACCTGGCTACAGTTGGCTCTCGTTAGCCTCTCACACAGTGTGCTGGACAGCTGTGCGGTTGCATGATGACCACACACACACACACACACACACACACAATTTGGCAGTTGGTCTGTTCATCTGGAGCCTGCTGTTATCATGGCTGCCAATCATCACAAGCGACTCAGGATATCAGAAACAACCGGTCAACATTCCAACAGACGGTGGATCACGTGACGGGGATACACGTTGAAAGAGTTAAGGAAATAACCCACCTGGATCGCCGATCACCTGATCTTACCGTTGTTGTTCACAGATCCTGATATAAGCGGTGTGGTTTATTAATCTCTCTTATTTCGGACTCAACGTCACGTGACGGGGATACACGTTGAAAGAGTTAAGGAAATAACCCACCTGGATCGCCGATCACCTGATCTTACCGTTGTTGTTCACAGATCCTGATATAAGCGGTGTGGTTTATTGAAGCATATATAGAAACATATTCCACTTAAAGGATTCCGGTCTGCACTTACAGACACACACCACTAGGTGGCTCAATGTGGGCTCAAACACACCACTAGGTGGCAGTGTTGGCTTAACGTGGGCTCAAACACACCACTAGGTGGCAGTGTTGGCTTAATGTGGGCTCAAACACACCACTAGGTGGCAGTGTTGGCTTAATGTGGGCTCAAACGCACCAATCACACCATTGTTGCCTCCTCAACTCATACTGAGACACACTTTGAGTTAACTCAGACTTTTTGTTTTCATTTTATGTTATAAAAAAGTTTAAGGTTTAAGGTGCTGGCGAGGCAAATAACAAGTCTAGACGAATACGCTCCCAGCTCTCTGGCCTCATATCACTCATATCACTCCTATCGCTCTCTCTGTCTCTCTCTCTCTCTCTCTCTTTCTCTCCCTCTCTCTCTCTCTCTGTCTCTGTCTCTCTCTCCCTCCCTCGGAAACCGGCTTCCGACGCTTCTGTTGGGTTCTTTTTGTTCGTTTGGCGAGGGGGGGGCGGGGGCGGGGTCAACGCAGTTCTGAGAAGTCACTCTGAATCCGGTGTATCCGAGAAGCCCTCCCGGGGCTTGGAGGCCGGCGCCAGATCTCGGTAGGTTGACGGACAGCCTCCTATACTCTAGCACCGCCCCCAATATCGGCCAGTTCTGTGGAACTATAGAAGGTGGAAGTCAAATTCTGGCGTCCGATTTGTTCTGATCGGGAGAAGCACACAGAGGCCTGAAGTGACCGGCTGGTTGGCCCGGCAACGCCTCGTCTCTCCGGATGACTTGAGAGAAAGTTGGCAGCTCCGCCATCATTAGCATGCAGGAGGGGGAGAGAGGATGTGATCTGGAAGGAGTATCCAGCTCAGCCAAAAACCTTAAAGGCTCACGCAGCGCAATAAAGACATGGAAACATGCTGTCATGTAGAAAGAGCTGTTAATGGTGAACACATATGAGGAGATTATGACTTCCCTGATGTGTTCTGCGTGCCTCAGTTCTGCATCTGGCCTCTTGTGTCTTGACTCTCCTGTGCCCTGACTCTTGTGTCTTGACTCTCCTGTCTCTTGACTCTCATGTGTCTTGACTCTCTTGTGTCTTGACTCTCCTGTGTCTTGACTCTCCTGTGTCTTGACTCTCCTGTGTCTTGACTCTTGTGTCTTGACTCTCCTGTGTCTTGACTCTCCTGTGTCCTGA
>PIJE02000717.1:49682-54682 GCA_002895965.2 Coryphaenoides rupestris | reverse complement strand
GAGGTGGAGATGAGCATGGCTAATTACACTAGCTTCTTCCCCATTAGACCGCCTTAAGCCTAGCCGTTAATATAGCATCACGTCTGCAGTCTGAGAGCATTAGATTCAGGGGGGAATGCCCAGCCAAAAAGATATGAAACGCTGCTCTGTGTGCGTGTGTGTGCGTGTGTGTGCGTGCGTGCGCGCGTGTGTGTGTGTGTGTGTGTGTGTGGTGTGACTGAGGAGGAGGGGACGGGACCCCCTACTGTGTGCCCACCTACTCTCTGCCTGCCTGTCAGAAGAGCCTCACTCCTCCGTAAGGTGCCCCTGCTGTGCCAGCATTAAATACATCCAAGTTTCAATAAAAATGTCGGGGAAAATCTCTCTTCCGTTGCGTCCCCCACCGCCAGCGAAGGGCGGGTCGACATTCCGGCGGCGCGCTCATGCCATTGTCTCGGAGTTTTACAGATTTCCGCACGCGACTATAGTCGAGGCAGATTACTCGGAAACAAAAGAGAAATGATGGATATGATTAAGCCGGTGGAAGGGAGGAGAGGATGGAGAAGGGGAGGCACGGGGAGGTGTTAAGGGGGAGGTGTTAAGGGTGGGGGGGTGGGGGGGGGAATGATGTCGAGTCTGAAGAGGAGAACTTGAAGCAGGAAAGCCAGCAGTGACCCGGAGGAGATCAGCATCAGAGAGGAAGAGCAGCGAAGCCCCGAGACCCGAGCCGCGTCTTGGTTTCCTGGGAGGCGCGTCTGAGTCATGAGGCCGGAGATGGGATGGAAGGTTCTAGACCTCCAAGCTCTATAGATATAGACGTCGTCCTAGACCTAGTCCTAGTTGTAGTCCTAGTCCTGGTCCTGGTCCTAGACGTGATGTTTCAGCAATTGTTTTATTTTGTGTTTTTCAATATCTGTGTATATCTGTCTGTCTGTCTATCTGTCTAGCTATCTGCCTGTCTCTCTGTCCGTCTAATCTGTCTGTTCCTCTGCCTATCTGCAAGTCTTTTTGTTTATACTAGTGCAGTGCCCACTCAAAATGTGCCTGTTGGGATACACAGTGTCCATGTATGTTTTAGATGTTCTATGTGTTTAATATGATGTATGACGTAGCCGGTCTCTCACCCCCACAGTGTGCTCCATCTTCACTGTGGCCGGGGTCAAGCTGCAGACGGAGTCCGGGGACAGCATCCAGGTGTGCTCCCGGAGGAACAGCCAGGGGAAGGTGTCCACCTCCTCCTCCTCGGGCAGCAAGCACTGACCTGAGACCGGCTCCGCCCGCTGCAGTACCACCACCACCAGCCAGGTGGGTCCACAACACACAGCGCACAGCTCCCTGATGCATCACACACACACACACACACACAGACACGCGTGCACGCACACACACACACACACAGCCCCCCACCCAGACACACACAATCACACACACACCGGACAATATTCAATCCGCAAATGACACACATTTGAGCCCAATGACACACACTTACAAATGCTTTCAGTTGAAGGCCTCACCAGTTGAAGGCTTTATCTGCATAAACACCAACGCCCCCCCACCAGCCACCTGCCCCCCCACCCACCCCACAGGCTCCACTATCAGCTGGCAGGAGGTCAGCCTGTTCTTAGGAGCACAGAGAGGGTGGTCCTCAGAGGGTGGCTCTGTGTAATGACAGGCTGGAGGCTGGAGGGGCCCAGGCCGGAGGATAAGTGGGGGCCCCTCATAGTGCTGGGGTACAGCGGGGCCGATGCTAGGGGCCCCCCACACACACAGAGAGAGCAACGCCACTCTGCAGATTACAGCAGCAATCAGCAGCAGCAGCAGCTGCAGTGGAGAGGGAGAGGATGGAGCTGCTGGGATGTTCTCTTCATCACACCACACACACACACACACACACACACACACACACACACACACAAATACATACACACGCACGCACGCACACACACACACACACACAGATAAACACATGCATACACTCAACACTGAATCCCTCCCTCTTGTCTTCTGGTTTCTACGCCCGTTTCCTGTCTGTCAAGTTGCTCCAACCTTCCATCACCTGTAATTCATTCTAGCTTATCAGTTTTTGTGTGTGTGTGTGTATGCGTGTGCGTGTGCGTGTGATAGACGTGTCCCCACTGGAACAGCGGTGTCCTCTCTCCACTGCAGCATTCACATGGTAATGACACGTCTCTGTCGCACCACCTCCAGCCTCTGACAGCCTGAGAACGCTGCGCTGATAGAGGCCTAATCCTCACACGCACAACACGCACACGCACACACACACACACACACACACACACACACACACACACACACTCAGAGAGAGAGAACAGGCTTTGACAGCCACACACGCATGCACCAGTGAGATAGGAACATATCTGTTCAGAGTTTTGTGTTTGTAAAAGGTGGAGATGCATCGCTCTGGATTCCTCCCACAACGTGCCCATGTTACTGGGTCCACATGGACAATGTGGGTCTGTGTGCGCATGGGTGTGTGTGTGTGTCTGTCTGTCTGTGTGTGCGTGTGTGTGCGTGTGTGTGTGTGGTTGTGTGGATGCTTGTGGGCGAGGACGGTATCGCGGACAACAAACTCGGAACAAACTGAGACCGTGTTACGTGTTCATAGTCGCATCATCATCGTCGTCGTCGTCATCATCATCATACGACCGGCCTTCATCACCACGGCTAGTCAGGCCTGCGTCATGTGACCACAGTTGTTGTTGTTGTTGACCAGCTTCAAACTGCAGCAGTGTGACGCACTGCATTCCATAGGACCTCCAGTACTGCGGTTCTGAATGAGGCAGACAGAACCCCCTCCACCCACCCACCACCACCACCACTCCACCTCCACACACCACTACCAACCACCTCCACTACCTCCACTCCCCTCACCACCCCACCACCACCACCACCCCACTCCACCACCACCTCACCTCCACCACCACCTACTACCACCACCACACCCCACCTCCCCACCACCACCCACCCACTACACCACCACCCCACCTCCACCACCACCACTACCACACTCCACTACCTCCACTCCCCTTCACCCACCCACCACACCCACCTCCACCACCACCACACCACCACCACCTCCACCACCACCTCCACCATCCACACCCCACCACCACCACCACCACCACCACCACCTCCACTACTACATCCACCCCCCTCCACCTCCACCACCGGTCGGTGTTGTTGTTGTTTTGCGCCAGCGCTGTATTATTTACGTATTATTTATAGCAGGTAGCCCAAGGTAGCAGACACAGATGGACGAGAGAGGCAGAGGAAAGGCAAGCAGGCGTTCTCTCTCTCTCTCTCTCACTCTCTCTCTCTCTCTCTCTCTCTCTCTCTCTCTCTCTCTCTCTCTCTCTCTCTCTCTCTCTCTCTCTTTTAATTTGGGTGCAGTGAGAGGAGGTGGTGTGTGTGTGTGTGTGTGTGTGTGTGTGTGTGTGTGTGTGTGTGTGTGTGTGTGTGTGTGTGTGTGTGTGTGTGGGAGGTGGTGTGTGTGTGTGTGTGTGTGTGTTTGGGGTGGGGGGGTGTTTCCCAGTGGGGCTGTCTTTGTGCGGCTGTATGGCTGCCTTTGAGGAAGCCCCCAGCACCTACTGAGCTAAGAGCTAAGACCAGGAGGAGGAGGAAGAGGAGGAGGGTGAGGAGGAAGAAGAGGAGGGGAGGAGGGGGAGGAGGAGGAGTCTCCTTCACGACCTTACAATGACTGAATGACTAAAAACAAAAAGTGCGCAGAAAGTGGAGGGTGGGGAGGATGGAGAGAGAGAGAGAGAGAGAGATGGAGAGAGAGAGAGAGGTTGAGTTGCTCTTTTAAAAGAATAGATGGAGTGAGAGAGAGGGAGAGAGAGAGAGAGAGAGAGAGAGAGAGAGAGGGAGGGGAGTTTCTGAGCCACTGTGTACTTATGTGTTGATCTATTCATCTTACAGTAGCGTGTTGCAGTGGTCAATGTTTATTGATGACGCTGCATTATTGAGCCGATCAGCTGATGCAAGGACACGTCCTGACCAGCCTGAGGCGTGTGTGTGTAGCAGTTTGTCGTGTTTAGGATGTACGCCGTCATCCGCATAAAATAATTCACCATCAAGCATAAAAAAAAAAAAAGCTTTGTTTTTTTGATGGACACACGAAAAGTATGGCTTTTTAGTTTTCAGTTGTACTCACATAATGATGTAATCATCCACCAAGCGTCGCTTTGGCGCAAAACGCTGCACACATCACACATCCAAAGGCCTTTCATGTGCGTTTCAGTTCGTTCCGACTGCTGTTCGACGATCTTGTACACTTTGTTCGCATCCATTTTACAATATAAAGGTTACGAGGAGTTCAAAGTAGCACAAATAACAGCTCACACGTAAAACTCTGCTTGAGCTGAGAACCGGGGGTGAAGTAGGAGTCAGTGGGAGTGCAGAGGAGAGGAGTTCAGGAGCTTTGTAGACCAAAGTTTGTCTCGTTGATTCCACAACACGCCGGTGATCACGGCGTGTGAAGTGCACATCCACACCGCCGGGGTTACGCGCGAGACAGCGTTCGTGCCACAGCCTTATCACATAGCGTTAGCACATAGCATTAGCACATCGCGTTAGCACCTAGCGTTAGTCCCTAACCTAATCACATAGCATTAGTGCATAGCGTTAGCACATAGTGTTAGCACACAGCGTTAGCGCATAGCATTAGCACATATCGTTAGCGATGCGGCATCCTGCTGTGTGTGTGTGTGTGGCGGTCGGCCATCGTGGGTCAACCAAAGGCCATTAGGTCCCCCGGCATCACATCGGCAACTTTGAAGATAATGACAGCGTCTAGCATTTAGACCACACACACACACACAGACTCTCACAACACCACACACACACACCACACACACACACACACACACACACACACACACACACACACACACACACACACACACACACACACACACACACACCCCGGCGGACGTCACAAGAACATCAACAGGGCAACAGCATTAAGAGCACACACAGGACACACACACACACAGACTAAC
>PIJE02000717.1:28052-48276 GCA_002895965.2 Coryphaenoides rupestris | reverse complement strand
TCACGAGGGGTTGATGACAATCGGAACGTCTGTGCCAGTGATTTGCACATCTGTCTGTGTCTGTCTGTGGTTTATCAGAGCACACACACACACACGGAACACCTACACACACACACACACACACACACACACACACACACACACACACACACACACACACACACACACAGACTCTCACACACACACACATTTAGCCTAAAGACATTATTCCAGTGGCTTTCACAAAATTGACTTCCAAAATAAAACCAGCTAACTGCCAAAATAAAGAGGATTTGCGATATTGAAATGTAAAAAAGTAAAACAAAAATGACATTAACTTCCGCCCTTCCGGAGCTAGCTAAGTATATCGGAGAGAAGAAGTAAAAAGTTAAACACGTCAATTTGTGCGGTCCGACAAAATGACCCGTCAGAGAGTTTGATGGTTTCTTCTCCGGGTCGAGGACGGCGTGTTTGAGAGGAGCTTCCTGCTGGGAGCCGGAAGCCACGGGGATAATGAACCGGGAAGCAGACAGACAGCCGATAACCGCAGGCATGGTCTTGAGAAACACAAAGTCACTGGAAAGGAAAATTCCCTCGAGTGTTAACCTTCGCTCTGCCACCAGAGTCGCCACGTCCACCCACTCCCCCGAGACGCTGCTTCTCTTCAGCTTTTTTATTTTCATTGTTGTGAAAGAGCATTTTAAAGTTAAAGTTGAAATATCGTCTTCTTTCCGCTCAATAATTCTGGTAAAATACGATTTCTGTGCAGTCTCCCGAGCTCTCTCTCTCTCTCTCTACGCCAGCGCTTGAGGGCTGACGGATGGCTTTAGCAGATGTTGCTAACTCGCCAACAAACTTGTTTTGCCGCAGAGTTTCTTATTTCCCGCAAGTCAGCGATTCCCAACGTGCTAATCAGAGGGAACCGTCTCGTCGTACTCTAGTACGCGTGTTTAGAGTCACGCGCCGATGGTCCGTCTGGCGTGCCGACGTTTCCGCGCGACGGACGGACGGACGGACCATCGCTGGGGTTCAGGGCGGAGCGGACGTGATGGAGGTTAGCAGGCGGGTGACGGCTAGCGATGGCTTCTCTTTGTTCTCCTCCCTTCCTCCTCCCTTCTTCTCCTGCTCCTCTCCTCTTCCCTCTCACCCTGGATTCCCTCGCTCCCTGCGCTAGACTTCTGGCCCAGCGCTCTTTGTGCATACGAAAGAGAAGCTAGAGCCCTCTACGGGTCAGAGTGATAGACAGGTGGGGGGATTCCATGGGATGAGCCCCTCTCTCTCTCGCTTTCTCTCTCTCTCTCCCTCTCAGTCTCTCTGTCTCTCCCCCATCTCTCTCTCTCCCATCTCTCCTGAGGACCAGGGCTGTGTAGTTAGCGAGAGGAGAGACGAGGAGTTGGAATTAGGGGGGAAGAATCATGCAGCATGTAAATAAGGAGACGGGAGAGACGGAGCGAGTGGGGGGGGGGGAGATGCAGCTCTCGCTCTCTCGCTCTCCGTCTCTCATCCTCTAGCTAGTTATCCAGGCCCAGCAGGATGCCAGACCCACGAAGTAGAGAGAGGGAGAGAGAGACAGAGAGAGAGAGAGACGGAGAGACAGGGAGAGGGTGGAGAGGAGGCGGGTGGAGATGGAGCGATTTCTCGTGCACAGTTTGTTTATTAGCCGCCAGGCGGATGCTACCAGCCTGACTTCCTGCGTGTGTGTGTGTGTGTGTGTTAAGGACAGAGTGTGTTAGAGAGAGAGATGGATGGGAGAGCATCATTGTCTGTGAAGGGAGGGTGGGGGGGTGTGATCTGACTCTGTTTGGCTTCCTCATTACCATAAGCTCCCCTTTCGAACCCTCCAGCTGGGAGTAGGCTGCTCTCTCTCTCTCTCTCTCTCTCCTCTCTCTCTCTCTCTCCCTCTCTCTCTCCCCCCCTCTCTCTCTCTCTCTCTGCATTCTCCTCAACATCAACATATGGGCGTCCCTAATGAGTGTCGTCCATATTGGACTCCGTGTTCGTTAGAGGTGGGGGGGGGGGGGGGGGGGTATATCCTTTCCTTGTGTGTTGCCGCCGACAACCACCGCGGTGCTTGGACGCCTGTCTCTGCGCTGTGAGTGAATTTGTGTCAAATAAAGTTGGCAAATTCGTTCAAACTTGTGCTGACTGCCATTGAAACACAACAAGAACTGTTCTCAGATTTCTATTCATGAGAGGGAGAGAGAGGGAGAGAGAGAGGGAGACAGGGAGAGAGGCCAGAAAAAAAGTGAAGAGGAAATAAAAAGAGGGAGAGAGAGAGAGATGGAGAGAGAGGGAGAGAGAGAGGGAGTGGGGAGAGAGAGAGAGAGAGGGAGAGAGAGGGAGGCAGGAGAGAGGGAGTGGGGAGAGAGATATAGAGGGGGGAGAGAGAGGGAGAGATAGAGGGAGAGGGGGGAGAGAGAGAGGGAGACAGGGAGAGGGGGGAGACAGGGAGAGAGGCCGGAAAAATAAAAAAAATGTATTAAAAAAGGAAATTAAAAGAGAGAAAAGGGAGACAGGAGAGGTAGGGAGTGGGAAGCAGTCTGCAAGAGAGGAAGTTGGCGTCTCTCTCTTCTTACATCCTTTGCTTTACACTGTTTACTCTGGCATCACGTTGTCAGACCAGCGGCGGTTGCTCAGGGAGACAGCGTGCACCACACACACACACACACACACACACACACACACACACACGCAGACACACACACACACACGCAGACACACACACACACACACACACGCAGACACACACACACACACACACAGAGATGTAAACTTGCACTGTCACTCACACCTTCTCACCTTTGAAAGTATTCAGTGTGTTGTTTGGGGCTGATTAAGCTAAACACATCGGCAATGTGTATGTAATTACGTAATTATGGTGCGTAAATGATGACAGTTAATCCCTAACAATACACAGCAACACCTTGGCCAGGCGTGTGTGCGGGTTGTTGTGTTGTGTGAGCCTGTTTGTGCATCTGTGGAATGCTCGGTAGGACCACTCCTGTGTGTCCCGGAGTCGTCGCCGTCGTACCTGCGCTGCGCTTCTGTGTTGGTGGCGCCGCGACGACGACAGTACCCCACCCTCCCTGTCTGTCTGTCTGTCTGTCTGTCTGTCTGTCTGTCTGTCTGTCTGTCTGTCTGCCTGCCTGTCTGTCTGTCTGCATGTTCCTCTAGCGATAGCACCTGCTGCTCCAGCCTCAGCACACACACACACACACACACACACACACGACATGGTTCCTTCACCGCTTCATTGTACACGTTTGTCGTTGTTTGTGGACGGAGCGGTTGGAATGATGCTAGCATGCTAGCGCTCTCTTGAGTGTTGTGTGGCAGCAGTATAAAGGCGGCGTTGGCTCCTGCCTGTCAGAGCTGCTCTCCGTAGCATCGTAAACAACAACGAGGTAAACAACAACGCCGCTGGGCAGATTCCCTGGGCGAGGGGGGCGGTCAGGATCGCCTCAGGATCGGCAGCGCCGTCCTTCCTCGTAATCACGCCGAACTCTCCTGTTCAGAGTGGAGTTTACTTTGTTTATTTTCTATCCTGCTGCCGGTGGTTGCTGTCGTCATTCGCTTCCTGCCAAGACAGGAAGTCAGCGGGACAGCCGCCTCAATCAATCCCTCGCATGACACGCGGCGGGGGTCTCCATGGCAACGGAGCAGTGCGCTGAGCTGTGAACACCGGAGCCACTAGACAGTCAGCGGGTGAACATGGAGATGAATGTTCCACCGAAACAAAGGCGTGTGTGTGTGTATAGAGGTGCCTGGGCGGAGGTACAGACTCCATCAGCCCTCGGGTATGGTACAGACTCCATCACCCCTGGGCTGAGGTACAGACTCCATCACCCCTGGGCTGAGGTACAGACTCCATCACCCCTGGGCTGAGGTACAGACTCCATCACCCCTGGGCGGAGGTTCCTGGTACATGCTCGCAGAGTGGAGGCAGCGTACGGTTCAGCTGTGTTTCTGTCCAGCGTGGTGATGCCTCCTGGCTGCAGTTCCTCCACACGCCTCCAGGTGGAAGCTTTAGCTTGTTGTTGTTGTTGTTGTTGTTGTTGCAGCTCTGGCCGGTCCAGTCTGGCTGCCTGGAGTCTGATCCTGGGTAGTAGAGCTGCTGTTAGGTGAATGGTATCACAGTAGTGCCTACGTGTGTGTGTCTATTGCGGCAGTGTGTGGACCCATTGTTGTTCCGTTCGCCACTCAGACACACACCGCCGGGGAAGGGAATCAAATAACCCTGACGGATGGCGGTGAAAACATCGTGCTTCTTTCTGTATCGAGTGCTTGCCGGCCGAAGCCAAAGTGTTTGTTCTGCCAGTTTGCGATACGTCTTGGAGAAACACGTTCCTTCACACTCGCAATCCTGTATCCCCCCCCCCCCCCCCCCCCCGCGCCGCTTCTCCACTAATGAAGTCCCACGGCAGGTCACGCATCGATTCCCAGATCGGTGTCATAGCAGGATCGTCTCGTGTTTTTTTGTAAACTTTTATACAATTTTATTTTACTTGGATTACAATCGCCAAGGTCTGCAGTCCTGTTAACTTGTAAGCACGGATGATCCCATAGGGCCTACCTGCTCATGATGACAGGACAGACGGCCCCTTTCTGAATTAAACTGGAGCAAAAACAGCGGTTAAAAGCATTGTTCAGCATATTGTTTTCTTAGATGTTTGGTACTGCCACTCAGAACGGTACGGTCTGCTCTTATTCTCAGCATTATGCAGGCAACCTTAGAAATTATGAAACTCGTTTCTATTAAATGTTCCTTTTCAAGCTATGAATTATGAAATAGTCAACTTGTGGGAAGACACAATGAACGGCTCATTGCTCGATGGTGACTGTGTAGAATTATCTTTTAATGTGGGTACAGCCCTGGCGAGACTAGTAGTCCCCCTCATAATTATGCTTGTCCTCACGTCTCTCGTGACACCCAACCCCCCCACCCAATGTTTTCTACCTACCTTGTGAGGATTGAAGTCTCTTTGTTTGGTGAGAGGTGAGGTCCTTTAAACTAGCCTAAGCTATCGATTGAGATATAACTATCAGCAGATCTGCCAGACATAGCACAAACAACACTAAAATGGATAGTGTATCTCCATCTAATTTAGACTCGTAGAGGTCAAGATTGCTGTGCTGTCTGCCCGTCCACTCTATACGTGTGTCAGAAGTGTCGTGGAGACTTCGAAAGGCTTTACCCACACGTAGAGGTCTAAATAATCATGGTTTGAGAGTACACTCCGCCATTATCGGGAAAACGTTTGGTTATTTGTTTGTTGTAAATGGTGCATATTAATGAATCCCATGTCCTACACAACAAAAATATAGAAAATCGCAACCTGTTCTTTTCTTTTTGTAAAAATCAATTCTCTAATACGAATACTGGATATATTCAATACCTAAACGCGAATTATTGTGCAATCTTTGGTGTTAGTGACACTGTCGTAATAATTGGTTCTGAGCAGCAAATGCTTCGACCACCAACGTGACTGCTAGTCGCTATGGATAGTCTCGCTACGAGAGCACATCTTCGCCCGCAAGAGATTATTATTCAGAAACTACGCAAAACTAGACCAACCTAGCGCTGGCCTCCTGGGCTCTGCGGAACTCATGAGTGCGTCTACCTAGAGATTATGGCACCACACTCGTAAAAGAGTTTCGCACTACACACATATGTTATCCATCGCAGAGGAGGGACGAGAGACCTTGGTCTATCATACAATTTTCCTCACTAAGTCACAGCCTCATATTTTTATTATATATATCTCTCTCACCAGTCGGGCCAATCCATCGCTGGGCAATAATTTGCTTACATCAACACTCCCTATCATTTTCAAAATAACATACCAAATACCCAAACACAAACATGTCGTATCGTAACATAACTTCGTTAATTCTCCCAAACAGATGGAAGTTGGTGGCGACCAAGTGGCCAATATGGACGGCCAGTGCATCAGCCGTGGTTGGAATTACATCCCAGCAGGTTTTTCCAGCAGGGGGTGAAAGAGGGATCAGATGAAGGTGGGGGAGGGGGGGGCCTTCCATGATCGTCACCACTAAGCAAACAACAAAATATAAGGTACTAGGCTTATTTTATTACATGCGTATATAGGAACCATGAAAGCAAGGTGTTCTCACCGACAGCCACTTTTAAGGAGACACATCAATATGTACCAAAAAATCATGTAAATAATGAATAGGAAACCTTTTTCATTGTAAAGAAGTGAAATTCTCGGTTCTATAATATAAAGTTAACGCTCAAACATCTCTCTCACTTTCCACTAAAGAACTCTTCCACGGCTACACCAACAACCATGCGAGGTGTGGCAGCATAATAGTGACATTTATAGGACGAGTGTATAGACAATAGACTAGCTAGGTATTCAACATGTGCATCATGAATTTAAACATTAGTTTGTCCATGGGCTCCTAAACTACAAAAGCGCACGGACGGGTAATTGTAGTGTTAATAATGTTTCGCGTGGTTTAAATTCCGCAGAAGGTTGTAGTTAATAAATTGTGTGACTAAGCAAGATAATTGGCTCACTCAGTTAGGTTCACATTGTTCTAAATCCAGCAACATTTCTACCTTGATATGTTAGCTTGCTGCGGCATGGTTAGACCTCTGGATGTGCCGAGAGTGATTACTCGACACATCCGACAGCACTCAGGTGTGTGCAGCCCTCCACCAAGCCTAGAGCTTGCGAACGATGGGTCACAGGATAGAGGCTAGACTTCTAAAACGCAGACCACACAATCCACCAAACAACAACACGTGACCCCAAGGCCACTCATATTGTGAGTACTAGAGGCTCTCTGCTGCAATGGACAAGAGTAAGGATAGGATATCAATCCAATGAGTAACGACAAGGGTGTCGCCAGGTGGAAGTTGGTAGGCGAGAGTGGCTATCGTTAGATGAATATTAGTACCAATATTACTTTGTTAGATTTGCATGGTAGGACACTGTAAAATTTGAGTGGTGCTAAAAACCAGTCAAAGTACATTATAGAGTTGGATACTATGGTTCACACTCATTTCAACATTCATATCAATCTACAATGGGCAAACTAGCAATCGGACGAGAACGATATTCCGGAGTCGCGGCGAGGGGGAGGTGTCAGATGCACTTTTACACAAGTATCGTGGCGGAAGGTTCAGTGAAAAACCAAGACATCCTCCACGAACAACATGTGAAACATGGATATTGAGTCCGTGAAGTTTACAGTGTTTGAACACTATGCCCATCTGTGGTACAGAATGTAATCTAATGACATGGTAGATATGGCGCACAAGGAAGTGTAGGCAACGCGAGCGATCGAGCAAATGATGCTGCTTATGACCTTCGCCAACGAGTCAAAGGTCAGGTAAAGAGAGGGTCACAAGCAATGTGGACACATGGAGGAAAATATGCAGGATATAAAAGACCGACCTGTCTCAAATACCAGGTTGTTTCTGTTATCCTCAAACAGAAAAACCAGATGTCGTTCATGCGAATTTCTCTATAGATAGTGAACATTCTTTTTAATCATTAGTGTGCTCTGAAAACTTGGAGTCAGCTAAAGGCAATCTCTGTAAATCTCCACTAAACTCCGTCGTTATCGAAATGAGATATTGGGGATACATTTATTTCGATTTGCAAACCTTAAAAAAACAGTTTCTGTTTAAAAAAGTTACCTCATAGCGTCAAATTCTTACCATATTAATAGCAATTCATATAACAAGGATTACACAACCTTCACCGACTCTACGAGAGAAAACAAAGAGACTGTCCACTACATTGCAACACTTTAATATGACATACTCAAAATGAACTGGATTATCGGAGGAGGGCCACACTATTGCCCAAGCAGGAAGAAGAGCGCTCTAATATATTTCACACAAATTCTATAGCGTCGTAGCTCATGCCAGAACCAATGTAGGCTGAAAATTATATGGTGCGAGTAAAATACATGAGTTATATTCAAGGTTGCTATTTTTTCCATTAGACTTATATATCCAAACTTATAGTTTCATTTACTTTTATTATCAAGGAAAAGTCACATAATTATTCTTATATTTTGTACCTCAAGTCTTATCTCCCACGTGTTATAAGGAGTTGTATCCAAATAGATTCTCGACAGAGATAATTGTATCACTAATGCATGTAGAGGAAGCCTTTCATATACAATTATGTTGTATTTTATAAAAGGTGCACATGCAGATTACTCGTATTTATCCCTTTGCGTGTTTAGATATCATCCTTCTTCATGATCTGATTTTTCGACCTTCAAAAAAACAGACAATTATCACTCGCAAGAGGAGAGTTGGCAGGAGACACTCAGGAGTGAGTAGGTATTAGAATACATGTAAGGAGAAATAACCTCGCGTCCAAGAAGAGATATATAAGATATCTGAAAAAAATAACAAACCACTGTTGAAGAGCAATCACCCTAAATTTTGGTCTAAGAGACAAGAGAAATTTAAGTGTAGTAGCTCGCTAAACCCGATATGCATTTATATATATATATTCAATTTATTGTAATATATTCTATTATTAATTTTAATTGTATTGTATCAATTGTATAGATAACTAGTCTTATTAGCCCTATAGCTATGTACAAACAGCTCCACACGAGTAAAAACATTACACAAACTACAATTTGGAACATTTATACTTATACCTGAGATCGAGACACGTATAATATAAGAAACGAGTTTCCTGATCTCGTAATATTGTGGATGATTTGTCCACTAGTTAGTGTAGTCTGCTCAACAACGCACAAGCAACGTAAGAGGCACCTAGCCTTGTGTAGTAAGGACATCAGAGGCAACTTACACACAACCAGTGTTTATCAAGTATGGCGCTTTGTAACGTGTGCGAATTATGTGACATGACCTGTGACTGGTTAAACTGTTCCTGTTTTCCCGTCTTGTGTCCTCACCTCACTCGTTATTATTCTGGCACGCCTTGACTGATGGATATGAATCCGCCAAGCTGGGATGTTGATGTTATTTGCGCGATGCTGTGTGCTTGTCTTTGTGTCGTTCTACCTAGTGAATGTGTGTGTGTGTTTGTTTGTAACAAGGTACTGGCTATGGCCCGAGTGTGAGATATAGTGAATGGGGTCCCTCGAGATCACCAACCCGACCGTACTGACGGGGCCTCTAGTACTCACAATTGTCTCACAACATGGCTTGCTTCCTCTATACTCCACGGCTCACCCTCGAACCGATAGCTACTGAACGAGCTATACAGTTGTGAGCACTGAAAGCTCAATAGGGTATGTACGAAGCGACGGTTCGGTCATCCACCAACGACCTGCTCTTCATATTAGAAATTTTGCTATTGTTTCGAAAGCTAGACTCCCGTTATGGAAGATAGACACAAACAACATCTGAATGAAAGAATATGAGATTGGTATTGGTGCCAAGGCTCGGAGGGGTCTGGTCGTGAATTGAGACAGAGCACTCCTTTATATCAGGTGTCTGTCGGAATGCTATTTCGTGGGAGAGCAAGGCAGTAAAGAAATTAGAAGAGTTATATAATTATAAATAAGTATTGATGATACAAACTTCATTATGTGGGTTGATTTATTTCTTAGTCTAATTACGGATTTTCGTACCATATTTGTTTACAATACGATCGTTGTGTCTCGAGGTCGCGATTGTGTGTGTCTTTTTTGGCTCTGATTTAGTAACGCAAACGTATTTGGTAACAGTCACGTTCTTTTAGAGCACAAGTAGACTGTGTCTTGGCTGATGGTGGGTCAAGAAGATTAGTAATGAACAGCATCTGTAGTCGCTTACAATCTTATCTAGTACCCATATCTCTCTACCCACTGTACAAGTCTCACTTCTGAGCGCAACAGGACTAGATGAGTGCGAGGCTGGTCTCCCGACTCAGACTTTCCCTCGCTGGCAAGTGATGCACAACCTTCAGCCTGTCCGAGGAGGGCACCATCAGACACGGTGCGAAAAGTCGTACAAGGAGGTTGCAGGACAACCAGAGAGCCTGTGTCCTCCGCAATTGGAGTCGGCCAGAGGGAGATTTTAACAGAACCACATTGGCGTAGCAGGCCATTCACAAGAGCCGTGGGGTGAATGTTACATGGAAATGCTGCGGGCAAGGGTAGCGCATGGCTCTTTTGACGCGAACAACCACCGGGGGACGGACGGCAAAATAGCCTACACTGCAGGCTATTCATGTCCGAGGTTGCGGTTTGGATGAATGCCTGTACAGAGCGATTCTATAAGGATGGGCGAAGGCTTACGTGAATTGGGCAGCTAGAAGATGCTTGTCTAAATTATCGTGGCGAAGAGAGCGAGAAACCTAGCTCAGTGCTATTTCAAAGCCGCGCGACATGCCGAGGTCCATAGGGTCTGCTGCTGTGCAAAATAACAACCCAATTACGGGTTCATTTGTGGATGCACCAATTGTTTGCGGAGACACAACATATAGACGTAGTGGGCACTCTGCTTACCCTAGTGGACTCTGCTTTCAGATAGGCGACCCAACTCGTGGCGTGTAGGGCGTGTTATAGTGTTGCACCCCTATTATCAGAAGTAGGCGCTGGAGTCTCATTCTTCGTGCTCTTAGTTCCTTTCAGAGTAACATTTATCGTGTATGGAGTGTAACAAAGACTGTGGTGCATACAGTGGAAGGCGCAGGTCGGTGCGGTAGGACTATCCCCTGAGGGAAGTTTCACCCAACACCAGGTCGGACTCGCGCGCCCATAAGAGGTGGACCGTAGGCACGGGGGGTCGGGGGCCAAGTTGGTCCGTTGACAGTGATGTATAGACTCAGAGAAAAAATCACCTCCTGTCCTCCACGACAGAGACTTACAGTGAGTTGCAGAACTCCCGATGAGGACGGGGACTGGGCGCAGCAACGTCGTTAAGGTGTCGCCCCCCCAGGCCACTTACACTCGTTCGGTGATACCCTCTTAGAACAGTGGGGGTCCAGTGTCATCGCAACATGTCTAGACGCGTGAGCTGACCTCTTAAAAGACACGTGATCACAGCTCGATAAGTCTTGACCAACACAGATGCTTCTTTCACTCGATGTGCAACGTCGACGTTCGATCTCAACGAGTGGGATTGTCCACCCAGCTGTGTGATGGATTGAGCTACAGAGCCTATTGCTCCCTACCGGTTGGTACAGTCCTCTGTATGAGACCTCGGAAAGTGCTTGGCCATGTTGCTGAGACTTTTAATGAAATCTAGGTCACCCCGGACCATCTGGGTGGACACTCCCACTTGTGATGTCACTATGGTCAGGCATAATAATTTTAGTTCACATGACAATTTAGAACGGCTGTGTATGGATTAATCGACCAACCTCAGCACTTCTGGTAGTGGTTGAAAAGATTCAGGCATACCTTCGGTCCACCCGTAAGACGGAGATGCCTTGATGAGTAGATATTTTATGTACAACCATCAAAATGGCCATTCTAAAATTCTCATTGACTCATGGACAATGGTATCCTTTCTGTATAAGGAGGACCTCTCGATTGCGCACGCACGCTTTTGCATAGCTCCACAACCAGCGAAGGGAGACATATGTCAGGTTACTAAAAATCTAAGTCCAGGAGTTAATCGACCATAGGTCGCCCTCGACCTTGACTACGCCTAGCACCTAGAGATCGAAAGCGAATCAGGTATAAGATGAGGCACTGAGCTAAGTGACGTATTGATGCAATTAGAAAACTGTGAGGAGCGAAACCCATGTGTCCTTCAATAGAGTGGTCTTGCGATGTCCACCGAGGCGGTCATTAATTATCTCTCGCATTTTAGTTGCGAGGTCTAGGGAGTAAGCGGAGGAAGCTCGCGTGTCCGGAGGGTAGGTCCTACGGTCGGTTATTATCTTTAGAATAACCATCTGAGTGTACATCGAACCACACGCATGATTGATAAAATGTCATATTTCATGGAATTTACTCGCGTACCTAACAAAACTCTGAACTCTGAGAGTGGAATAACATAACCGCTCAGTCTCCAAGTTCCTTCCCTGTGGACATCGAGGCACCAGCGCGCTGAGATTAGGGACCAATACCAGCCAGACGTTGGCCATCTCATCTTCGTCGAGTGCTGAATTTTAACACTGACTAATATTTTTTAACATTTCACATTTCATAATTAATCTGCGCACCCAAGTAGAACACGACAGATTGCTTGTGTGGGAGAGACACACCCAACTCATTCTTCATCCTTTTTCTACACATGCAATTTCGGAAAATTTGTGACCGACACTGTTGGAGATGTAGAAAGTGTTAAGGCGCGAAAGTTTTCATTATCAGTGCTTGTGTCTTGCACTCTATTCGCGTCGTGCCGTATCCGATCTGTTCGCTGCTTTGGAGAGAAAGTAAGTGTGTCTTGAACTGAGCCGCCTTATTACTTCACACGTGATACACAACTCCTTCATTCTAAAATTCTTGCATATTTAGGAGAACAAAAATTGGAACATAGATAGTTAGTCCTCAAATCTGTTGTATCAATAAAAAGTATTGAGACAGAAAAACTTAATTATGAAATGTTATTAGTATTAAAAAATATTAGTAGTTATGAGTTAATAAACACAAAATGCGCACTGTCTGGTATGGTTCCCTTGATCTCAAGGGTGGCTGCCCCGTTATTATTCAGTCAGATTTAACTTTTAATTTATTCGAACTAGAATTAATTCAAATAGTGCTATGCATATGTTAACTTGTTGTGATATTGTCATGAAGATATAATAATGAAACCGGTCCTCTGGGACAACCGGGTGAGAAGACGCTCAGCCATAGGCCTTACCATACTCTGCTCCGGGGGTAGCTAAGACGCTGTTGTGTCAACTCCCGAACCTCGGTCCCGAGAGTTTTGCTGGAAGGAGTACCAATATGGTATTTATTGGGTCCAACATGGACCGCCCAATGCCCTGTTTACTGTACATATCTACAGAGCCACCACGGACCAGGAGCAAGAAAGAAGGGCTTGCTGGGGGGTTGTACTCACAAGTGCGCGCGAGCTGGGTGTCGCCGTGCAGGGAGGGTATGAAGTAATGACGAGTGGTGTCACTAGGAGTGATGACTGATGTGTGGAGGGATCTGGAGCTCATCACACAATTCAGGACCAATCAATCATGATGGACATTTCTCATTCATTCAGAATTCAAGATACGCCACAGAATTTGCCCTTTCATGCTTCACCTGGTTCTAACATTAGGATAAAAGTCACGGGTATGGGCGGCGACGGTAATCAGGCGGTCAAGCGTTAAGAACCTTTGGTCATTAGTTGTTAGTCAACTATTAAGTAGACTTTTAGCTTTAACGTACAAGAGATTATTAGTCTTAGTCACATGGGCATGCCTCGCTGTACCACGGTACGATAGCGGAGCAACTAATTCTCACGCCACCCACGCGGTGGAGCGGTGTGCAGGACGAAGAGTGTGCGCCAGATCGTTAACTGCTATGCTCACAGCCGTTTCTAAATTGTGCGATAAATAGTGACCGCTAAAAGTTACATTAGATACGCTCTATTCATACATTTATAATACTCAACATTGATACATGTGTGGGATGTTTCCTACTCCATGTCATATTCGTCTCAGCGCTCTCGTAGCGCCGTTGTGTTCGTAGATACTGAAGGTTTGCGCCTGTCATCAATCAAACCAGCCTCAGAGTGTCAATATGATTCGAACTTATGCGGTTTATGCTCTTTAATATATCGTGGTTACCTGCCATAGGGCGTATCGCAAGTCAGCAAGAGTGGGAGAACGCTCGCCTGGAGGGCGGGGCTAAAGGACACGGGCTGCTTCTTTGCTGACGACGTTCGTTCTGTCGGCTGGACGGCCAATTTCACCTCACCACGTGCCGTTGCAGATGCGACTGTGACGTTCGAAGTGGTACACCCTCTCAACATTGAAAGGAATTACCCAAATTGTACCGTTGGTGTCGTACTGTATCGACGCTGCTCAAGCTCGAGTCGGGGAGTTCTGAAGCGGTTGCTGACACTCTGGGAGTGTACAGAACGAGGTGAGGTGTGGGCTCCAAACACCTCGGGCAGAGGCACTCGTCGGCAGAAACCTGCAGATCCGGAGCGCAGTGGGCCACGGGCGCGGACACAGCGTGTAACTGCATTGGTAGAGATGACCACTCACGAGCGTATGGCCGGTGCCCCTCCCACAACCCCGTGGTTCGTGGGCATGCCGATGACCTGGGTTGTGAGGCATTTGGCAACGCCTAGAGAGTCGTATACTTGATTGGTGCGAATTTCATGATTTCGCTATTCCCCAGATGTGTTACTGTCGGTCATAAGTCACAGAAGATTTCTGAGTGTTCCACAGTCTAGATGAAAGAGGTATGATGCTGACCAGGGCACACAGCGGCGCTGAAGTCGTGGACATTTCCATATCTGAAGTGAGACAGGAGAGAAAGTCGGTTGCTCATGAGATCAAGGGACGGAGCACACCGGTCCGACATCCAATCACATTTTGCTCGCGAATTACTCAGCAGAATGGCACATGACTTCTCATCGCATCACATACAAGTAACCTCGATGAAAGTCATGTTGTTGTGTATATATTACATGTTTTTGTTCAACTCACACGAGCTCTCTGCTCTTCTTAGTCAGATGCTAATTCGCTAAGTCGGTCTGAGGAATGAACCAGACTGTTGCATGTGCCGTCGTCCTTTTATAGCATTTAGCTCCATTCACAACCCCCACCCCATGCGTTCTACACTGTCCTCTAGCATTGCCCCCGGTGTTCAAGCATGGTACTGCAGCCCATTTCCTGTAACATTACGAACGGCTGTATGGTAGCTGTGGTTGTACCTTGGCATTGCGGAGGACACAGGCTCTCTGGTTGTCCTGCACCTCCTTTAACCTTTGCACCGTGTTCTGATAGTCCTCCTCGGACAGCTGAAGTTTCTCTTGCAGAGAAGTCCTGAAGCGAGACACCCACAGCCTGCAGAAGATTACGTGGGAAAGGGAAAAAAGGAACACACAACTTAGATGTCTTCACCACCATCAGCAAGACACATATTTGAGAGCGATCATTTTCGTTACAAAACGAGAAAGACAGATGCACTGAAAACGATGTATTTATATGAGAATGTATTAGACTAAGATATTCACCAATGATGATACAAATTAAAATATAACCACAGTCTTTAAAAGCATAAGACACCAAAAAATGTCTGCACATTCACCAGATGCTGGAAATACATTCATGATGTGTTGTGTCTATCTCCATAACGGGGAGTCTAGCTTGACTTCATTCAAAAACGCTTTGCGACGCCTTGCTTCCTATTGCTCGCTCACTATATGTTCAGTAGCTAGCGGTCGAGCGGGAGGAGAGGAGCAGTGTGGGAATTGAGCTAAAGGCCCCGTCGACGGTTGGTGATCTGGGCCCATCACAACCCCTGGACTTGCATCCTGGGTCACACACACACACACACACACACACACACACACACACACACACACACACACACACACACACACACACACACACACACACACACACACACACACACACACACACACACACACACACACACACACTTGGGGATTTCCAATCAGTCAAGGCTGCATAAACATGGGAGGCAGACGGAGACAGAACCATAGGGTCCACATCCTGCAAGGTCTGGTAAAGAATGGAGCTACAGCACCCTCTGCTGGACAAACTAGGCAACACAAATAGAACAGCCTTCTATTTTTTCATCACGTTAGCTAATTTCTACAATTATGTTATTTACCTTTTCAAGAAGGGCTAAAACTAATAATATTTATATAATATAATATTATTTATATATATTTTAGTCTAACTAATTTCTGTTGAATTTGTGATGAACATGTTCAAATCCTCTAGAATTAAATCTCAACCCCCCCCCATTTTTTTGGTTTTACTCGAAAATAGATCATATAACCAAAGTAAGATACACTCTGCCTTTTCACATATTTAAAGGCTTCTTTCTGCATGTACATACCTTGGTTTGGAAAATTAAGTGGGGAAGAAAGTGAGGACAAAAAAATAATGCTTCAAATAAAATGAGCAAGTGAAAGTGAAAAAAACCTGAAACATACCGATAAAGTTTCCATCTGTCTGGCAGACTCAGACGCCAAATGTTTAATATGGCCTCTTCTTCTGCTTGGGTCATGTGCGATGTCTCATTCAGTTCCTTTTGGATTCTTTTCTTGATCTGTTTCCGCTGAGGTTTCTGCACCTGAACCATTAAGGAATAGCATGGTTTTTAAACAGAACTGTTTTTTAAGGTTGCAAAATCTGAAATAAATGTATCCACAATATCTCATTTCGATAACGTTTTGGGGATTTACAGAGATTCTTAGCTGACTGAAGTTTTCAACCAAGTCATAAAAGATGCATTAAAGATGGACACTGTTTCTGTTGAACAGAAACAAGGTTGTCGGCTTTACCTGCCATTCCTCTTCACTCTGGCCCTTCTGACCTTTGACCTCGTTGGCGAAGGTCATAGCCAGCATCAGTTGCTCAGCTTCCCGCACACCCTGCTCCCTGTCGATCTCCCACAGTGGAAGGTCAAAGCCGTCTTCGACAAACTGTTCTGCGTGAATCTGGTCCGCTTCCGCCACGATCTGGATGAACGCATCCCCCTCCGCGACTGCATTGTCCTCCATAGTGTCCATGTCTGATGAAGAGTTGGAACCAAGTATCAACTAAAATGTCTGCCCTCATTTTACATTTTACATGCATTACAGTATATTTATCTAACGATAGGAAGATTTGTCAACTACTGACTTCTGTTAATCTATTGTGATATATACTGTCATTGCAGCAGAGGCTATTACAAAATGTGTGTGTGTGTGTGGTTGGTGGCTGGTTTAAGCAGCCTCACCTGGCCCAGTTAGAGTCTAGGACTGGGTGAGGCTGCACACCTGAGCTGCATTGGATAATCACTCCACACAGGTCAAACCAGCCAGCACCACACACTCAAGTAGAGTGCTAGCATGCTAACTGTTACCATCTGCTTTGTCCATTCATAACTACAAACTTCTGCAATAAACCGGATTATTCAACACTATCAATTACCCGTGTGCTTTTGGAGGAGCCCCTGGACAGCTATTTTATTGTGCCATGTAACTAGCAGCTATGCTACACTCGCTAGATGCTTGCTGCACCTCAGGTGTGTGGGTCTTGAGTCTCTTGTGGAAGGTGGTGAGCGACTTTATGACCAATCTCTTCAAATAAAGGTTTCCTTTCAATTTTTACATGATTTTACTTTGTGTGTCTCTTAAAAGTGGCTGTATAAGTTCATGGCCTAACCATTAAAGCCCTTGAATATTTTGTTGTTGCTTAGTGGTGACGATCATGAGCCTCACCTTCATCTGATCCCTCTTTCACCCCCTGCTGGAAAAACCTGCTGGGATCTAATTCCAACCACTGGCTGATGGCACTGGGCCGTCCATATTGGCCACTTGGTCGCCACCATTCATCTTGTTGGGAGAATTACAGAAGTTATGTACATACATTTTTTTGTATTTGCATTTATGTGTATGTGTGTATATATATATATATATATGGATATAGTTCACTTACAGGTGGGCATTGTAGATTGTTCCAGGCTGCACCAGTGTTTCTCTGAAATGAATCTTTGGAGAATGTGCTCTCGGAGGACTCCCTTCTGACTGCACTGTAGCTTTACAGTGTCACTCTCAATTGCAGACTCTGTAGTGTGCAAATCATCTAAAATCTATTTTTACAAAAGAAAAAAGGGTTTTCTATATTTTATGTTGTGTAGGACAGTGGGATTCATTAATTATGCTACCATTAACACAAACATAACCAAAACGTTTTTCATGCGGATCACAACAGTATTTGACCTAGGTGGAGCTTTAAGTTAGCCTTAGAGATAGATGGACGGGCAGACAGACAGATCTTCTAAGTCAAGAGAGCTACATCCATTTTTGTTGTTGCTCTCGATAGTTATCGATAGCTAGGCTAGTTAAAGGACCTCACCTCTCCAAAAGCATCTCGTAGGTGAAACGTGGGGTGGGGGGGGGGGGTGTCGCTGGATATTGGTGGGGACATGTCCCCAGCGTCCCCACTAAATTCTACGCCCATGCATGTGCCTCATGCAAAATTACTTTTAATTAATTGAAAACACCACTAAAAACATGCGGTGTACAATTCCCCACCCAAAACCATGCATACGACTCATCAACTCAGGACGGTGCTAAACCACAGGGGAAGGGGCACCGCACACCTGTATTCATATCCGTGATAAAAAGCCTCTATAAGCATGTGTTATCACTCTTATCTCTCTGGAATCATTTATTTTCATTTAGCAATGCCAAACAAAATTTGACAAACAACTAAATTACTCATGGACTATTGAACAAATTATTTCGCTTAAAAAATAGAACAGAAATAACTGCATTTGCCTTTTTGTTATGTATATGTACGTGTATGTGAGTTATGTATATAAACTTGGTTGCAATGCTAATTGGCATTATATTTTATATAATTGGAAAGCCTGTTTATTTACCTTTACAATGATGTCCAACTTGTAAGGATCATGTATTTGTGGCAGAGATGGGGGACTTGACTCGAGTCAGATTTAAGTCGCCAGATTGAGGACTTGTGACTTGCTTGATCAACAGTGATAAAAGACTTGACTTGACTTTGACTTGCTATCCATGACTTGAGACTTGACTTAGACTTGCATGAAATGACTCGACAAGTCATTGCTGTCTTAGTTAATATGTGAATTATCAAAAATTCGATTGGATGTTTCCTGTTGCATGTGGGCGAACCTGGCAACCTGTAATCTCTACCAAGTGACGCACCCATCACTAACTGTAGCGGTAGAGTGGCCGGAGTTTGGAAGATGGAAGGTGCTGCTAGTACGAGTTCTACTGCTGTCACAGCTGTTCCCAAAATTATACAATTTGGGTTCAAAGACTTTTCGACTGAACACAAACGATTCGCCGTGTGCAAGGTCTGCAGTGCAAAAATATCGGACACCTCCAGCACCACGTCAAATTTCATCCGCCATTTCAGACGACACAAAGAAAAGTAAGTAATGTCACTATAGAGCCAATGCCCCAGTTTTAGACTATCGTGCTAAACAATATTACCTATCATTCAAGTCAATGTAGTGGCATGGTGTTAGCAAGGGTTTTAGATCTAGCGCCTATTTGGTGAAAGCGGCGCACTTTCTCTCCCTCGCAATTCTCGCACTTTCCCATCGCCCACACAGTATGGTAGTAAATGAAAGTTGGTTTCACCCCTGTAATCAGGACTGAACAGTTTTAGTATAGTTTATGTTATGGTAAAGAGCATTACATTTTGATAAGAGTACATGTACTAATTGAGTGTACAATGTACAGTTAATCAACATAGCCTGCCCCTCCTAGGGGTCCTGAGAAGCTCATTGCAACAACTCTAGTTTTATGTTTGACATTGTTATGTCTGCCTCTTAACACTTAATTAGATCAGACATTTATATTGCTAGCTCTTGGCTAAAAGAATCACGCAGCTACCCCGTTCATGTTCTTTATTTCAACTCCCGTGCATAACATTACAATCCATGACGTCACACACTACGGATGCTCTCAGGGTTATTATAAACTCAAACATCACAGACAGTGACATTATTCATGCGCTTATTTAGCCTAATACAGTCTGTGGTTCTTACCACATAACAGTGAGGGGCTGTTTATTTAATGAGAATTTAGAGATGACAGCTTAGTAGAGAAGAATGTACAACATTTTCAAATGCAATGTTACCGATATACTTAATGGAATACTATGCAATGAAAACATGAGCTAAAAGTCATTTTTTTGTCCTTCTCTCCCCTCTGTCTAGATTTGAAGACCCTCACTAAAGACACATTTGACACCATGGTTGACCCATGATGTTTTGGTCCCTGAAAACACCAAGGAGGCTGTGTCAATGATGATTAAAGGTATGTAACAGTTTTATAGTAAATCCAATGTAAAGTTTACCCATGTTATAACTAGGATTTTGGAGGGTGGGTTCATACAGATTGTCATTACGTGGTTGTTACTCAGTATTCAATAGCGTCTAATATAATATAAACTTATTGAATGAAAAGATGGTGCAGTTTGAACCTGTCAGCTTGTCATGCTCACCCCCCCCCCCCCCCCAGGACCAAATATTAACGGAAGTTTGTCGTCCCCCCCCCCCCCCATCTCGAGAGACGCTGACTCGGTGCCCAACGCGCGCCTCACGGGAGCGCAAATGTATGGCGTCATTATCGAGTCAAAAGTCGAGTGCACAGAAAATTAAT
>PIJE02000717.1:18052-20552 GCA_002895965.2 Coryphaenoides rupestris | reverse complement strand
GATGCTGACGGCATCTCCTCTCCCGATCAAAGCCCCAGAAGACAATAAGCCAACAGTCTCGAGTTTACTTCCCTGGGAGTTTCCATGGAAACAAAAAAACCCACAATGTCTATTTGGGTGTCGCGTTGTTATCCGCGCTCTGCTCTGAAGCGCCCCGTCTTGTTCGACGGCCTCAACCCCCCACAAGCTCCGCCCACGCACCTGGATCTGACGCTGGCTTTGAAACGCCGCGACCGTCCGCTCCGGCCCGCGCGTTACGTTACCCGAGCGGTGCGGCGACGTCGCTGGGGTTAGGAGAGGAGAGTTGTGTCACTCCAGGAGGTCTCTGGGCAGCCTGGCCCCTGGACCCTAACACACGGGTCGATGCATCAGCGCAGCCTGACGGGAGTCTCGCCGCGGGGGGGGGCGTGTCAGTTTAGACAGCCGAGACTCCGTCATGTGGAGCGGGAGACGGCGCGAGGCCGGAAAATAAAACACCACGCGAAGAAAATGATCCCAATCTCTTTCATTTCCTCTGCCTCCCCGCTCGCCCTCCTCCCAAACACTCTCTCTTTCTCTCCATCTCGTACAGATTGTCCTGATTAGAATGAAAGGCGATTTTCTTTCTTCCCTTTGTGTAACTTCTCCCCCCGCTGCCAACGCACCGCTGTGATGGAAGAGAATATCCCGACGTATTGATCCCTTTTTTCTTCGCGCTTCTTCGTTATTCCTTCACAAGTTCTACTGTAACGCTCCTCCCAACTCCTCCCCCTTCCCTCACTCTTTCCTTCCTCAAACTTTCTCCTCCCGGCCTCAGCTAAACCCTAAAGGTTGATTGGAGAACAGACGGCCAGGAAGAATAGAACAAACACAGAAGACCCCGCAACCTGGAGGTGAGGTGGAGCCTCGTCTGGCTGACAGGAAGTAGTTTGCGGGGACACGCCTGCTATTGGACGGCCTCAGAGTTCTGAGTTCTGCGTGTCTGCGTGTCGCCGCTTTCACAGCCACCGGTCGCTACGTGAAGCGACAGCATCGACAACAAAAGACCTCCGAGCTCGCGAGCTACGCGCTGGAAACCTTGACTGTTTTATGGGGCGTTTTCTTCTAAGAGGATGTGTGTGTGTATGTCTGTGTGTGTGTGTATGTCTGTGTGTGTGTGTGTGTGTGTTGTTGTGTGTGGTCTCTGCATGTGTGTGTTGCATGAGAGAAAATGGGGAAGCGATGGCAGATAAGTTAGGATCCATGGCTGCGCTCGGCGAACAGTAACATTTACATCAGAGACGGCGCTCGGTGGAAACCGTGGTATCGGTGATGTTCAGGATAAGCGGTGAATGGTTGTCAGCTATCTTGACACACGGAACTGGGTGAGGCATAGATTATGTGTGTGTGTGTGTGTGTGTGTGTGTTTATGCTGTGTTTTGGTGTGTGTGTGTGTGTGTGTGTGTGTGTGTGTGTGTGTGGTGTGTGTGGGTGTGTGTGTGTGTGTGTGTGTGTGTGTGTGTGTGTGTGTGTGTGTGTGTGTGTGTTTATTGTTTCATGGTTTTCTGGCATTGACAGAGAGCACTGATATAAATCCTAGCATCTTGACACTTGACACGAGAAGCAACCGGTCCCACATTAGTGCGAGAGAATAACAAAGCACAGACTAGGCAGGCCGAGCTCGCCGTGACGCTAGCGCTGCAGAGCACAACACTCGCACGTCTTATTCACGCCTTTGTTTTGACCGCTCACCGGATTTACAACTTCTTTAAGCACCGAGTTATGTGGCCGCAGCGCTTTGTAGCAGCCGACTAACACCCCTCACCCCTCACGCACACACGCACAAATGTACAGCTGTCATTCCCAGTCTCACGCTTCCGTGCACACACACACACACACACAGAGAGAGACATGTTGTCGGAGCCGCTCCTAGCTGGTTCCCTGAGGTCTGTGTTTCCGCCCGGCTGCCCGGAGGAGCTCTCTGCTGGCGGTCAGGATCCTGCGAGGCCGTAAGCCCTGAGCACCCAACTAAAATAACTTTCCCATCGAAACGGGCAGCAAAGCATGTAAGCAGCCCGATGCACCCGTGGAATTTCCATGGCCTGTGAGGGTAGGTGCTGGGGGAGGGTGGTGGTTGTGGGTGCGTGTTGCAGGGGGTGGTGGGTGCTGGTGGTGGTGGTGGGTGCCGGTGGTGGTGGTGGGTGCAGGTGGTTTGCCGTTCTGAGTAACGGCAATGGCTTTTGAAAAGCTATTGAAGAGTATTTTGGTGGTTCTAGACTCGTCCCCTCGTCCCTCGTCGGTCTCATTTGTTCATCAGGATTTGCCGTGGTGGTGGTGGTGGGGGTGGACCTGCCTCTCTGTGTCAGTAGAACCTGCAGGGATGAAGGAGAAGAGAAGAAGAGGTTGGGGGGAGGCAGTGATTCTTGGCAGGCGGTGATGCGTTGTTATAATTGTGATGGTTTGGGTTTTTTTGGGGGGGGGGGGGGGGGGGGGTCTTGGCTGTAGCCACTCTCGGTTCTGTTTAGACTGTCCAAACACTGGC
>PIJE02000717.1:10552-13052 GCA_002895965.2 Coryphaenoides rupestris | reverse complement strand
AGTACACACACTCCCCACACAAGCTTCTGGTTTCCTAGAAGCTGCAACGTACGAAAGTCAAAGAAAAAACACACACCATGTTTCCCTGGCGGATTATTAACCCCTGTTTGCAATTGTGAAAGAAGTCTCACTAAGTAGATAGAGGGAACGTCCTAGGAAACATCTTAGGGAACATCCTAGGGAACGTCCTATGGAGCGTCCTAGGGAAGCGTCCTAGGGAGCGTCCTAAGGGAACATCATAGACAGACTCGAGAGCTTCGCTGTTTGGCCGATTGTGTTCCAGCTTTAAGTTTCCCATCCCCGCGCAGAACGGTGACTATCACACAAGAAAAGAAATACGGCAAATAGACACAAAAAAAAGGTCAAACTTCTCCCTATAAAGTTTCGAGAATGCACTTTTAAAAGAATATATATAGATCTATTTGCCCTACATTCCAGCATATACGATCACTTTACTACGCCTGCATTGACCTTAATTATATACCCCGCTTTGCCTGAACGCGCAAATAAAATCAGCCTTCAAATGTAAATATGACCCCGCGGTTTGGAAGCCTTGACTAGAAACAGACGGCGCTGGTGGAAGAATAGTAAACTTGAAAGTTGTCTCCCAGCTGCTGGCGTCCCGGAGGCGTGCGAGAGAGGAGGTGGACAGACGAGGTGGACAGACGAGGGCGTCTCTGAACGCCAGGAGGACTCGACGGCGAGGGTTCAGGGTGGAGCTGCATGTGACCATAGCTTCTCGTCGTTAGCTGGTAGCGTTAGCAGCTCAATGATTATTTTTGATAACTTCTTCTTCTCCTCCTCGTTGCACACGTTTTCACGAGTAGCAGATCCTTTTAGTTGTTGTTTTCTGTCCACCAGCCCCCCCCCCCCCCGCCCATGAGTACAGGTTGTGTGTTTCCAAAGCAGAACTTTACAGCCTGGTTGGTGTCAAAACAGTCGTGTGTTCGACTCCATCTGAATATCCGATATCTTGTTTTTATCAGTAGTTACACGCGGTCTATGAGGGGCAGTCTACAATGAGTCTTGCACATTTAGCACTGTGACAGCTGAAATTAAAAGCAATTTGGCATTTGTGTTGCCAGTCGTAAATAACAATATACTGATGCCTTTTTTTTTTTAATAGAAAAGGGATTTAAAATGCATTGGATTGAGAAATGTATTTGGTTACATTTCAAGAAAACGTGTAAATAATTGATTTGTATTCTTTGTTCGACCGCATACGAGGTGAGGCTGGATAATCGACTCATCAACTGTCCTTCCGCATGCAAATACGCCGTCTTGATTTCAAAAGAATAAATCAAATTAACTCCACATCTTTGAATATATTCCACACACGTTAGGGGGCGTATTTTGTAATCCACACAGACATAATAATAATAATACATCGTAATACATAATAATAATAATAATAATAATATAGGCGTTTTGGGATCATTGCCGTGCTGAACACTGAATCTGTATTATAAGATTTTCCAACAAAGCTACACGTTCATATTTTTCTTGTTTTAATGTTCGCTGCACTGAGAAAAAAAAACAATCAATTTGAGAAGTGGTTTGGACAAACAAACGGTTGCCAGTCACTCAACCATATAGTCTATAGTAGTATAGCTTCTGCCGCATTATCGCTAACCTGTATGTAATATGGTATTATGGAAGATGTAATGTCCTTCTGTAAAATGTTGTTTATTGTTGTTTTACCTGAAATAAAACTTTATTAATACTTCCAATTAAGTTAAGTGTCGGTGTCACGCGTTTGTCCCTGTCTCGTCCTCTGAGACCACACTGAGACTACTGAGAATAATAATATGTCTTGTGGTGTACTTGTATTATTTGTGTATTTTGCTATTAAGGTGATTACTTCGTTTAGACGTTTTTGTAAAATTGTGGACCTTCCCTAAGATACGTTAGCCCCGCCCCTTTTTTTCCATAAGGGAGAGAGAGCATCAGACAGAGCGAGAGAGAGAGCGAGGGAGGGAGAGAGAGAGACGAGAGACGCCAGACTGCGCGGTGACTCTCAACGCGCCTGAGCGACACGACGCTGCGGAGAAATCAGGAGAATTAAAAAACGGAAATAATCAGAATCTGAACTCTGAACTAAACATGGCTTTTGGCTATGACGTCATCACAGAAGATGCGTCTGCGGTCTCCATGACGACGCGGTGAGTGAGTGAGTGAGTGAGAGAGAAAGAAGAAGAAGAAGAAGAAGAAGAGACAAACTGCGCGGAGCTGCGTTCCGGACGAGCGTCTCGGAGTCTTGCCGGTCAGCCGCGGATCCTCTGGGAAGCCACCCGCTGCTGCTGCTGCTGCTGCCGCCGCGCGTAAAAAGCCACCCGTCGCCGCGCGTAAAAAGCCACCGCTGCCGCCGCGCGTAAAAAGCCACCGCTGCCGCGCGTAAAAAGCCACCACCCGCTGCCGCCGCCGCCGCCGCGCGTAAAAAGCCACCACCACCACCACCACCACCACCATGGATCGTGCGTCCTGGTGGCTCCTGGCGCTG
>PIJE02000716.1:208820-243820 GCA_002895965.2 Coryphaenoides rupestris | reverse complement strand
TGTGTGTGTGTGTGTGTGTGTGTGTGTGCGCCTCGTTTGGTGGAGGCTTTACTGCGAGTACTCGCTGCGCTGAATAACTCGTTTAGCCGGCTCATTGTCGGCCGTTATTACAGTAATGACCTGACACCGCTCGTGTAGCGTCTACCCCATTTGGGACCCCCTGGACTGCTCATTGGTTCTTACCGCGGCGGTGCCTATTAAGTTAATGGCGGGAGAGCCAGTCAAGGAGAAAAGCGTGTGTGTGTGTGTGTGTGTGTATGTGTGTGTGTGTGTGTGTGTGTGTGTCGTGCGTCTCTTCTGAGCATGTGCTTCCTATCAGTATTGACGTCCGGTGCGGCCGCTCGCCTCATTAATCGATGAGCACCGTCGGCGTCGGCGTGTCGATGGTGTGTCGCTCTTCGCGTCCCCCGTAAAAAAAAAACCAACCCAAAGTATCGGACTGGAGGATCAGTGTTTTGGTGCTCGGTGTAGTCTTAAAAATAACGTCACTTCTTGTAACTATTATGTTTTTAGCGTCTTCATCTTATGGTTGATTCAAGAATCGAGAAGTTTAAGTGTCAATAAATGAAAATAAACTCCTTGAATCTTGAATTAATGTTGTGAATACAGTATTGTGTTGTTGTTTTTGTTAGGTATTTTTTTTACAAGCTAAATGCAAAATGATCATGTGACTAAAACTGCCATCGTGACTATAGTGACATCACAAGTGGGAGTGTCCATCCAGATGTATGATGGATAGATAAGACAATTTTTTTAAACGGCTCACTATCACACCTGGGGTGATGAAGTAGGTGCTCTTTAATCAAAGTCAATTGTGATGAATGCGTTAGAGTGGCAAAGATAAAAAGCCTTATTTTAGATGTTCCCCCGTGTGCTCCCTAACATTAGCAACGGAAAACTAGCAATGACCTTTGAAAATAAGAAAAACATATTTTTTGTATGAAAAACCCTCTTCAAGTGCCTTTTTTTGAAAGTCAAACTTTAAACCAATGTCTTTGGAACTGTAATACAAATCCTACTGAATCTCTACAGCCTATCTTTGTTCTAAATGTATTAAGGGGGAGAAATGGTGCAATTTATGTGTGTAGGAATGAATGCAATTTGACTCATATTATCAATAAAGTATGTCTTGTAACTTGTTTCTTGTACGCCGCTCTCTCATTCATAATATGCACGATTATCAACTGCGTTATTAATAATTGCAATTTGCAGCAATAGCCCATTCAGCACAGCAATGTATCATGTTACCATAATAAAATACTAGAGCGTAACTGGAAATGTGTTAATTTTTTTAATTAAAGAGCTTTTAAATCAATGTTTTATTCAGCTGATATTAACAGATGACATGAATACAAATTCCTTTTTTTTGCATGTGTTTGCATTTAGCTTTACGCTAAGCGTGTAAATCAAAGCGTTGTATGCAGCGCACCAAGTAACATGGGAATGTCGTTGTGTACATATGATAAATTATTGTTATTAATTCATGTTATTTGGAATTAGTTAATTTGGCATTGTGATGCAATTACTGTGTTAATTTAGTGACAACCATGCCTAATGATCGGGTGCATCCCATCGGCATGGCTGTTTTCAAATGAGAATATCCAGTCCTTGATGTAACAATATATAATTTATTTACAACAATTTCAGGTTGAATTACTATACATACCTTTCTGAAATTTCATAGATATATATACATAAGGCCAAGTAAATACTTGAAAGCACTTAGAAACGAATTTCCAAAATTCTACCCACAAATCCATATCATTGTCCAAAAAGTACAGAAAAATCTCCCTCAGCAGAAGTTTTTCCTTTGCCACAAAAGTTTGACAACAATTTACATTGACGTTGACGAACACAAAAGGTTAAAAAGACGACAACCAAAGGTATGGGTCTTCACAAACGTTTCAATCGCGAAGAGACGTTTTACACAAACCTTAACGCACAACCAAACGACTTAAAGTTAACAAATTAAGATGGACCAATGAAGGGCTGTGGACCTTGTTTTGGGTTGGGGGTTATTGCATTCGAGAGTAGTTCCACAATTCATTTTCACAATAGGCGCTTGTGTGTTTCTAAGCGGTTAAACAGTAAAAGGTGATGGGTCTTCACAACTTTCATGGAAACGTTTATCCGACCTTACCAACGCTTGTGTGGGCATGAGTACATCATAAGACAGTGGGGCAACATCGGTTTAGGCATCAAACACCAAGCGTTTAGTCGCGAAAGGCATGGATGTCCAAACTGCACTTATCTCGCGCTCAAACGCATTTTGCAGCCACGCACACAATAACCTCATAAGACGCTATTCCCCAATGATCCCTCTGTATGTATCTTGTGCTGGTGCACCTCTACTTGCTTCCCTACCGTTTTGGAGTTGGGGGGTTATTGCATTCGAGAGTAGTTCACAATTCATTTTCACAATAGGCGCTTGTGTGTTTCTAAGCGGTTAAACAGTAAAAGGTGATGGGTCTTCACAACTTTCATGGAAACGTTTATCCGACCTTACCAACGCTTGTGTGGGCATGAGTACATCATAAGACAGTGGGGCAACATCGGTTTAGGCATCAAACACCAAGCGTTTAGTCGCGAAAGGCATGGATGTCCAAACTGCACTTATCTCGCGCTCAAACGCATTTTGCAGCCACGCACACAATAACCTCATAAGACGCTATTCCCCAATGATCCCTCTGTATGTATCTTGTGCTGGTGCACCTCTACTTGCTTCCCTACCGTTTTGGAGTTGGGGGGTTATTGCATTCGAGAGTAGTTCACAATTCATTTTCACAATAGGCGCTTGTGTGTTTCTAAGCGGTTAAACAGTAAAAGGTGATGGGTCTTCACAACTTTCATGGAAACGTTTATCCGACCTTACCAACGCTTGTGTGGGCATGAGTACATCATAAGACAGTGGGGCAACATCGGTTTAGGCATCAAACACCAAGCGTTTAGTCGCGAAAGGCATGGATGTCCAAACTGCACTTATCTCGCGCTCAAACGCATTTTGCAGCCACGCACACAATAACCTCATAAGACGCTATTCCCCAATGATCCCTCTGTATGTATCTTGTGCTGGTGCACCTCTACTTGCTTCCCTACCGTTTTGGAGTTGGGGGGTTATTGCATTCGAGAGTAGTTCACAATTCATTTTCACAATAGGCGCTTGTGTGTTTCTAAGCGGTTAAACAGTAAAAGGTGATGGGTCTTCACAACTTTCATGGAAACGTTTATCCGACCTTACCAACGCTTGTGTGGGCATGAGTACATCATAAGACAGTGGGGCAACATCGGTTTAGGCATCAAACACCAAGCGTTTAGTCGCGAAAGGCATGGATGTCCAAACTGCACTTATCTCGCGCTCAAACGCATTTTGCAGCCACGCACACAATAACCTCATAAGACGCTATTCCCCAATGATCCCTCTGTATGTATCTTGTGCTGGTGCACCTCTACTTGCTTCCCTACCGTTTTGGAGTTGGGGGGTTATTGCATTCGAGAGTAGTTCACAATTCATTTTCACAATAGGCGCTTGTGTGTTTCTAAGCGGTTAAACAGTAAAAGGTGATGGGTCTTCACAACTTTCATGGAAACGTTTATCCGACCTTACCAACGCTTGTGTGGGCATGAGTACATCATAAGACAGTGGGGCAACATCGGTTTAGGCATCAAACACCAAGCGTTTAGTCGCGAAAGGCATGGATGTCCAAACTGCACTTATCTCGCGCTCAAACGCATTTTGCAGCCACGCACACAATAACCTCATAAGACGCTATTCCCCAATGATCCCTCTGTATGTATCTTGTGCTGGTGCACCTCTACTTGCTTCCCTACCGTTTTGGAGTTGGGGGGTTATTGCATTCGAGAGTAGTTCACAATTCATTTTCACAATAGGCGCTTGTGTGTTTCTAAGCGGTTAAACAGTAAAAGGTGATGGGTCTTCACAACTTTCATGGAAACGTTTATCCGACCTTACCAACGCTTGTGTGGGCATGAGTACATCATAAGACAGTGGGGCAACATCGGTTTAGGCATCAAACACCAAGCGTTTAGTCGCGAAAGGCATGGATGTCCAAACTGCACTTATCTCGCGCTCAAACGCATTTTGCAGCCACGCACACAATAACCTCATAAGACGCTATTCCCCAATGATCCCTCTGAAATGAATGAGTGACACCAAAACATACACTTGTAAAAATCCAACATTTTGCCAGTGAAACAACGAACCGATAACGTGAACCCGAGAACAACACATTGATCGTGTGAGTGAGCGTTGGACCGATACGGCGGTTCTACGGCAACAAGCTATCTGGTCCAAATGGTTGTCAAAAAGAAAAAAAAATCAACCACGGAACCCAGTCGACAAGTCGGACAAACACCAAATTAGGTGAACGTATGCTGATGTGTGGTACATTGCGGGCAAACGCTACGCTACACAATCCGCCGGAAAAGATGCTGAGACGGCAGAATGCTGATCAACGCTAAAGCCATTATCCAGAGCAGTTTGTAGGCGTCCGCGCACGCACGCCGCCGGGGTTCCGAGGGCCGCCGCTGATAAAGAATAAATAAAAACCAACCCAGCAATCCACTGCTGAGGCGGCGGGTGACGGGGGGAGGCAGGAGCCCGCTGACCCGCTAAATAATTTACAACTTGACGGAAAGCTACCTCGCTACGCACCGTCGCCGCCGCCGCCGCCGCTCATAAAGGCCCATAAGAGGGACAGCGCGGAACGTAAGCTCGAGCTACAAGGATTACAGCAGATACATAAAAACTGAAGAAGAAGAAGAAGAAGAAGAAGAAGAAGAAGAATGCTCCGCTCAACAACTTCGGCTAGACGACTGGTTCCACCTTCACTAAGAACAGGCAAACATCGCTCTGCCACCTCTTCACCTCTCCTAACCCTATAGCACTAACTTGTGTCTTTGTACATCTTGTACGCATTATTAATAGCACTGAGCATATTGTATGTTCTTAGATGTTGTTGGTAATGCGCTCGTCTGCTCTTATCCCAGCGATTATGCAGGCAACCTAGCAATTATGAAACTTGTTCTATTAGCCTCATGAATGCTTAAAAACAGCTCTGTTCTTATCTTTATGCACCACAGTGATATATTGCTGTCTCCTTCAACGAATGTACTCTTTGTAAGTTGCTTTGGATAAAAGCGTCTGCCAAATTTCCGCAATGGAAATTTTTTTAAATGGAAGAAGAAGAAGAAGAAGAAGAAAAAACAGACAAAAACAGACAAAAACTGTTAAAAACTTTACGTGTCTTGATTAATTGTGCGACATACACAGGAGACGCATTGTGTCGCCTTTAGAATGCACTACAGCAATAAAGTTGGTGTCGTTATTGTGGGAGTTCTTGTTAGCTTTTACCCCGCACAGCTGCAATTAAATTAAGGAACCATTCAGGAACTTAGCTTAGGAGCGATGGTTTCCAAAACGTAACCAAAATAACGGTGGTCGGTGGTAATGTGCCAAAGTAATCCAGGGAATGCGCACGTTTGTCAAAGCGATCCGCGACTAATTATTGGATTGGATGTCCTTTCCGGATATTTTATTGGTTAATATACGTCTGGTATCTTAATCTTACACACAGCAATAAAACACGGCGCTGCAAGCAAAGCCTGTCCTCCGATCCAAAAAGAAGTGATTCGCTCCCGAGACATATTATCTGGTTCTTTATTTTTTAGAATAAAGGAGATTGGTGGAGAACCTCCCAATGGCGGAATATTTAATGGAAAAAAGTATATATTTCTTATTAGAGAATCCCCTTCTTCGGCGGAGAGAGGCAACTGTTCCAATACATATGCAATATTTATACTGCAGTGCGCATGAGAGCCGTGCAAAGCCAACACTGGCTAAGCAGACAGTATGTCAAAGTATCAGTGATGTATAAAGTGACGCATTGATGCCAGTACTCCAGATTCAGGCAATCAGACTTTAGATTAAC
Source organism: Coryphaenoides rupestris (assembly GCA_002895965.2). Taxonomy (NCBI): domain Eukaryota; kingdom Metazoa; phylum Chordata; class Actinopteri; order Gadiformes; family Macrouridae; genus Coryphaenoides; species Coryphaenoides rupestris. The sequence continues at coordinate 237,872 of PIJE02000716.1, read as the reverse complement.
ACGTTAATGGCTGATGGCAGACAAGATCAAATCTGTGTGAATGGACCTTTGACCTATTTTTTTTGGCTTTAAATTAGTTTCTACCAATCATGTTCCTGGGGAATATTGTATGTTCTTAGATGTTGGTACTGGCACTCAGAATGGCACGTCTGCTCTTATCCCAGCTATTATGCAGGCAACCTAGCAATTATGAAACTCATTCTGTTAACCTCGCAACTATGAATGCTTGAATACCTGTTCTATTCTTATCGTTAAGTACCACGGCGATATATATTGCTGTCTCCTTCGATAAATGTACTCGACAAATGTACTTTGTCGGTCGTTTTGGATAAGAGCGGTCTGGTGAACGCCCCCCCTAAATGTAATGCTAATCTAATCTAACTAATGATTCACTCTTTCAGATAAGAACAAGCGTGCGACTCAGCCTGCACTGATTCACACGTGGAACGCGGAACTGCGGCCGGATTGAGCAACGCGTTGGCAACTCTTACGTCAATCTCTTTCATCATCCGTTTTAATTACCTTCAACATATCAACCCGCACACGCATGCTGCAACGGTTACGTGTGCAATAATCGTGTGAAAAAAAGCAGCGTTGCAAAACAGTCGTGTTTTGGAGGCACGAGTGTAAAACACGTTGGGACACTGATGTTGGTGTTGTGGTGGTTTTGGGAATCAATGAAGACACGAAATAAAGAAGTAAAAAAGATCTAAGCCTGACCTCAAGAACAGACTGTTTCCTATTACAGTGGAATTCATTTATAGTAAAGTCATTGGGCAACAGGTAGCGGCAGATCGCGTTACTTAAACTCCCATCAGGCCAGGTTTATTACCAAATTACACACGTCTCACCGAAGGTTTTATGAGGTAACTATATCATCTCTCTTTGTGACAGAGGAGTGAGTGTGCACGTGTGTGTGTGTGTGTGTGTGTGTGTGGTGTGCGTGTGTGTGTTTGTGTGTACATGCGTGCGACAGACCGTATTAGTTAAACCCCAGGAGGCCGGTCTAATCGAAGCTTTTATGTGTAACTATATCATCTCTTTTTGTGACAAGGAAGCACGTGCATGCGTGTGCATCCGTGTGTGTGTGTTTGCGTGTGTTGTGTGTGTGTGGTGCATCCGTGTGTGTTTGCATGTGTGGTGTGTGTGTGTGTGTGCATCCGTGTGTGTGTGTGTGCATGCATGTGCATCCGTGTGTGTGTGTGTGTGTGTGTGTGTGCATGTGTGTGCAGTCCGTGTGTGTGCATCCGTGTGTGTGCATCCGTGTGTGTGTGTGTGTGTGTGTGTGTGTGTGCATGCGTGTGCATCCGTGTGTGTGCATTCCGTGTGTGCGTGTTGTGTGGTGCGTGCGCTGACCTCTCTCGCAGTAGGGCTCTCCCTCCTCCATGTAGAAGGCCTGGTTCCGGATGGGCGTCCGACACGCCGCACACTTGAAACACTCCACATGGTAGGTCATCTTCAGGGCGTGCATGATTTCCTGGAGAGAGGTAAGGAAGTTGATTTATCCGCCACCTTTCACAGACAAAGTCACAAGTGCTGCACAGGAGTAAAAATAAGACCATCATATAGTAAGAAAAAATAAAAGAGTCGAGACAAAGGCCAGTCTGAACAGATTTTAGATTGAGATTTTAGGCTGCTTTCTAAAAGTGTCAACTGAGACCACAGATCTTAAGTCCAGTGGAAGGGCGTTCCACAGAGTAATGCTCGATCGCCTTTGTTTTGAGCCTATAGAGCGAGGGACCACCAGTAAGTCCTGGTCCTGAGGTCCGAAGTGACCTGCTGGTAATGTAGGATGGCGTAGGCTGCAGATGTACACAGGTGCACTGACCATGCAGGGCTGTATGTGTAACAACAAGTAGCTTAAATTGAATCCTAAACTTGATCGGACTTCCAAGGGGTCAGAAGGGCTTCTGGACCCCTTGGAAGTGAGAGTGACTCCAATCCCATGGAGTGTGATTTGTATATTTTTTAGACAGACATTAAAACATGGAGACGGACGGAGCTTTGGTTGTGGGTTAAGTCCGGGTCCTCTTGAGCGTGGGTCCTGATTTGCACCCGGTCTTAACGCAACGGCCATATTTCCCTTCTCCTACTCCTATGATTTTCTGTTCTGCAGGCCGTCAGGACTGTGAACATATGCTTATGACTTAATGACACTGCTTATGACTTATGGACACATGCTTATGACTTATGACATACATACATACATGCATTTGAGTGTGATTGACGTGTGTCGTGTCGTGAGAGAGAGACAGCCGCTTACCCCGGCAATTTTCTTTTTGCACTTGGCGCAGGTTGGGCGCGTATCGGTTGTCGTAGCACTTGGTGCAGAAGACGGAGCCCCTCTCCTCGAAGAAACCGGCCCTCGTCCAGGACCGCCTTGCACTGGGAACACGTGAACTCCTCAGGGGTGCCAGGGAGCGGCCCAGCGCAACCAGGTACCGGCCCCTGAGTCACACACACACACACACACATACGCACACACACACACACACACACACACACACACACACACACACAGAGAGACGCAAGCACACACACATACACAAGCACACACAGAGACGCAAGCACACACACAGCACACACAGCAACACACAACACCACACACAAGCAAGCACGTAGAGATGCAACCACATACACACGCACAACACACACACACGCACACCACGCCACGCACACACACACACACACCACGCACACACACACACCACACACACACACACACACACACACAGCACACACACACACACACACACCACACACACACACGACACAAGCACACACATGCACAAGCACACACGGACAGCAAGCATGCACACACACAGACAACACACATACACACACACACACCCACAGACAGGCAAGCATGCCACACACCAGACACACACATACAACACACACACACGCACACACACAGACACACACACACGCACACCACACAGACACACACCACACACACACACACAACACACACAGACACACAGACACACAGACACACAACCAACACACACACACACACACACACACCACACACACACACACACACACACACAGAGAATGAGGCATGTTAGCGCTCTACAAGGCTTCCCTACTTTAGCCTGGGAAGCAGGGGTGACTGTAATAGAAATGTCAGAGTCAAACAATGGCACCACATGATTAACACGGCCCGGCCCGGGGAGCCCGGGTCACACTGTCAGATGTAAACAACGCTTTAAAGACGCTTTTCTTGAGAGGAGATATTCAGCATTTCCATCGGTTCACCCGATGTGAGCGCCTGATTGCTGCTTCTCAGGCGTACCTTCCCCAGGAGCGTGTGTGAATCAGACTTGCTTTCTTGTAACACAATTACAGCTTAAGAACCAGAGCAGTCTGGGTTCACTACAGCATCTGTTGCTAATAGAATTTGTCAAAATGACTTCCTTGTACCGATTGGACCGGGAATAAAATGATGTTTGGAGAACAATTCCCCCGGTGGATTGACTCGTGAGGGACCCCGTTTATTCTTGAGAAACTTTCTCGTACAATATTCTTAATGGAGTTAATAGGCATCCCAACACCCCCCCCCCCCCCCACCCCACGCCACACACACACACACCACACACACCACACTACACACGTTGCGCACACATCACATGGCAGACACAAACGCTCAAACACACTTGCACACACACACACACACACACACACAAACAAACATTGAAAACACACACGCCATACACACATGAACGCACATGAACGTACACACCGTGCACACACACACACACACACACACACTCAAACACACTCGCTCGCCACACACACAGACACCAACACCACAATCAATAAGACTGCACTGGTTTTAAATCTCTCATCAAAACTCATTTGTTTAAATTGGCCCGCTCAATTCAGAGCCCATCTGTCGCGTTGTGCCTCCCTCCTCCTGCTCATCCTCCTCCTCCTGTTGTTGTTGTGCAACGCTTCACAGGCTCTTTATTGTTGCGGGCTTTTGTGGTTAACTTATTTATCTTCAGCTGATGTTTTCACGCTGCGCTGCTGCTAGGTCACCCTGAGCGGCTGGGAGAGCGTCCACGAATGCAGCACGACGAGTACGACTGCGCTTACGATTCTGATTCTGATTACAGATTGTCCTGCCGTGAGTCATCATCCTCGTCATCATATATGGATTGGATTGCATTTTTTTTTTATATAGTTCTTTTATCCAAAGCACTTTACAGTATTGCCTCACATTCACCCATTCATACACGACGGCGGTGCCAACCATGCAAGGTAACGACCAACACGTCAGGAGCAGTTAGGGTTAGGTGGTGTCTTGCTCAGGGACATCTCGACACTTAGCTAGGAGGCGGAGCCCGGGATCGGAACCAGCAACCTTCCTGTTGCCAGACAACCACTCTTACCTCCTGACCCCCCCCCCCCGCTCATATATGGTCCCCGAAATCCCCTCACCTGATGATTTTGTCGCAGGCCCCGCACACAGGGGTGCGCCCGCTGTCCTCCGGGCCGTGCTGGGCCGCCTGCAGGATGGAGCTGCGGTTGGCCATGGGGGTGGGCTGCGGCGGGGCTGCCGGTGCTGCGTCAGCACCGTGGACGTCTTGTCCGGCCGGTAGCGGTCGGCGAAGCCCGGGTCCGTCACCCACGGCGGGCGGCAGGACGGGCCCGAGCCGCCGTCCGGAACGGGGCCCGTCTTGGAGCCTGAGAGAGAGAGAGAGAAGAGAGAGAGAGAGAGAGAGAGAGAGAGAGAGACAGAGACAGAGGGAACGCCATCAAGCATCGGAGCCGATCAATTGGGAGAAAATGGCGGGGCTCGAGTTTGACGGTTGCTAATAGCGACAGAATGTTGAGACCCATTGACGTTTTTCCTGTTAAGCGTGTTTTTTTTCTTGGGGCAGCGTATTAGCAGTATATATATACAGTAGATTTATACTTTGTTGCTGACTTTGTTGATTAGGCAGCCATTTTTCATTTTACAAAACAGCTGCACTGCATGACTTTATGCACACACACACACGACACACACACACCACACACACACACACACACACACACACACACACACCACACACACACACCACACACAACACGCACAAACACACACACACACACACATACGTTTTACCCCCTCCTTTCCCTCTCCTAACCCCAGCACTAACTTGGGTGTTTGTATGCCTAGGCATTATTAATAGTACTTTCTTTAGCATATTTTATGTTCTTAGAAGGTGGTAATGCGCTCAGAATGGCACATCTGCTCTCATCCTATTAGCTATTACTACGAGCTATTATGCAGGCAACTTAGCAATTATGAAACATTTCTTGCAATTATGAATGATGGACACCTGCTCTGTTCTTATCTTTATGCACCACAGCGATATATATTGCTAGTCTCCTTCGCTTTAGATAACAGCGTCTGCCAAATGCCCTCAATGTAAATATGGAGAGGATTATTATTCTTCAACTTTCATCCTTATGAAATGGCCCAGTATCATACCATTAACGATATGAATGAATGAATAATTGGCTCGTATCGCGTCGAATACATTCTTGGGTGGGGATTCTCATGTGTTTTCAGACACTCACTCACCAGCAGGTTTATCTGGTGCCTGGTCCTTGGCCAAGGAAATGGTTGACTCAACCCTGTAGGAAAACACCCATGTATCAATGGAACACCCATGTATCAATGGAACACTCTACACGCAACACAACAAGTGGACCATAACCACAACGCTATCCCAGCTGTGTTGTGTACATGTACTTATTGGAATTGGTAGCGGTATACAGCCGTCTTTTGATGATTATTTGGACTATTTTTGTCTTTTTTTCCTGTTGCGTTTGTCCTATTTGTTGTGGCAAACACTCCGGTCGTATTGTGCGGTAATGAGCCGTCCCTGTGATTGAAGACGCATTTGTCTGAGGGGCTAAGAGACATTCATAATGCAATCCCCTGCAATCAATGGATAATAGCTAGTTTGGAGTTTCCTGGATAGTTTTCTGTTCCTAGCTCTCAAAACTCATTAACAACCGCTCTAAAAGATAGAAACTTTCATTAAAAAATATTGACTGGAATCATTCAGAGTTGCCGAGTTAACTCCAGAGAAAGTCCACATTTTTTTCTTCAAGGCTTGCCTGTGCAAAAGTCTCCCTTTGATTATCCTTTTTTTCTCCTTTGTCTTTGCTACTGTAAGTAAAGTTCTGTCACAAAAAAAAAGAAAAGAAAAAAGTGCGACTTCTGTAAAAATATAGAAGAAAAATAAAATAAAGTAGTACGCCCACAGCGAGCATCCCTGAACTAAACTCAAGCAATCTCCTTTCAATTACGGGGAAATCAAAACACCGCAAACAGTGAAGAGAAACAATGAACGCCAGAGATGTCTCATCTTAGGGAGGGGGGGTGAAGGAGGGAGGGTGGAGGAGGGAGGAGGAGGTGGAGGAGGGAGGGGAGGTGGAGGTGTACCAGGGGCCTTGGAGACCTGTGATGTTTACACCATCCAAAGTGTCATCAACATGTTACTAATGGAGGCAGATGAAATCATTTCCCAGGCTGTAGCCTCGCACCGCGGCGCACGGAGCAGCACTTCTGAGGCATGTTTACCAATTAAATCACATCCCAATCCCTTATTCACACCCCCCCCTCCCACCCCCCCAGACCAGCAGACTCAGACACATCGCAGACTCTTACCAGAAGCAACGTCCTCACGAGTTGCCCAGTTCGTTGGAGGTCAGAGCGTCCACCCGGGGGGCCGGTCCGTCATAACCGCTGCTAATCTTTACCAGAGCTGCAACGTGGCTCTAAAGAAAAAACCCCCACCCCCCTCGGTCTAACTATTAGTCATTCACACCTTTGTTGAGGAAGACGACGTCTTTAGCTTTCAGACGGCCAGTCCCCCTTAGCTATGAAAGACACCAATGGAAACAAATCTGCAATTCCCCCGTTGCCTTTTAGTTCTCACTTAAGTCCTAAAAGATTCACTCCTGCCTTGTCCAATTACATTTTCCACATGTAACCTGAAAGATGTTGTCCTACATATCCTTCCTAGTCTAACTACATGTTAAAACCATGACTTATAAAAGACTATCTCCTTCCTAGTCTAACTACATGTTAAAACCATGACTTATAAAAGACTATCTCCTCCCTCGTCTAACTAATGTTAAAACGATTACTCATAAAAGACTATCTCCTTCCTAGTCTAACTAATGTTAAAACGATGACTCATAAAAGACTATCTCCTCCCTAGTCTAACTAATGTTCAAACCATGACTTATAAAAGACTATCTCCTCCCTAGTCTAACTAATGTTCAAACCATGACTCATAAAAGACTATCTCCTCCCTAGTCTAACTAATGTTCAAACGATGACTCATAAAAGACTATCTCCTTCCTAGTCTAACTAATGTTCAAACCATGACTTATAAAAGACTATCTCCTCCCTAGTCTAACTAATGTTCAAACCATGACTTATAAAAGACTATCTCCTCCCTAGTCTAACTAATGTTCAAACCATGACTTATAAAAGACTATCTCCTCCCTAGTCTAACTAATGTTCAAACCATGACTCATAAAAGACTATCTCCTCCCTAGTCTAACTAATGTTCAAACGATGACTTCTATAAAAGACTATCTCCTCCCTCGTCTAAATACCTGTTCAAACGATGACTTCTTTTAAAAGACTTTATCATCCGTCGTCCAACTAACTGTTCAGGACCGAATTTATGCAAATCTCTAGGCTGATCGAACGATGTCCCAAACTCATAAAACCAGCTATCATCTCCCTCTCCGGTAAGTCCACCAACGACCCACCTTAAGCCTCCAGTTAGGGAGAGACAACCGAGTGAACTCGAATGAAGAAAGACCTAAGTCACATATCACGCACTACGGCACATAGAGCCTTCCGTTCCTACAACTTCATCACTCCTGTCCTTCCCAACCCCTCACCCTCCATGCATCTCCCAAACAGCACCTAAGTCGACTCCTCCCCTCACACTTAAAAGATAACCCACGTCGGGTGATGTAAATTCAAGGAAACAAAGCGTTAACTGTTAACTTCTCTTTCATAAAGGGAAACTTTAATCATTTGCCAACCGTGAAAACAGAATCCAACGACTGCGGTACCACTGTCGGTTGCAGCGCCAATTGACCCTCGAGTAATCCTTCTGCCTGATGCAAATTCTTGTCCTGCTTTGTAAGCCTCACACGATACGGAAGGGGCCTGAACGGTCGGAAGAAAAAGGTGAGACCAGTACATAGTAACTAGAGCGACAGAAAGGATTCTTTTCCCACAACGAGTGTCTTGCAAGGACACCGCGACACAAAAAAGCCTGGCTCAAAAAAGAGCAACTCACGGGGAACACCTGCCCCTAAGCGACCAAGCGCTGATCTCTATTCCATGTCACGCAGGCACTGGAGTCGATGGGTGTAATTTATGTTCCCAGGGTCCCTGCAATAGGGATATATAACACAGAGGACTCTCCCGAGAGAGCTATCATATCACACTGGCAGATTGGACAAGCCCACTAATTAAATCGACAGCAAGAAAAACCTTCCGAAAACAATGATAAAAGCACAGACTCTTCCACATCTCCTGCTCTGGCACCGACACCGACGTCTTCCCTAAGAGAGAGAGAGAGAGAGAGAGACAGAGAGAGAGAGAGAGACAGAGAGACAGAGAGAGAGAGAGAGAGAGACAGAGAGAGAGAGAGAGAGAGAGAGAGAGACAGAGAGAGAGAGAGAGAGAGAGAGAGAGAGAGAGAGACACAGAGAGAGAGAGAGAGAGAGAGAGAGAGACAGAGAGAGAGAGTAGTCTGAGGCATCCAGACTCACACTGAGCTGCCAACATCACTCTGTCTAGAAGTCCACTGGCACATCTGTCTGTCTGTCTGTCTGCCTGCCTCTCTGGAGGTACACTGGCAGAGGAGGCTACGCAGAGATGACACTACACAGCTGATGTGAGTATAAGTCGGATTAGAAGTGGGGGGGCGAGAGGTAACTGGTCTGCGCTGCATCAAGCTCAGCTGCATCAAGGGAGAGAGCTAAGAGAAGGGAGAGGAGACACAGCTAGACGCACAGACGAGAGAGATCCGAGGAGATGAACACCGAAGACAGACACACCTGCACAATTCTGTCTGTCCAGAAGTTCAGAGATACACCTGTCTGTCTGTCTGAATGTCTGTGTGATAACAGACACATCTCACAGCACAGCACACACAAACACACCTGTCGGTCTGCCTGCGAGCCTAACTGTCTGTCTGTCTGCCTGTCTGTCTGCCTGTCTGTCTGTACATCTCACCGATCCAAGACATGGCTCACAAGTTCCCGACCTGTCTCTCATCTTCTTGTTGACACCGTCAGGCACATTAGTCTCGGTGCACATCTGGCCAGCCGACAGCAGCCAGAGGACCTCCCATCATGACAGGAGTTGTGGTGGGAATGATGATGACCAACAATCATCATTCATCATTCATCATCTGGAAGTAAATGGATTGCATTTCTATAGCACTTTACAGTATTGCTCCACATTCACCCATTAATACACCGACGGTGGTGCCAACCATGCAAGGTAACACCACAGGACGAGAGAAAAAGAGCGGTGTGTCGCATATCACAGATAGCACCAGGTAACAATCAGAGCGAGGGTTCTAGGGCAAAGCAGCCGAACTTAAAATGTTGGGTGTGCCAACACTTTCTACGACTCTATGCAACGTCAAGACCACCTCTACACAACATAGCTATAAAGGAAGTGCCACAGCAAGTGTGGGGCTGCAGTATAGGTGCCATAGTTCCATGTTTTGTCTCTAAGGTACTACCTTTTTGCACACTGGAGCAGGACGGAGTCGGAGGGGGGGTAGGGGTGGTAGGGGTGGGGGTTGCTCAGGCTTTTGGAGCACACTATCTCCAACACTATGGAGCTCAGGTTGGAAGGGACGAAGTATATATAGGTGATATTAGATTGGTTGGCTTATTTGTTTTCCTTTTTTAAACTTCTTATGTAGAGTATTAGGTACCTCCATCGAGCTTTTCTCACGCTATGCTGGAGGAGTCATTGGTAGTGGCCTACGCTCCGTCGCTTCTCTAATCGCTGTCCTAGCGCGGACTCTTGTCTCCATCTGTACTGTTATTGCAACCTGGCAAATTTCCTTCATAAAGTTCTATTCTATTCTTCTCTTCTATTCTATTCTCCTGCTCACGTCTCTGGAAATCGCCCCCGCAAACCCTGCGTGCTGACAAGTAAAACCTTCACAGGCCGACCGACCGACCGCCTGACAGATGACATCTTTCCGCCCGTCCTCCTGATTGCCGTTTGCTTTAGCGGGTCCCTTAAGTTGGGTTGTTTTTGTGCTTTAGTGTTTAGTGGGCTCATGTTTACCGCCGCTGTGGCTCGATTTTTTTTTACGCCCAACGTGTCGGTAAAAAAAAAAAAACTGCAAAACCCACGGAGTGTGCGGAGCTCAGGCTGGCTCGAGCTTATCGTTTCTGTTTCTTCACGCCCCGCTACAGTCCGTTGGTAAGAGTAAACCATAAAAGAACTGCTTCGAGATAATGTTGCCAACCCGAGTCGATGCTGGTCGGCGGAGCGCAGGGACACAGATGGTACCGTTCGCGCTCGAGGAAATGCCAGGAAGCGAGCGGTGTTCCGGGGATCTGACGTTTGTTTGGCGTCGGAGCGAGGCCCGCGTGATCCCTGGGATGATATGCAGCACTTAGCTGAGAGCCGAGAGCGGCGCAACACAGATCTGGGAAATGTACAGAGACTGCAAGTTGTACACGTTGACGTGACGTGAATACAAAAGCGTTGTTGTCAGAGCACACGGGCTGTATTCCCCATTCCTACATCCCCTCACCCTAACCCTAACCCTAACCCTAACCCTAACCCTAACCCTAACCCTAACCCTAACCCTAACCCTAACCCTAACCCTAAACCTAACCCTAACCCTAACCCTAACCCTAACCCTAACCCTAACCCTAACCCTAACCCTAACCCTAACCCTAACCCTAACCCTAACCCTAACCCTAACCCTAACCCTAACCCTAACCCTAACCCTAACCCTAACCCTAACCCTAACCCTAACCCTAACCCTAACCCTAACCCTAACCCTAACCCTAACCCTAACTCTAACTCCTAACTCACTAGATATGCCACTAGACCGAGAGCAACACACTCTAATTCTATACTCCTCAACTAAACCCTTAAGACCCGTACACGACCCCGCACAGCACACCCCCCCACCCCCCCCCCCGCGTTACCACGACGATGATGATGGAAATAAAGGAACAAGGGAGGGAGGGAGGGAGGGAGGGAGGGAAAAAGGTAAGAGAGTCAGAGGCAGAGTAATAGCAGGAGGTTAAATATAAATAGGCGGGAAAGGGAACGAGAGAACATTGTTAAATTCACACAGGACAACAGAGAGACGGTGACAGGACGGGAAGGCAGGACAAGGACACGACAGGAGAGGGAAAGCGGGTCAAACTACACGGCGTGCAGGAGAAGAGAACACAGAAAAAATGGAGGAAGTAGAATACAAACGATGGCTGAAAAACATCCCTTTTTCTTTTCCCTAATCATACAGTATACTGCATGAATATATTTACAGATTCCCACCCCCTATGGGACACTATACTACACGTTATATTAACGTTTAACCCCACTGACGCCCACCCCCCCATGGACACGACTGCGTTACATTAACACACATCAATTTTGTGCTTTTTTTTTATTTCTATATTATTACTTTCTGTTTGATGTTCAATGTTATGCACCAATTTCACAAAAGCACATTCCTTGTTTGCATAAACGAAGGCAATAAGGCAATAAAGTACGTAAGCTACAGTATGTATGTACAGTATGTACATATAAAAAAGGAGGGATCCATCCGTGATTAAGTTAAGACGTCAAGTCTAGTATACGCCGTTAGCGGAGACTATAAATAATGGAGACACGCGACAGAACACGGCTCCGCCCACACGGCTCCGCCCACACGCACCGCCGCTGAATGACAGATCTGCTCATTAATGGACGAGCACTGAGGGGGGATCTGAGGGACGAATTAGTATTCTCCGCCTCCAAACACACGCTCTGGGATGGGGGGATGGGGGATGGGGGTGCAACAAGACCACAACGTTGCTGTTGTTATACACACTACACACACACACACACGTGCACGCACTCACACACACACACACACACACACACAGGGCGTTACCTGGCCCTCTTCATGTTTTCATCGTCTGGGTCCTGCACTACGAGAACCAGGAGAGAGATGCATCAGAATGCCTCACTCACTCACTCACTCACTCACTCACTCACTCACACACACAAACACCGGCCTCATGGCGACCGAGAGACTACTGACGCTGCTTTTTTTTTGTGCAAAACTGTGATATTGAAATCATGCAAGTAGTCAAAGTCAAAAGGTGACAACAGATTAGTCCGATCTGATCTGGCTTCCCTGTCGGGAGAGAGAGAGAGATCCGATCAGAACCAATATTGTATCTTGAAGATGTCTTATCCAATGCTATGTCTATGTCAATGCCTCGCTGTCCATCTCTCTGAAGGACCTGCTGCCTCTCTTCCTATCTCCATCCGTCTCTCTTGGTTTCTCCCTCCCTCCATCTCTGTCCATTTCTCAGTTTCTCTCCATCTCTCTCTCTCACTCGCCGTCTCCCTCTCTGTCTGTCTGTCTCTCTCCATCCATCTCTCTATATCTTTCATCTACAGTATATCTTTATCTTTCTCTTCTCTCCATCTCTCTCTCTCTCTGTCTCTCTCCCTCCCTCTCCATCTCTCTATATCTTTCATCTACAGTATATCTTTATCTTTCTCTTCTCTCCATCTCTCTCTCTCTCTCTCTCTCTCTCCCCCACCCTCTCCGTCTTCTCTCATCTCTTCTCTCCATCTCTCTCTCTCTCTCTCTCTCCATCTCTCTCCATCTCTCTCTCCATCTCTCTCCATCTATCTCCCTCCCTCTCCATCTCTCTCTCTCTCTCTCTCTCTCAAATATAGAGAAACATTAGAGGTGGAAAAGCCAAAGCCGTATATACCCAAAAGAGTTTTCAAAGCGCGGCGCTTTCCTTTTAACAACACTATGCTTTACGATAACCGCATTCTAGGAATCTGCATTTTGTTCATATTGGATGGATGTTAGCCTGGAACCATTAGCCAGTTCCAGATTGGTTGGTAGTCATTTGTGTTTGCCGGAATATGCATAATAAAATCCTAATTAAAATAATCGTAAATCATCACACGTAAGTATCCTGTGTGCACATTCCAATTTGTTGTTGGTTTTTTTTTTTTTTGCCCAAAGAATTACAGTTGGAGCAAATGACTCCAGTATAATAAGTGCTACTAAATGCAAGATAAATAAGACAGTGTCTGCCACTTGGTGTTTTGTCTCATTGCTTGCCTTTGTTTTGAATAAAACCACCTAGCGCCCTTTGGAATGGAGAGAAACAACTCAGAATTGCTTTCATATCTGCGCTTTGCTGTGAGACCGCTCATTAGAGACGATAATCAGCTTGCCGGTGTAGATTGATTGATTTAAATAGCTGGCAGAGATAATGGCAGCAAAACCCAGTTTGTAATTACTTGTGCCACGGTCTTGGCTACCTCTTGGGCTAATGCGTGTCGGCTAATGCGTCATGTATACACCTCCCTGGAAACTGCGGAGGAATAATTCATTAACTGACTAACTAACGGTTTGCGCGCGATCCTCTTCCTCCACCGTTTTTCCCTCTGAGATGTTGATCATTCCTTTCGACGCGGCTGTTTTTCTTTCCCTAACATTTTTCTTCATAACATAAAATGTGATGTAATATGAATGAGTGCAGTGCAATACATCCCAAAAAAATTAATAAAAAATGGTCCAAATTTGCTTCCCCAAAAAAAGCCGGGCGCCATGGCCGATCCACCTACCCATTGTGTGGCTGCGTCATGCCGGCCAGCCCCTGCGAGTGCTGTGTGTTAAGCTTAGGGGAGTAGGCCACGGGCTTAATAAGGGGGCCCGAGGTGCCCCTAGCGCCACCGGCTGCGAATGGCCTCGCCATCTTGTTAATGGCTGGACTGGGTGCAAAGGAGTACTTTGGTGGAACCGAGGCCTGGGCTACCGAATCCTATATGGGTGTAAAGGAAAACACACACACACACACACACAAACACACACACAAAACACACACAAAAACAGAGCAGCACAGCACAACATGCAATTAGACTTTGGTTTATTTTTTTTATAAGCGCACACACACACACACACGCGCGCACACACACACACGCGAGAGTTCACGTTCCTTTTTGGGCTGTTGTGTTGTTGCACAATCCCAGACCTTTTCACATGTTCGGACCCGTAATCATTTTTCGCTCCGAAAAAACGAGCGCTGTTCTGTTCTCGCCCCGAAGAAGTGTGAACACGTGCACACACACACACACACACACACACACACACACACACACACACACGGTATTGTCTGACAAATATTTGTCTTGGCTGACGTCCCGGCGTAATCTGGCCCGTGCCGTTGGAAATACTTCAGCGGCAGGCGTTTTTTTTGTTGTTGGGGTGGGGCGGTGGGGGGGGGATACATTTGAAAGATGAATGACAGTCCTTGTAATGAGATTTCTCGCTGAGTGTTAAGCTTTTCACTCCTCCACCTCGTGGACGGCCTGTGGACAGCTCATTGGCTGGAGAAATATAGTCCGACGCAAACAAAAAACACACAATATCACAATGCAGGGCCGAAAGGGCGTCGGTGAGAGTGGAGTACATTCCGGTCGGTTTCCCGTGGCGTGTCTAATAATTAACGGCTTGGCGGTGTACTTCCACTCTTTAAATTAAAACTCCAGACGCAATATCAGGGATTGTGCAAGACTTTGTTACTGGACGGCGTTGTCGTCGCACCCAGGAAGGTTTCTATCATTTCTTATCCGGCAAAAGAAAGCAAAAAAAACGATTTCGCCAAGGGGGACCGAGAGATGCTTCGGTGATGCATGGGGCGCACGATTCCCACGGGACCTTGGGAGGTGATTGAATCAGTGGGAGTTCAATCACGAGATGACATAACACATTGTTGGGGTCATCCACGAGGGGCGCGCATAAGGGTGGCTGAGAGCTTCCAATGGCGTCATCCGTCAAAACAGCCGCGACAGATAACCCTGGGGAGCCGGGGGGGGGGGGGGGCCTGGTTAAAAAAAAACAACTAAATGGCCCCCATTCTGTGGTAAACTGGGGGAAAGACTACTAAAGAGAACAATTGTGTTAAAGAAGAAGAGTTAAATTGCTCCAATAATCCCTGAAACACTTCTGCCGAGTCATGTGGCAGGACCTATAAGGTACAACATTAAATACTGCATTAGTGCTTCAACCCACACTCCCCGTCTGCAAATATAGAGAAACATTAGAGGTGGAAAAGCCAAAGCCGTATATACCCTCTCTCTCCCAGGCCCCCGGTCCCTAACTTACTGAAGTCGGTGCCTGTGAGCTGGGCGAGGATGCGGAAGGAACGGGACTGGGTGGTGCCGGTGCGGGGCTGCCAGTCCTGGGTGTCCTCGATCAGCCGCTTCTTGCTGCGGTCGTTGGGGATGAAGCAAGGGAGGTTCTCAACCCTCAGGCCGTGCCTGTACACACACCGGGGTCGTCAGGGGCAACCACCATCACCACCACCACCACCAGAACCACCAGAGAACCACGGACCGCCAACCCACGATGGGGTCGACGAGCCCCCCCGGTAGCGCAGCACGGCCTCTCGGGGCCCAGTGAAGACCGCCCCCCCCCCCCCCACCACCGAAGCAACTACAGGCAAACTAAGTAATCAGGTGAGGTTGACGGCGACGGGGGGAAACAGGCAAACAAATCACCAGACCAATTAGCGCACCCATCGTTCAGGCTAATGGATGCTAATTAGCGTTTTCTCACGGCCCGCTCGTGACGCACACAAATAGGCATTCGTTTGGTGAGTGATTACACGGTTGGCTCTCGTTGGAAGTGAATGATGAGACGGGCCGTCGGCGTCGGTAATACCTGCACTCGCGCCGACGCACCAACAAGAAAATAAAACCCGCAGCATGTATTGGTAAAGACCGGCTTAAGCTAAAGCCCCGAGTAATTACAGTAATCAAAAGCGGTCGTTAGCTGTGATCTAGCGATGCCTCGCTTGGTCTTGTTCCAACATTTTCTTTTTTTATCCATGCTCACATCAATTTTGGCCTGAAATTTACATTTAGGGCATTTGGCAGACGCTTTTATCCAAAGCGACTTACACCGATTGAAATCCAAATCGGTCGACCGAGGATAAACAAGTCCTACATGCCGGAGTCTCTTACTTGGACACGGGATAGATCTCCTCATAGTACGTCGCCTCGCCCCTACCGGAACGGACAGACAGATCAGGTGTTGAGGTTTGGTCGTCGGATGGCAGAGAGTAAAAACAGAACAAGAAGAACAAGAGGCGGGAGTTTGAAGTTCAGGAAAAGGGAACTCATGGAATTCAGGCGCTGCGCGGGTACAGTGTGAGCGCAAGAGTTGACATGGGAACCTATGGGCTAATTGGGATTTCGCCCCAGAAAGCAGTCACACGTGTGGCTATTCTAGGTTGCACGTTGTCTGAAAGCGAATAACATTTTGACAGGCGCACACACACACACACACACACACACACACACACACCACACACACACACACACACACACACACACACACACACACACACACACACACCACACACGCAAGAACTCATTATTTCGCCGTCAGTCGTGTGTGTGAGAATAAAGTGTTTTACTGACTTGTCGTGCGCCTCCATCTGCAGAGTTAAAAAAGAAACAGGAAAGAAAGTGGGGGAGGGAGGGAGGGAGGGAGGGAGGGAGGGAGGGCGGGAGGGAGAAACAGAGAAGAAAAAGAAGAAGAAGAAGAAGAAGAAAAAGGGGAAGAGTTCAGTGTTTTTGCGAAAAACAGAACATGTCAAAATATGACAGGGGGTTGTGCACAACACACGAAGAAGAGAGAAGAAGAAGCCCGCTGCTTTTTCTCTTTTTTTATGGCGGGATGCAGAGCAACATGCGGCACAGGGAGCGCGGAGATGGAGACGGAGACGGAGACGGCGACGGCCAGGCGAGGCGGTTACTGTCGACACGGCGGCATAATGGAACACATTGTGGCGCGGGTGGCAGACAGACAGACAGACAGAACCATGCTCTCCTTTAGGTTGTCATTCGCCACCCCCCCCCCCCCCCAGTCGGACTCAGTTCAGAACCGTACAGGAACTCCTCCAAACTCCATGTCCGACCAACACGTCGTCCCCTGCTCCGCTTCGCCTCCCCATCCGGCCTCGAAGTATGTCAACATACGTGCCATTTGCCATAGGGACCCTCGACGGGCTCCGTCGTTACCCCCAGCACTTCAAATATTGCCAATCCGTGGCCTTGATACACAGTCAATAAATGGTAAATGTCACCGCGTGCATCTCCATTGGTAGGCTAAAGGCCTCCCGGAAAACAGGGCACCGGATCTGGTTCAGAGGGACTGGCGATCCATCACGTCCCGTCTGTGTGTATATACAGTACACAGTATATTCCCCTAAATGGTTCGCAAAACTCTGAGGCTAAACTGAACTAAAGCCACATTTCGGGGGGCATTTTGTTTTCATTTGAGCGGTGGAGTTTTGGACGCGAGGAACGGCCTCAGCGAGAGAGAGCGCGGACGTCACACATCTGTTTAAGGTTCTCTCTCTCTCTCTGAGTGAAGCAGTGAACGTAACCCGGCACCGCCACAGTAAAAGTGCCCACTGGGAGCTCAGCAGATTTTATGGGAGGCTTCTCCGGGGCTAAATACAGCACCAGACATTTGGCCAGGAGGGCCTGGAGCCAGAGGATCACTCGCTACTGACTCCACCAACTACCAACTACCGACTACCGAGACCACGTTGACCTCCGGCCCCGTGGTACAATATCACCGCTTCACGCCACGCTGTGTTGCCTCATGCAAACGCATTCTGATCTACTCCAAAAGCCTGGTTAAAAAAAACAACTAAATGGCCCCCATTCTGTGGTAAACTGGGGGAAAAACTACTAAAGAGAACAATTGTGTTAAAGAAGAAGAGTTAAATTGCTCCAATAATCCCTGAAACACTTTGCCGAGTCATGTGGCAGGACCTATAAGGTACAACATTAAATACTGCATTAGTGCTTCCACCCACACTCCCCGTCTGCAAATATAGAGAAACATTAGAGGTGGAAAAGCCAAAGCCGTATATACCCAAAAGAGTTTTCAAAGCGCGGCGCTTTCCTTTTAACAACACTATGCTTTACGATAACCGCATTCTAGGAATCTGCATTTTGTTCATATTGGATGGATGTTAGCCTGGAACCATTAGCCAGTTCCAGATTGGTTGGTAGTCATTTGTGTTTGCCGGAATATGCATAATAAAATCCTAATTAAAATAATCGTAAATCATCACACGTAAGTATCCTGTGTGCACATTCCAATTTGTTGTTGGGGTTTTTTTTTTTTTGCCCAAAGAATTACAGTTGGAGCAAATGACTCCAGTATAATAAGTGCTACTAAATGCAAGATAAATAAGACAGTGTCTGCCACTTGGTGTTTTGTCTCATTGCTTGCCTTTGTTTTGAATAAAACCACCTACCGCCCTTTGGAATGGAGAGAAACAAACTCAGAATTGCTTTCATATCTGCGCTTTGCTGTGAGACTGCTCATTAGAGACGATAATCAGCTTGCCGGTGTAGATTGATTGATTTAAATAGCTGGCAGAGATAATGGCAGCAAAACCCAGTTTGTAATTACTTGTGCCGTGGTCTTGGCTACCTCTTGGGCTAATGCGTGTCGGCTAATGCGTCATGTATACACCTCCCTGGAAACTGCGGAGGAATAATTCATTAACTGACTAACTAACGGTTTTGTGCGCGATCCTCTTCCTCCACCGTTTTCCCCTCTGAGATGTTGATCATTCCTTTCGACGCGGCTGTTTTTCTTTCCCTAACATTTTTCTTCATAACATAAAACGTGATGTAATATGAATGAGTGCAGTGCAATACATCCCCAAAAAATAAATAAAAAATGGTCCAAATTTGCTTCCCCAAAAAAAGCCGGGCGCCATGGCCGATCCACCTACCCATTGTGTGGCTGCGTCATGCCGGCCAGCCCCTGCGAGTGCTGTGTGTTAAGCTTAGGGGAGTAGGCCACGGGCTTAATAAGGGGGCCCGAGGTGCCCCTAGCGCCACCGGCTGCGAATGGCCTCGCCATCTTGTTAATGGCTGGACTGGGTGCAAAGGAGTACTTTGGTGGAACCGAGGCCTGGGCTACCGAATCCTATATGGGGTGTAAAGGAAAACACACACACACACACACACACACACACACACACAAAACACACACAAAAACAGAGCAGCACAGCACAACATGCAATTAGACTTTGGTTTATTTTTTTTATAAGCGCACACACACACACACACACGCGCGCACACACACACACGCGAGAGTTCACGTTCCTTTTTGGGCTGTTGTGTTGTTGCACAATCCCAGACCTTTTCACACGTTAGGACCCGTAATCATTTTTCGCTCCCGAAAAAACGAGCGCTGTTCTGTTCTCGCCCCGAAGAAGTGTGAACACGTGCACACACACACACACACACACACACACACACACACACACACACACGGTATTGTCTGACAAATATTTGTCTTGGCTGACGTCCCGGCGTAATCTGGCCCGTGCCGTTGGAAATACTTCAGCGGCAGGCGTTTTTTTTGTTGTCGGGGTGGGGCGGTGGAGGGGATACATTTGAAAGATGAATGACAGTCCTTGTAATGAGATTTCTCGCTGAGTGTTAAGCTTTTCACTCCTCCACCTCGTGGACGGCCTGTGGACAGCTCATTGGCTGGAGAAATATAGTCCGACGCAAACAAAAAACACACAATATCACAATGCAGGGCCGAAAGGGCGTCGGTGAGAGTGGAGTACATTCCTGTGGCGTGTCTAATAATTAACGGCTTGGCGTACTTCCACTCTTTAAATTAAAAACTCCAGACGCGATATCAGGGATTGTGCAAGACTTTGTTACTGGACGGCGTTGTCGTCGCACCCAGGAAGGTTTCTATCATTTCTTATCCGGCAAAAGAAACCAAAAAAAACGATTTCGCCAAGGGGGGACCGAGAGATGCTTCGGTGATGCATGGGGCGCACGATTCCCACGGGACCTTGGGAGGTGATTGAATCAGTGGGAGTTCAATCACGAGATGACATAACACATTGTTGGGGTCGTCCACGAGGGGCGCGCATAAGGGTGGCTGAGAGCTTCCAATGGCGTCATCCGTCAAAACAGCCGCGACAGATAACCCTGGGGAGACGGGGGGGGGGGGGGGGGGTTCTCGGAGCGGAGCACATTGTGGACCCGGCTAATTTATTTGCACTCTTAAGGCATGCTGATCACATCACCAGAGCATGCCAGGCGGGGCCTTGAGCAAACAGCGCGGCAGGTGACCACAGCAGATCTTACCTTCTGTTCTCCCCCAGCGTTGAAAGCCCTGCAAGGAGAAGTCAGAGAAGAGAGGAGAGAATTAGAGCAGAGAATTAATTGAGATCAATGTGACGACCTGGCCGTCGTCTGATGTCCTAATGGTGGTGGTGACCAATGGGGTGGCGGCCAATGGGAGATAGGGATCATCTGTGCTCAGGTATATTCTAATCTAAGCCCTCTGGTTTTTGTCATTCTGTTGTTGGTCTCTTGCTTTGTTGGCTCTCTGAATATAGTTCTCTGAGTCTCTGGTTGTCTGAAGCTCTCGTATGAGTTCTCTGTAGTACTGTTCTGCTCCCCGGCCAAAAACCGCATTGCATTGTATTGGAATTCATACAATATGCATACAATATGCATGCCAGCACATGCTGGAACTGAAACTGGACCCCAGGGTCCATAATTAACTAACAAATTGGGGGTTACTTATTAAAACAATAACTTGGCCCCGGCAGCTTTTTCCACTCTGGCGGGTTAAAAGGAAAAAGTACATTTTGGACCGCGGCCACATGGGGGAAACTCAACAGAGCTCATTGGACACAGCAGACTACATCCATGCACTGTGTTATATTATGGACACACGTCTTACATACACAAGAGACTTAAGATCCACCTGTTCAGAGTTCACCTGGACTCCACATGACCCCACCCCCTTGTCTTCCCTCTCCAAACCCGAGCACTAACTTGCGTGTTTGTACGTCTTGGCATTATTAATAGCACTAATAGTACTTGCCATTGTTTAGCATGTTGTTTTTAGATGTCGGCGCTGCACTCAGAATGGCACTTCTGCTCTCATCCCAGCTATTATCCAGGCAACAACCAGCAATTACGAAACTACTATCTATTAACCTTGCTTGAATGAATGCTTGAAACCTGCTCTATTCTTATCTTTACGTACCACAGCGATATATTGCCGTCTCTCTTTCTACAAATGTACTCATTGTGTGTGTCGTCTGCCAGGGTAAAATGTAAACATAGCAACTTAGCTCCGCTAGTCAGGGCCTCGTACGACGCAGGGGAGGGGAGGTTGTGTGGCGCACCGATACACACCGTACACACACACACACTCATTCGGTCGGCGGCTAATTGGGCTGCAAGTCCTCTTTCCGCAGAATTTCCAAAAACACTTGTGATTTTCCAAAAACAAAAAAAAACGATTTTGTTGGAAACAGTTTTTGTGCTTTGTGCAAATATGACGGCCATTTGTCAAAAATAATGTCGCCGCGTGAATTGGGAGCATGTTCCACCAATCGGCACATTTATATAGCTATTAAAATGTCCTCTCTCTCTCTCCTCTTGACGTATCACATGAATATTTATCAGGTGGTAACTGCCAACTTGTTTGCGTTTGCTAACCGAGGAAACAAGAACGACGTTGCATCCGGCTGCAATTTGCCCTTAAAATGTGTTGTGTCACCGGTGTGTATAATTTGTCTTCGTTGGAGATTCCGTTAGTTCTGAAGAGGTAACGCAAACACCAAATCATCTTATCAATCTTGCTTTTTTTCCCCTCCGATTCCAATGGTCCCTGAACTACAGAGTCTTAAATGAAAAACAGATTCATTCATCAAGCAACAGTGCAACAACGCTGTAAAACCTCTAAACTACCGGGTCCCGACGGCTCCGCGTTACTCTGCGGTGCGGAACAGTACATCAAGCTCGGCTCATTAGAATAGCATTACCATAATACTACCAGTAGACCGCCGGCCTCCTTACTGTAAGTGTACGTAAACCCACTTTCTGCCCCAACCTCCGCGACCGCAGTGTGACGAGACAGGCCGCTGTCGGACCCATCAACGGAGCCATTGTGGGAACACGCACGCACGCGACACGCACCACACACACACACTCACACGCACACACACACTCAACACTCACACACACACACACAACACAAATAGACAGTGTTTTCCTGTCACTGCGAGGCTAAATGTCAGTCACAGCATCAGCTAGCCACTAATAGGGCAATTGTTCAGGACAGGATGCCAGAACACCATCCAGCAGGGCCAGACAGATAGGGACTGGAAAGACAGTGAGGGGGGGCGTGGGGGGGGGGCGGGGCACAGGCGTGGGGAGAGGGAGGGCAAGGAAAGGCGGTCCATAGAAATCGTGTGTTGGACAGACCTATTAGAAACAGATGATGAGTTGTTGAGCCTGCGTGACATTCCTCTCTCTTTAACTGGACTCGATTGTCATCGCCGCTCGGGAACCCATTTTGACATGTTAGGCCCCAAGGGGGAGAGGGTTTGAGAATGCAAAGCAAGGGTTTCACACAGGATAAAATAAAAGGAAAAAGGGGGAAAAAATAATAAACGGTTGAGCTAGCACAGAGTCATATTACTTACTTATAAGGGAATTGCATCAAAAAGATGAGGGAATCCATTTCCGGGAATAGAGTAGCGTGGGTGGGTTGACGCGGCGCGGCTTTGACCCTCTCCCCGGGCGGTAACCCGACGCTCAAAGTATTATTGAGGTTTGTTTCCCCCACACCTTTAAAGAGTCACTTACTCTTACGTTTCGCCGGGCGTGCGCTGACTGCGTCTGAGCGCCGCAGTCAGCGAGGAGATATTTCACCGCGGATCCTCTGGGACGCGGAGGCCTGCTCGTACCACACGCTATAAAAGGTCATTTGGCGGAGGAACACTTGAAATATGGGCCAGCTCTCGTCCCCCTGGGATTAGAAGATGATTGAGAATGGGAGCCCTGATATTAATTGTGGGCCTACACTTTCCATTTTTGGCAGAAGAAGATTTAGTGTAAAAATAAATAAGAGAAAGGCAGCCGACTGCCGTGGAACGAACGACCCGCAGAAGAAAAAAAAACTGCTCTCAAACCGTTTCACTCTTGACCAAAAAGAAACTGACAACACATTTAGTAAAAAAAAATACAAATATACAAAGAGAGTTAGAAGTAAGAAGATGTACTTTTAGTTTGTTTAACATCGTCTAGGGAACAAGAACAACAGGAGACTAGAGTGTGTTAGGGGTGTGGAAATTTCTCGATTCTAAGATGCATCGCGATGCGGACATGTACGATTCTGCATCGATGCAGTGACAGAACATAATCGATTATAGCCTACTAACGTTGATGTAAAAAAAAAGCGCTGGCAGCGGCTATTTTCAATGCAAACCCTATGAAGTTCAGCGCTTTTGGTCGCTCTGCTCCCAGTGCTCTGAGTTGAAAATAGTTCAACTTTTGGAGAAGCGTCGCGCTCATCAATGTCACGTCTCTCTTGTCAGCCAATCAAAATTGAGGAGGGGGCGGGACATACGATATCAACATTGTCAACAAAGGCGGAGGAGAACCTTATACAGGCCGTCATGGACAACCCAGTTGTACTACACACAAAATCTTTTCGAAGGCACCACTCATGTGGAGAGCTGCTGCCAATGCCAGGACGCGATGTCTCTCCATTGTTTCAAATTAATTTATAATCAAAATAGACGGGATACGCTAGTGCAGGCCTGGCCAACCCGCGGCTCTTTGCCTGGTTTCTTGCGGCTCTTACGTTCATATTGAATTTTGTGGTTTTTTTAGGGCTGTCAAAGTTAACGCGTTATCACAGATGTTGCCCGGCTAATTTATTTGCACTCTTAAGGCATGCTGATCACATCACCAGAGCATGCCAGGCGGGGCCTTGAGCAAACAGCGCGGCAGGTGACCACAGCGGATCTTACCTTCTGTTCTCCCCCAGCGTTGAAAGCCCTGCAAGGAGAAGTCAGAGAAGAGAGGAGAGAATTAGAGCAGAGAATTAATTGAGATCAATGTGACGATCTGGCCGTCGTCTGATGTCCTAATGGTGGTGGTGACCAATGGGGTGGCGGCCAATGGGGTGGCGGCCAATGGGAGATAGGGATCATCTGTGCTCAGGTATATTCTAATCTAAGCCCTCTGGTCATTCTGTTGTTGGTCTCTTGCTTTGTTGGCTCTCTGAATATAGTTCTCTGAGTCTCTGGTTGTCTGAAGCTCTCGTATGAGTTCTCTGTAGTACTGTTCTGCTCCCCGGCCAAAAACCGCATTGCATTGTATTGGAATTCATACAATATGCATACAATATGCATGCCAGCACATACTGGAACTGAAACTGGACCCCGGGGTCCATAATTAACTAACAAATTGGGGGTTACTTATTAAAACAATAACTTGGCCCCGGCAGCTTTTTCCACTCTTGGCGGGTTAAAGGAAAAGTACATTTTGGACACGCGGGCCACATTGGGGGAAACTCAAACCAGGAGCATCAATGGGGACACAGCAGACTACATCCATCACGCAGTGTTTTATATTAATGGCACAGACACTACTTACATAACACAAGAGACTTAAGACCCAACCTGTTTCAGAGTTTCACCTGCGACTCCTACATGACCCCACCCCCCTTGTCTTCCTCTCCAAACCCGGAAGCACTAAACTTGTGTGTTTGTACGTCTTGGCATTATTAATTTAGCACTACTAGTACTTGCCATTGTTAGCCATGTTGTTTTTTAGATAGTTAGTACTGCCACTCAGAAATGGCACTTTCTGCTCTCATCCTAGCTAGTTATCCAGGCAACAACCAGCAATTACGAAACTCGTTCTATTACCTTGTGCCTTGAAATGAATGCTTGTGAAACCTTGCCTCAGTATTTCTTATCTTTACGTAACCACAGCGATATATTGCCGTCTCTCTTTCTACAAATGTACTCATTGTGTGTGTCGTCTGCCAGGGTAAATGTAAAACATAGCAACTTAGCCTCGCTAGTCAGGCTCGTACGACGCAGGGGAGGGGAGGTTGTGTGCGCACCGATACACACCGTACACACACACACACTCATTTGGTCGGCGGCTAATTGGCTGCAAGTCTTCTTTTCCCAGAATTTCCAAAAAACATTTGTTGGAACAGTTTTTTGTGCTTTTGTGCAAATATGACGGCATTTGTCAAAATAATGTCGCGCTGAATTGGAGCATGTTCACAATCGGCACATTTAATAGCTATTAGAATGTCTCTCTCTCTCTCTCTCTCTTGACGTAGCACATGAATATTTATCAGTTGTAACTGCCAACTTGTTTCGTTTCTACGGGAAACAGAACGACGTTGCATCCGGCTGCAATTTGCCCTTAAAATGTGTTGTGTCAACCGGTGTGTATAATTTGTCTTCGGTTGGAGATTCCGTTAGTTCTGAAGAGGTAACGCAAACACCAAATCATCTTCATCAATCGTGCTTTTTTTCCCCTCCGATTCCAATGGTCCCTGAACTACAGAGTCTTAATGAAAAACAGATTCATTCATCAAGCAAAGTGCAACAACGCTGTAAAACCTCTAAACTACGGTCCCGGGCTCCGCATTACTCTGCGGTGCCGGAACCAGTACATCAAGCTCGGCCTCATTAGATAGCATTACCATAATACTTACCAGTAGACCGCCGGCCTCCTTACTGTAAGTGTAACGTAACCCACTTTCTGTCCCAACCTCCGCGACCGCACTGTGACGAGGACAGGCCGCTGTCGGACCCATCAACGGAGCCCATTGTGGGAACACGCACGCACGCACACGCACACGCACACACACACACACGCACACACACACTCACACACACACACACACACACACACACACACAATAGACAGTGTTTCCTGTCACTGCGAGGCTAAATGTCAGTCACAGCATCAGCTAGCCACTAATAGGGCATTGTTCAGGACAGGATGCCAGAACACCATCCAGCAGGGCCAGACAGATAGGGACTGGGAAAGACAGTGAGGGGGGCGGGGGGCGGGGCACAGGCGTGGGAGAGGAGGGCAAGGAAAGGCGGTGCCCATAGAATCTGTGTTGGACAGACCTATTAGAAACAGATGATGAGTTGTTGAGCCTGCGTGACATTCCTCTCTCTTTAACTGGACTCGATTGTCATCGCCGCTCGGGGAACCCCATTTTGACATGTTAGGCCCCAAGGGGAGAGGGTTTGAGAATGCAAAGCGAGGGTTTCACACAGGAATAAAATAAAGGAAAAAGGGGGAAAAAATAATAAACGGTTGAGCTTAGCACCGCGCACAGAGTCATATTACTTACTTATAAGGGAATTGCATCAAAAGATGAGGGGATCCATTTCCGGGAATAGAAGTAGCGTGGGTGGGTTGACGCGGCGCGGCTTTGACCCTTCTCCCCGGGCGGTAACCCGACACTCAAAGTATTATTGAGGTTTGTTTCCCCCCACACCTTTAAAGAGTCACTTACTCTTACGTTTCGCCGAGGCGTGCGCTGACTGCTGCGTCTGAGCGCCGCAGTCAGCGAGGAGATATTTCACCGGATCCTCTGGGACGCGGAGGCCTGCTCGTACACACGCTATAAAAAGGTCATTTGGCGGAGGAACGCTTGAAATATGGGCCAGCTCTCGTCCCCTGGGATTAGAAGATGATTGAGAATGGGAGCCCTGATATTAATTGTGGCCTACACTTTCCATTTTTGGCAGAAGAAGATTTAGTGTAAAAATAAATAAGAGAAAGGCAGCCGACTGCCGTGGAACGACGACCCGCAGAAGAAAAAAAAAACGCTCTCAAACTTTCACTCTTGACAAACACATTTAGTAAAAAAAAATACAAATATACAAAGAGAGTTAGAAGTAAAAGATGTACTTTTAGTTTGTTTAACATCGTCTAGGGAACAAGTGTAGACCTAGAGTGTGTGTGTGTGTGTGGGGGGGGGGGGGGGTGCATGGGGGGGGGGAGTGGGGAGGAGTCTAAGGGGGCGTGGCACCATGACGGACAGCTCACAACATCACAAACACTCGGCCACATAAGGACAGAATAAGGACACGGAGAGAGAGAGAGAGGGACAGGGGGGACTGCGGGGGAGGGGGGCGGGGACTGCGGGGGAGGGGGGGCGGGGGACAGCGGCGACATCGAATCGATGACAGATGAGCCAATAAGCTTCCAACTTGTTATTTCTAAAGTCTCCTCGGTTCAGGAGGTTTTTTTTCTGTGCGTTTACACGGTCGGGAAGCAGGCAAAGTTTGCACATTCGCTTTCTCTACATCCACGACAATCCATGAAAAGCGTAGCCCGTGTCCAACGTCCGTCTATTTGTCCAATTATAACCGAAACAACCGAATATACAACGCATGCATTCTGTCGCGCGCCTGCAACAAGCTAAAGGTCTCCCGAAGTGACAACAGTGTCGCACTGAGAGCGTTTCTTCGTACGGAGAGCAGTCATTGCTTTGGTTCATTCTAGAATACCATTGTCATACACCCCAGCCAGACACGGCGGCGGCTGTAGGCCTACTGTAAGTCCAGACGAGTCTCTTCTTATGCTATAGGGGGCCTGTGACAGTGTGACAAGAGGTGCTGCGTCTGACTCATGCATACATGCATGCGTACAGCAGCCGACACAACCCAGACGACCCCAGACGTTCCGGGAGTCCGTCCCTGTCTACGGCACGGGTGACGGGTTCCCACGGCAACGCGTCAAGCGTGTCCACCTCCTGTTCCGTCTCCTGGCCTCTGACTCCGGCTTTTGTCAGGTTTCGTTAGATTAGATTGGGGGGGAATACGGCCCTTGTTGTGAAAGGGAATAGAACGCTGAAAGATAAAGAAAGAAAGAAACAAATAAACTAAGAGAAAGCACAACGCTGCGGCCAGATTCATTCCACCCGGGCCTTTCTTAACTCCACCTGTCGTGGGGAGAAGACTTTGATCCCAGAAGTCCCTTAAGAAGACCAGGGAGAGATAGCTGGCTTCCCTCCCTAATAAACATCCAGGCCAGCCAGCCAGGTAGGCGCCGGAGCTTCCAAAAGGGTCTGTCGACAATGAACAACACAGCGGACTTCCCTTGAAGGAACTTTCTGTGCGTTTTCACTCGCAGTCCTCGACTTGACAAGCGGCGCGGCTCTCCCTTTAAGCATAACAAATATCTGCAATTTACCGCTTGAAAGCCGCCGCCGCCGGTGAGTCCCCGGGGCCTCACCTTTACATTTCGTCCAAGAGTCAATACCCTTTCGTTTTCTATCAACTTCTGTGCCGCGCTTCGAGCCAAGGCTTCTCCAGAGGGGGGGGTGGGGCTTTTTGTTATAATTAAGCTCTAGGTGGGGCAGGAAAAAAAAGAAAACGAAATTTGGCTCGTTCTTCAGAGAGATACTTCCGTAAGGAATTCCTGGCAGGAGTTATGTGAGGAGGTACACAGCACAGACGGGGGACAACTTCTCCAAAAACTGATTAAAATAAAACTCTGGGAAAATTAGATTTTCCTTGTTTCAATTTTGCAACAAAGTGCTTTTAATCTCCCGGAGAGAATTCCCTCCGATTTGGTAATGAAGTGGATTTAACATAGGGCAACATTATGGAATTATACGGGAAGAAATTTGGCCTGCTGTAATGTTTACTAATCGGATGTTTAAAAATTAATCTCAGAAGTTTAAATGAACTTCAAGAAAGTATATTTGATGTGCAGAACTACAACCATTTTGTCCTGGGATACATGTTTTACTGAATTATAGCGTATTTTATCAACCAATGTGCCGTAGAAAATGGCTATGCTGTGGCATATTCAAGAGGTGAGTCTCAGTGGTAACTCTCGGAAGGAAAGCA
>PIJE02000716.1:198820-206320 GCA_002895965.2 Coryphaenoides rupestris | reverse complement strand
TTGTCCCCGGGGGCTTAACGAAACCCAGTCTCAGATAACCCGCGAGCACAAAGTATTCCGCATCAGATAAGCGAGCGAGCGGGGCGAGCGGGGCGAGCGAGCGGCAACAAAAATGAAACTATCGGGATTACGCTCGTCTCTGATGTCACGGATCCCCCCCCCCCCCCCGAACGTTAGCTCATCAAATGGCGCCCCGAGCCGAGACTCGTTCTCTTCGATCAATAGACATCTGCCATGTTCAGCTAAGCTATCACACATGGCGCTTTGATTCCCCCCACATGCGCCGAGCACAAGGGGCCGCTAAGGCAATCTGGTGAACGGGATGGCGGGGGTGAGACGCCTTCTTCCCGGTGAATTGGCGTTGGTCTCGCATTGATAAATACATTGGACTCAAAAAAAAAGGGACTATAAAAAGCGTATGTTCAAGAAGCAAAACAATCTGCATTCCGTTGCTTGGGAAATATAGTCATTCTTTGGCCGAGGTGTGTGTGTGTGTGTGTGTGTGTGTGTGTGTGAACATGATTCCCCAACGCGCCGTTTGATCCACAAAACACTGGAAGCAATTAGGCGGTGGAGAACACAGCCTAATTCCCCCGCTTCAGGAAGCACTTCAAGGTGTTTGTGCAAAAAGAGGGTCTAGACTCGGGGAAAGGAGCAACGGAGGAAGTCAAACTCCACCGGGCAGCCAGCCGCACGCCGCCCCGCCCGCCCCGCCCGCCCGTCGGCCTGCCGGTGGCAGCAACGAGGCCCCGCTGCCGACCCACCGGGTCCTTCAAGGAGACAGGAAGGGGCATCATGGTGCTGCTCCACCACAACAAAGAGGTGTGCAAGGCAGCCACCGGAGCTGTTGTCCACATGTTGGACACAAATACAATCTATTGCCTCACAAAGTAGTGAGGTGGGGAGAGATGCAAAGAAGTGTGTGTGTGTGTGTGTGTGTGTGTGTGTGCGTGTGTATTTTAATGCGTGTGTGGAGGCATGCGCACGTGCGTGAACACGTGTGTGTGTGTGTGTGTGTCTGTGTGTCTGTGTATTAGCATGTTGTCACGTACACACATTGTCGTGTGTACGTGTGTCCGTGTGTATTTTCACGAGTGTGTGTGTACAGAATGTGTAGGCACGTGCACATGCATGAACACGTATGTGTGTGCATGTGTGTGTGTGTGTGTGTGTGTGTGTGTGTGTCCGTGTGCGTGTATTAACATACGTAATGACGCGTGTGTGCGTATGTCTATGTATTTTCATGCGTCTGTATGTAGGCATGTGCACGTACGTGAACACGCGTGTGCGTGTGCGTGTGTGTATGTGGGGGTGCATGCACGCGGGCGGGCGGGGCAGGGCCTAGCTGACAGACGCAGACACCTGTGCTGCTGGCTCAGGCTCCAGCGTGCAGCTGCTCTCTCCCTTCACGAGGCAGCAGCAGTAAAGTTGCTGTGCTCAGAGCTTTGCCCGGGAGGGGGGGTGGCGGGGGGGGGGGGGGGGGTTGCTGCTGCTGCTGCTTGCTGCTGCTGCTGCGGGCATACAAGACACCCTATACTCCCCCCCCTCCCCTCCTCCTCCTCCTCCTCGGGTCAGTCAATATGACGAAGGACGGGGTGGAAAACAAGAAGCCGCGTCTATGCAGCACATTGCGCCACGAACCTCAAAGCGGGGGAGCGACCTCGCACGGTGGGCCCCCTGCTGTGCCCCCCCCTCCCCCACTCCACCCCCCCCCCCCGCCCCCCACTCCGCCCCCCCCCACTCCGCCCCCCCACTATTCCAAAAACGATGGCTTTTTAATACGACTCATTCGTCTTTAGAGGCGGACAAACTTGCAACAGCTGCATTATACATACGCGCGCGCACATACATCATCATAAATGATTCAGGGCAAATATGACTGTTGATCATTCGCAGGATATGTCGGGACAGATTTTATGGCGTGACATCATTCACGGGACTGAAGCTATCCATAATTGAGGAGTTAGGCCCTAATAGCCTCGTGGACCTCGTTTTTCTCGGCCCCGCGCACTCGGACAAGCCGGGATGTTGACGGAGATATTTTCGCGGGGAGGCTATAACATCTCAAAGAGACGTCCCCGTGTTTAGTTTTTTTTTTTCCCCGAGTGGCAACTTTTTAGAATTCATCCGTCAAGCGGATCCCTCCTTCAGTGACGCTCCGTCTTACAATCACACCACGATTACCACGGTCTCTCGCAGACTTTTTTTTTGTGCTTTTTTTTTCCCGGTCGGTTAAACAAATACTGCTGGAGTTCATCGAGGAGGAGGAGGAGGAGGAGGAGGAGGAGGAGGAGGGTTGGGTGGGTGTTTGTGAATGTATGAGCCGTTCCAACTCCATAGCAGCTCCACGGTTTTATTCCTACCCCAGCTATTTGGGGGGGCCGAAACGGAGGAGTCTGCCCTTACATCACTGGCAACAGCTCAACTGATGTAACGCACCCAGAAATATCCCTCAGAGAAATGGAAAGCCAAACCTGCAGCCATGTGGTGCAAGGGGCGGCGGGGGGGGGGGGGGGGGGGGTGGTGGTGCCGCCTGCCCTGAGACCAGCCAACCCCACACTAACTCACCTGGAAAACATACACACACACACACACACACACACACACACCATCACACACAACAAACAAACAAACGTACACACACACACACACACACGCACGCACACGCAGTGGCGGCGCAAACCCATCGAAATGGAGCACATTCATTCGCCATCCAAATAGCCGGCGAGCAAACACAAACACAACACAACACAACACAACACAACACATCACCACCCGTGGAGCCGCCGTCAGTTTGTCCTTGAATTATTTATTTACCGATGTTTGAGACGAAGGAAAAAAAAACCAAAAACAAAAAAAGAAACTGTTTGTATTCGGGTATTTTTTTTTTGTACACTCGAAAAAGAGGGAGTGTGGGACACAGATGGCCCCAAACAACACAACAAACAACAAACAAACAACAACAACAACAACAAACAGCGCACAGGCACGCACACACACACACACACACACACACTCACACACGACTCCGGGACACAACCAGCTGCAGACTTGTTGACTGTGTTCGGCTAATCTCGCCGTTGTCTTATTAATATGACATCATCTGCGGTTAGGCACCTCCCACCCCCACCACCCCCCGCCCCCCCCCCACCACCCCCCTTACCGGGTAGTTTGATTTCAGTGTGTTCTCCCCTGATGGAGACCATACGCCTCTTGAGGGTTTCCTTTGTATCCTATAATAATAGCGTTTATGGAGTCCCAGAGGGGGGAGATCGGAGATTGATAGTGGGGAGGGAGGTTTGCTGGAGGCTCCGTCTGTCTGTGTGTGTCCGTGTGTGTGTGTGTGTGTGTGTGCGCGCGCGTGCGTGTGTGTCTGCGTGCGCGTGCGCGTTAGACTTAACTATCGGCCCTGACACCGATCTTTAGTCACCCGATTGAACCAGAGGAAAGGCATTGCTCGAGGTACTGGCCGTTGTGTTGTTGCTGCGGTGGAGACGAGGAGACGGACAACATATCAGACAGACACTGAGGGGGGAGGACAGGATGGATATGCGAACAATCCCGGGAATGCAGAGAAAGCTTAGCGTCCGAGGGCAGGCCGGGGCTAGAGAGCGGGATTCGGAAAGGAAATGGGAAAATAAGTGAGCATTTCGTCATGTAACTCTCACAACTCTCGCTCGTAGAACAGATATCCATTTCCCCCCACAAGGATCTAAATCAATAGCACGGAAAACAATTACTCTCATTTACTACAATAGTTTACTTTACAGCGAGAGGAGGGGGAGGCAGCGGGGACAAAGACCTCAAAAAGATATTAGCAGGAACTAAATCAGCCATGGCTAGACCAGATCTGCAAAGGAACCATTAGTAACCATCGCCCTGTCAGACCTCCCGATTACACCACAACAACAACGACGACAACAACAACCACCACAACCCCCCCTGCAAAATATCAGCTCATCTCCAAGGAAACACAAGAGACAAAATAAACCGAGCGCCATTGATCTTCCTGGCACTATCCGCCGCGATCGCGTCCCCCCTCCCCTTCAGTGTTTAACGTCCCGTTTTGTGCTGTCATTCTCCATGTTCTTTGCCGTGTAATCCCCCTTTTTAAGAGAATCCCCTCTTTGGTTTGAGATGCTTATCTCGTGTGGGAATCTTGTCGTGAGAGACAAGGACAGGACCACACCACACACACACGCCGACTTGAACGCGAACGCGGACATGCGTTAAGAGACTGGGAGCTCTGGGGTTTTTGTGGACGACCCCCCCCCCTCCCACTGTCATTCATGTCGAGAGATACTGAACATACTGAAGATACTGCCTTGTGTCACCGTGTCTGTGTGATTCACCGGCTCACCAATCATGACAACATGGAGAAAAAAAATAACAGAAAAGGGGGACGGGCCGAACACACGAGAGACGGAGAAACGGTGAGAACGGCTTGAGTCATATATCTGATAGCACCTGTACCCTGCCAGGTGTATATTAGCCACTAACCAGTCATTAACCACCCCCCACCCGCCCGCCACTCCCCTGCGCCCCATTACATCATTGTTTTTCATGTCTGAGAGCCATTTTCGCCGCTGGCTACCATGTGTAACAATGAAAAGGATGTATTAAAGGTGATAAGGGCGCTGGGCAACACTTCCTGGTGAACTAACTTTTTTTGGTTCCAGGAAGGAAAACTAAAGCTATGGTGTGAAATGTGTCTGTGCTGGTCTGAGGAAACTGAGGTGCACTAGTGTGGAGAGGATTGGCCAAAGATAATATGAATAACAGCGAGCTGCCCGTACCAACTGTGAGCAGCAACAACATTCCTCCGAGTTAAAGTTGTGAATCACACCCCCTCCCGAAAAAAATAAAAAAACCAAAAAATGAAATCGCACATTTTGTTTGAGGCGGCGTTCAGATCACACAAAGTTCCTAGAACCCTTCATCTGTATTTTAGGGTATGACAAACTATTTCCTGTCGTTGAATCCAACGGGAACATTCTGTTGGGTTGTTGGCTGGGAGTTTCTTTTTTTTCCTTTGTTGACAGCTGACGGCTGCCAACTAGACAGGCAGGTAAGAAACGTGTGCTAACAAGACGACAAGATGGTCACCGCTTCCCTCAATGCTGCTGCAGCTTACGTCAAACGCAACAACTAATTGCTTACACAAAACGGGCTACACACACACTTACATGGGCCTACACACGCTATCGTGCAGAGATCCTACATAAATATACACAGGACAGAGCGAGGTCTCTCGAGTTCGATTGGGCGGCAGTAGCTCAGGAGGTAATAGCGGTTGTCTGGCAACAGGAAGGTTGCTGGTTCGATCCCCGGGCTCCGCCTAGCTAAGTGTCGAGGTGTCCCTGACCACCTAACCCTAACTGCTCCTGACGTGTTGGTTGTTACCTTGCATGGTTGACACCGCCGTCGGTGTATGAATGGGTGAATGTGAGGCAACTGTAAGGCGCTTTGGATAAAAGCGATATATAAATGCAATCCAATTACTCACCAATTGTATACACTGGACCAAACAAAAGTCAACAGGTTGACATTCTACGTTGACGGACTGTAATGATCGATATTGCAAATTCACAAAATGCTATGTTGTCATTATGAGTATTTTCTGTCCAGTGTATTTGAGCCACTCTGGTCGCCCAAGGTAACTTTGTGAGACTAAGGTCACGCTAGATGGATTGATTCCCAGGAGGCTATCTATCAACATGCATTAATCTCCGAAACAGAAAATTGCAAAGATTAATTAAATTGTCATATGCAAATTGTGTAGCATTTATAGGTCATACGGGCCTCTGAGGTCGTAATAAAACACTGCCAATGAAAAGGAAGGCATAATAGCATGCCAGGCCTGTGTGTGCGCAATCTCTGGCAACAATGTTGGAACGGTTTTATGAGCTTGCGTGTTCACATTGGTGCACGTGCTGAGGAAAAGCAACACTGCACTTATATGGTCAGGAAAGCGCTTGTTGATCTTTTCCTCGGCGACAGAAGTGCACAGAGTGGTTGAAGATCCATTTAGAAAAGGTGTGGTGACCAAAATGAACGGCAAAGTGTTCCCAAAAAGACCCCTACATGTCCTGGTAAATAGTGGGTGTTGTGTGCACCCACACAGCGTCAGACCCCTGGAATGAGAGTTGACCTCGAACAATGTAACCGACTGGAAAAAGAAAACACACACACACACACACACACACACAGACACACACACACCCATGTATAACCCAAGTATAGCAACATGCGTCCAAGCACACAAGACATGCTTCCAGCGTCTGCCGATAGAACCCCGTCTGCCCACGAGAACCAAATAAACAGCGAACCATGGAACTGGCGAACGCTCCGGGACAGGCCTTGAAAACAAATGATGATACGCCAGCGTTGTATAAGAAATAAAACAGCTCACAGCACAAAGGCTTACCGATGAAAGGCTCCGCAGGACACGATGGTGCTGCGTGACGAGCGATAATAAATAAGAGGAGACATAAATATTGCATTTCTTACCCTTGAAACGGTGAGGGGCATGCTGAAGTCCTTTCCGCCCTGGAGTCTGAAGCCCCAGGGTGCCGGGCCGGCCAGGGTGATACTGTAGACGTTCATGGCCTTGAGGAAGACAAAGGAGATAAGAAGAAAACAAAACACTGCATTAACTAGTAACTGACTAAGATAGCATTGCATATATACTGTAGGCCCATTTCTAATGAGATCCTCGATGATTACTCTTTCTGTATCAAACAAGCACTGTTCCAGGTGCCGCTTGCATACATTTGCAATAAACGGTTCAACACATATGAGCAGAAAAGTGATATTTTGCCACTTTTTCCCCCCCAACCAAAAAGGTGGTTTTCCGATCTTTTCCTGATTACAATGCATCATTAAAGGTCGGTGAGAGGTGCAAATTACTTGTCGGATGCCGTTAAATTAGGCCCATTTGCGCATGAGCGTAAGTGAACAGTGATTCTGATGCTGGAAAGTGGAATTTAGATTATTTTCATTTTCATTTCCATTTAGGGGATTGGGCGCTTTTATCCAAAGCGACTTACAAAGAGTACATTTGTTGAAGGAGACAGCAATATATCACCGTGGTACATAAAGACAAGAATAGAGCAGGTTTCAAGTATTCATAGTTGCAAGCTAATAGAACGAGTTTCATAATTGCTAGGTTGCCGGCATAATAGCTGAGATAAGAGCAGACGTGCCATTCTGAGTGCATTACCAACATCTAAGTACATACAATATGCTAAACAATGCTAAGTACTTTTAATATTCCCAAGACGTACAAACACGCAAGTTAGTGCTTTTCCCGCCAGGAACTTCATTTGTGCAAAGAACAGAGTCCCTTCATAAACCACGCACAAATGTACAGAATGACAATATACCGACTGTGGCCCAATAAACAGACACGCATAAAACCTGATTGGACCGGACCATTCAAAATGACACATTATTTATTATTACTGATGTCAGAATCTAAAAACAAAATGGACAGATAAA
>PIJE02000716.1:143820-193820 GCA_002895965.2 Coryphaenoides rupestris | reverse complement strand
CCATGCAAGGTAACAACCAACACATCAGCAGTTAGGGTTAGGTGGTGTCTTTCTCAGGGACACCTCGACACTTAATGAGGCAGAGCCCGGGGGATCCTTCCTGTTGCCAGACCCGCTCTTACCTCGTAATATTGGCTACTACTGACCTGTCTGCCGCCCACTTGTGCTACACAAACACAAGCATGGCAGCACATGCTAACGCTGTCATGCCAATTGTCACATGTTCTTCATAACACAGGGCCATTCTAAACAGTGAAATTCATGGTATGTTGCCTGACATGACAGGCAACAGCATGCTAAAAAAGATAAAGAAGCAAGAACAGACATTTTTTATACATACATACATTTAGGGCATTTATATGTCCATGTAAATAAACAAATATATATACACATTGAGCGGCACAATATCCACAACAATGGTAAAAATATAAAATGCAATGTTATGTTGACTCAAGACATATTGATTGAATATTGAGTATTATAAATGTACAAGTGTGTGAGGGCAGATACACAAGTGAGGGCAGCAATATCGCAGAAATATACAAAAGATGGATATTGGTCTCTGCTCTTGCTCTCCATGAAGACTCAGCCTCCAAGACCGCTGAGGC
The DNA here is from genome assembly GCA_002895965.2 of Coryphaenoides rupestris. Lineage (NCBI taxonomy): Eukaryota > Metazoa > Chordata > Actinopteri > Gadiformes > Macrouridae > Coryphaenoides > Coryphaenoides rupestris. The sequence continues at coordinate 193,212 of PIJE02000716.1, read as the reverse complement.
CGAGTGGAAGGAGAAGGCCAAGAGGGAGCTGGAGGACTGGCACGTGCACCAGAACGAGCAGATGGAGAAGAACAAGGCAAACAATCGGTTAGTCGTCATGGGTCGCCTGTGTATCTGGTTAGCCTGAAGTCAAAGATTAATTAAATTCCTGTAAATGGTTGTATTGGTAGGTTCATATTGTGCTGAAATCATTTTGTTATATCGGACCAAATCATACCGTTCCTTTTAGATTCTTATTATCTTACATCGAATTAGAGGGTTGTTTGAGTTTTTCAGAGGTATAAGATGTTTTATGTGTGTATTTTTATTTATGCTGTTTATTATTTCCCAATCTCAAGTCTTTCTGCACATGAGGCTAACCTCTGCCTTTCCTCAAACTTTCCAACAGACTCTGCCCAAGTCTGGCACGGTATCACCTTGCATCTAGTCTAAACCAGTTTCCGCTTCTGCCGTTCGAAGCACTGAGAGAAAATACCACCCTGAGATGACACTAGGCTGTTGTTTACATTACAAATATGCACAGGAAAGTGCTAGTGGAGTGTATGATTACAGTGGCTGGAAGGCTTTTAATTTCTACCTTTAGTCCAATGTTGTGAGTTGACTTTGGGGTGTCATTTCTAAACATATTGGGATGTAGAACAGATGCCTACAGCTACTCTCAATACATTGCTTCACCTTTTTATCCACACTTTTCCTGCTCTTTTACCCAACGGCAAGGACACTATTCTGCATCATGTGTCTGTAGGCTTCATCTCATTAGTGATGCTTCTCTCATTGGCTTCTGATAACCTTCAAGCTTGCTCTAACTTGCCTTTGTTTGTTTACTTACTCAAACTGTTTTCCTGTCTCCTTTTTCCTCCTGCTTTCATGGCCTTGCCTACACGCTAGGATTGCTGACAAGGCATTCTACAAACAGCCCAACTCTGATGTTATAGGCTTTGTGTAGGTTTAGAAATTCCTGTTTGTTTTTGTGTTGTATGTGAGAACCACATACCTATTTAGTTACGACTACTGCTAGTCCTTGTTCACTGGATGCATGTCTGAAAACGTTATGTTTTTACTGCATTTACTGTGTGGTAATGGTAATCTTAACGCATGTGATCTTCAGCCAATGGGGTTTGTCATGAGCGAAGAATTGCATGAGTGGACTGTTGGTCATAATAAGGTGTATTGGTGTACGTGTTCTCATTATAATATGGCCCTCACATTAGCGTTGATTGACTTGACATCTTTTTTTCCTTCTGGTCCTGTAGAGCCTCAGAGGAGGCTCTAATGGCGGAGAGCGATGGAGGAGACACGGGATCCCCCGGCACCGAGTGGGAGAGGGTGGCGCGCCTCTGTGACTTCAACCCCAAAACCAACAAGCAGGCTAAGGATGTGTCTCGAATGCGCTCGGTCCTCATCTCCCTCAAACAGTCGCCACTCGTTCGCTAGAGCACCAACTTCATCCGTTTGACAACGCCTTCTTGATTTTCTTGTTTTTGTTCGCAACACGCAAATGTATATCCTACATAACTTTTGTGAAGTTTTCCTGATATTTATAACCTTTTTAAAAGCAGACCTGTGTGTTTGTAGAAGGGTTATTTTATTGAATGACACCTCGCTGGAATGGGGGAAAAGATGGATGTCTGGCCATCCTTAAGCTTAGCTTAGCGTAGCTTTACTGAAGTAAATATTGTTACTGTACAAATTAATGCTTTTATTTTTCCTTTGCATTTAACAGGGTTACGATGTCAACTCACTGCATGCTTTTGCCAATCTTATTGATGTGCGTGGTTTTGGGTTTTTTAAATACATTTGCATTTTAGGTCCATTACTTTTTGAGTTAAGTATACCAAACAGGAACTAGATTGTAACCACCTCGGCCTGTTGTGACAGTAATAACATGCCATGTGCTAATTTACTGTCTGGATTCCCTAATTATGTTTCAAATGTCTAGAAGTGTAAATGATCCGAGCATGTGGCCTTTTCAATTCTGACCTGCTACTGTTACCTTTTTTTTGTTGTCAAAAACATGTTGCTATCTGATTAGAAATGCAGAAAAGGTTTTCACAAAAGTTACAATGTTCACCAATTTGCACAGTTAAAGGGGTGTACTGCTGCTTATCTTCACTTGATTTCAATCAGTCTACAACTCAACGTAAACATGTATTTGCCCACCAATAATTCTTAAAATGTCATTTTAAGAGCAATGTAAATGGTTGTTTTCGGTAGAAAAGCCTATGTAATCATGTTTCACATGTTGCCTATATGGCCATTATGAATACCGAGGGGGTACAACTATTTTAAGGGAACTGGGGATACAAATAAAATACATGAATCACACTTGACATTGAATTTCACTATACACACTAGTACCCTCGCCACTTCTGCTGTTACTTGTTATGCATACTATCCAGTGAGTTTAGGTAAACCTAACACTGTTAATTTCATTACCTGAAACTGATGTAATAATTAGACAAATGTATCTATTGCACAGCGATACTGTTGCACGTCCTACACCTTTACTACTAAAGCAATTCACCATGTGAACAATTGTGAGGAATTAAAGTAAAGTCAGACTCTAGATTGCTTCATACGTTGGTTAAGTGATTTGTTTTGTCCGTCTCCATGCGAGTGGTGTAGAGGCAACAACACACTTGCCTTTACACAGTTCATTCAGCGTTTATATTTATATCAGTTTATAATGGTACAATCATCTTTATATGCACAGGGCTTGGCCTGAACTTTGGTTCGGTCAGTCTTTGGATTTCATCGATGTCGCGAATACTCCAAAAATGAGGGCAGCTACAGTAAAGCCTTGAGCAAAGATGCGCCCTCTCATTAACCACTGGGAGTCTCGGGTGTTGCCTTGCTTAAAGGCGCGGAGGCCAAAGGCGAGGACCGCCGCTGTCCCCAGACAACCTGGGGGGGACAAGGAGACACGGAGCGCGGGTTAGATGTAAAGTGATCCATCTGGGAAACTCAAATCCAAAAAGCTGTCTACACAATGAATGGTGTTCCACTATCAGAGGCTAGAGAAGGAAAAAGACCTGGGAGTCATCATTGATGAGTTAAAATGTCATAAGCACGTTGCATATGCAGGCAACAAGGCCTCAAAAATGCTGGGACTAATAAGAGCTACATTTACATGCCTGGATGAGACGACGGTGCCCATGCTCTTTATAGCTATGGTAATGAATATATGTCTTGAATATATGGAAATGTAATATGGCCCCCCCGCTTCAAACTGGACAAGCTCCAAGTTTAAAACTAATACCAAGACTACATCAACCCTATGAAACACGATTAAGAGCCCTACATTTACCATCACTTGACTTTAGACGCAGAAGAGGGGACATGTCACAGTGTTGCAAAATATTGAATGGCCTTGACAGGATTGACCCACTGCTCTTCTTTAAAGTCCCAGAGGCTACAGCTGCACCAGAGGTCACAAGTCACAAGTCACAAGATCTACAAAAGTGACAGCAGGATGGAGCTCCGAAAAAATGTGTTCAGCCAGAGAATTGTAAATCACTGGAACTCTGTGATAGCGAGCAAATCTCTGAACTCTTTCAAATCAAATCTGGGTACATTTTTGGCAGGATGAGCAATACCGATTTCCGTGATCAAATTACTAAATACTATATCGGAAGATCGGAATACTAACACTAACTCACCGATGGGGACGAACGGGTTTTGTTTAAACTTGACCATAAATCTCTCCTTGAACGTCTCGTCGTCACGCCTCGACGTCGGGGTAAAGCCTTCGATGACCGGCGGCTGCGTTATGTCGTACGGCATCGAGGCCGGCTGCTGGATCAGCGGCGCATTTGTTGCGACCGAGGGAGTCGAGGCGGCCGCCATGTTTACACTGGTGTTACCGGATGTGACGTAGAAGAAGGTTACAAATATTATATTTCGGGCGCAGGCGCATATCTCACATGGAAAAATGCGGATGTTTATCAAATATTTAGTTTGTATTCTTACAAAAATCATAAAAATAAATATGCTTCCATGTTATAATAACTGGTATAGTGCCAGCTCAAATCTTTGCCTTGTGCATCATGTTTGTACTCATTAGTTTATACAGGTATAACAAATGGTTGTTTGTTTATGTCAGGCACCACATCGTTAGCCTGGAAATCATCTCACATCTTTTTAGTTTCACTTCATAATTCAACATTAAAAAGTGGGTGGGGATCATGGTGGGGATCCAGGGGGCTGAATTGAAACCAGGCAGCCACTTTGTGTGATTTGTTCCATTGTTTCTCTTCTCACTAGGATCTGAGATGGCTGACCTCCTCAGGGGAGGTGAAGACACCCACCCTGCAGACACTGACTACAGCATGCAGTGCCAGGTCTCCCTGCAGCACACTTCACGGGGATGGAGGTTTAGCTGGCCTGCTATGCTTTGTTATTGTCAATCTGTCTGTCACTGTAAGCACTTTATAACTGTTAAGAATAGTGCTGTATATAATAAAGGTTATTATAATCCTCAACGTCCTCAGAGAAGTTCAGAGGCCTCTGTGGCCATCTGGGGGTCGTCAGGGCCTCAATCCAGCTGCTTTTAGCGGCCAGCAAAGCTCCAGGCTGTCGGACCGGTTAAAATGAGCCAATAATTTAAATCAGCCAGAATTATTTATTCATTCTTTCATGTGTGCTAATGTTGAGCTTAGTTATCTAAACAGTTCAGTGGCACTCTCCCCTGTCTGTGGCTGACTAACTGACCACAGACTCCTGCAGTCTGTCCTTGTTTTCTCACACCATATTTAGTGTCCACCTATCCAAGCCATTTTTGGACATCCAAGCCATTAATGGATGCACACATTGTGGAGAGATGAATGGCATTAGTTGAAAGAGTAGCAACAGTTTGTATGGAAAACAATGTGATGGATAAATGGCATTTGGGTCATCTGGTGAAGCGGAGTAAAATAAGATTGTGTCACCATAATACATGTTTCAATATCATAACACCTTTGTAGTCATGACTGCAACGCAGGTAAAGCCTACTTAAGAAAAATGTATCTATAATAACATTTTGTATCTGAACAGTTCTTTAAAAAGCAACTGTTGAATAAAAAAGAACACATGATTACTTTTCAATCTTTTTATTGAATATTAAGGTAAATATTTCACATTAATACAGGCTACATAAAGTAGAGCCACTATACGACATGAAATTTACTCTCATTTTAACCCTTTTTAGTATGTAAACAATTATACATGTATTTACCACTCTAAAAGGTTCTGATTTCTTTCTCTCTTTAGGTAATCATCATCATCTAGTTCTGGGCTGAGTTTAAATAGCTACGTCACGTTGAGCCCCTTCTGCAGCCAGAGAACGGTGTAATGTGGGTTTTAAGTCAAAATCGCTAAACTACGCAGAGAATGGATCCTTTTGAACAAGTGATCACGCATGTTTTGTTTGCAGACAACGTCGGGACCAATTTAACCAGCCCTCGCGCCAACATGTTATATTTTTCTTATTCGAGATAGGCACATCAAAGAATGGTGTCCAGAACAAAAATCTCCAACCCATTTGCCACCGCTCTGCACTCTCTGGTCTACTAAAGTTAACATCTCTTGCAAAATCTTATTTTTTAATCTGTATATTTGTCTCAGTCGATCTTTTTCGTCAGTTTTGAATTTCCTGTTTTGCACTGTGGATCATGCGTTTGTGCATTTGATTGCCGTCGACGCCCGTCTTAATTGACGTGGTTCAAGTGAACGTTGCCCACGTGAGGGGCCCAGGTACCGGGCCACACCTGCACAGAGAGAGAGAGGCTGTTATCTTGACTATCATAAACATTGTTATGTACCACTCACTGACTCACCGCAGTAATACTGCACACAAGCTCTGCTCATAAAGTGTAGGAATGGCCGGTACCTGCTGCGGGTCGGAGTTGTCTGCGTTGTTCGGGACCACTTTGATAATGGGGCTCCATGCCGGGTCTCCGCTGTGCAGTCCGTTGTACATGGGTGCTCCCGGCCCCTCTGCCATTGGAGGGTGGGGTGGCAGCATGGTTCCTCCATACATCGACATGGGCATTCCCTGAAGTACCAGATCAGTTCAAGATGGTTTATTCATTAAATACAAACTCCATTGTGATATACATCATGGTAGCTGCAGGTTTTGCTTGTTATTGACTGTGATCAATACATGATTTCAAATTTTCCAAATCAACACAGCTTGGCTATGATGTGAGGCAAATAAAGATCTATTATCTGTATTTAAAGTTCATTATTTCTTCTTCTGACAGTCGCAAAACATATTTAAGACCTATGCAAATAACTTTTTAATGCTTTAAATTGACACAATGATTTTTAACATTAAGACTTTAACATTGCCAATACCTCCGTTGATACCCTGTGTATAGCGTTGTGTTCTTATGCTCGTGTGTGCCACCGTTACCTTTGGGAAGTCCATGTAGCTGTTGGCTATGTGCTGGGGCTGGTGGTAGCTGTTGGCAGGGTTAGCGATGCCGGTGTCGTCCTGCTCCATGGGCTGGTGCTGGGAGAAGGCCGACTGCTCAGCCTGCAGCTGCGGGTGCATCATATGGCTGCTCATCAGGGGCTGGGACCAGCCAGACATGGCCTCTGTAGCGGGGAACGGGGCACAAGGGTTAGCCTCCATAAGTCTCAAAAGTCTCATACAAGAGCACAATAGGTTAGCATTTCTGTACGCATGTGTGCGTGCGCACGTGTGTGAATAAAAGCCATATTGACGGATCAGGGGCAACGTTCGTCATCACAGCAGACATCAAATAATTTCCTGAACTACCTAAATTGTGTCAGGCTATTAAGGCCATTAATCCGACAGTCTTCATGAAAGTTTTTAAAGCTTTTGTAAAACGTCAACGATATCCTCTCGCTCCTCCTTTCTCTCACCCGAAGCGCTTCCAACACCGAAGGACCAGATGCCGCCCTGTCCCACGGACGCCGTGTAGCTGGTGGTGAGGAGGGGGGGGTTCACGGAGCCCGTCTGCCTGATCCGGGCCAGCCGCTCCGTACCGATGGGCGGGGGCACCTTGCGGTCTTGTTGCGAGGAGCTGCCCGGCTTGGGCTGCGGAGGAGGAGCCACGGCGGACGCAGAAAGCGCCGAGGATGACGCGGTGGATGGAGGCGCGACCGGAGACTCACCTGGTGGAGGGAGGAAGGCCAGAGGAGATATATTGAGTATACGCACACAATTGACACATCACTGGATTGCAGAAGAGCAGAGCCATCGTATACCAACGCAATACAAAAGATGTACACGGGAACGTTAAGAATGGACAGTAATAATAATGATGATGATGATGATGATGGAGGTCCAACCTGAGGTGGCGGCACTCCAGGGATGAGGGGAGAAGTGTTGTCTGCTGAAGGAAGGGGTTCCCACTCCTGTGTGCCCATGCAGGTACACGGGGCTCCCAGAGATGCTGGTGGCGTAGCTGGTCAACGCTGGAGAGCACAGACACACAGACACAGTCGAGGTGAGGAACATCATCACGTGAGCATTCAATGGAAAAGAGCGTCATGTTCCTGAGCCAGCATGGGTCAGTAGTAGTAGTAGTAGTAGTGGTGGTGGTGGCCCCCCGGGTGCCTTACCGATGGGGCTGTTGACCATCCGCTGGGAGGCAGAGCGATAGCCGGGGGCTTTGGAGCTGTCGGGTGGCGGCGGGGGCATCATGCTCTCCATCTGGCCCATGCCCATGTAGGCCGCTGGGGCAGAGTAGGACTGCTCCGGGGGCGAACGGGTGGGCAGGTGGCACGCTCCCCACACCTGGTTGTTCCCCACCTGCAGATGAATACAGGTCAAAGGTCAGCAGGGTAACAAATGAAAGCATACAAGAATAGACTTGAGGCATTACTGGACTCGTGCATTCCTTGTCATACTAATGGATTCATCAATCTGTTGCATTTAATGCATTGTTTAAAAAATATATATATATAATGAAGCAGACACGCACTTGGCTGTTGTTGTCAAAGATGCTGCTGAAGTTGAAGAGGCCGGCCGGACCGAAGTTGTGCGGCATCTGCTGCGGCTTGCCAGCATTGGGCCCATGTTGCATCTGGGAACCGTTCATCATCCCCAGGTTAGAGGACACCTGGTGGGGACCGGGGGCCGAAGCCTGGGGCGGCAGGCTGGACTGCTGGGATCCCTGCGTCTGGGTCTGCTTGGGTGGCTCTTGCTGAGAATTGAGTGGAACAAACACCGACTGCTGCTGCTGCTGTTGCTGCTGCTGCTGCTGCTGCTGCTGCTGCTGCTGCTCCTGGTGGGAGTAGTAGGGCCCGGGAGGCTGCATGCGGTGAGACACCCTGGGTGCTGGCGCTGAGAAGCGGAGAAGTGGTACAGTGTTGTTGGGGTGCGAGAGCGCGTGCGAGAGGGCCGGGGCGGGCACTGAGGGGTGGTGGGAGCTCTGCTGCGGCGCCAGTAGGGGCGGTGGGGCCTCTGAAGACGCCATGGAGGACGGAGGCGGGGGCAGATGCTGCCGGGGCTCCGGCTTGGGAGGCAGGGTCATGGCGGGTGCCGCGAAGGCAGCCGAGCTCATGTCCTCGCTCACCGAGATGGGCTGACACTCCAGGGGCGGAGAGGGCTTCTCCTTCCCCAGGGGGCCCATGGCGTTGGACTCCACTTTGGAAGCGTGGAGGAGGGGCTGTGCGGGGGCTCCAAGCGGAGGCTGGGGTGCTCCAGGGGCCGCCAGGGCCGCGCCGTGGTGCACCGGGGAGCCCGTGCCTCGCACTGCACCGCCGCCGCTCGTTCCGACAGCAGAGGCGGGATTGATACCGGAGGGCTTGGTGTCGGGCGCAAACAGCTGTTTCCTGGCAGAGGAAGGCGTGGGGTTGTAGGGCGTGGGGTTGGGATTGGGCGTGTGGGGCGTTCCCGGAGCCGGAGATGAGTGCGCGTTCGGCGTACCAGAGCCGGTGGGCAGGCCGCCCGATGCTGACTCGCCGTGGGCACCAGAGCTGGCGCGGGCCTGGCCGCCGCTAGCGATGCCGCTCCCTCCGTTGTGCTTGGGGGAGCTGTTGGCACTGCCGGGGCTCACGGGCCGCACGGGGAAGGGGCCCCAGGTGCTGGCTGCCGGGGCGAAGGTGCCTCCGAACTGGGCCATGGGCAGCCGGGGATGTCTGATCTGGTGCATGGTCTGCGCAGCCAGCAGCGCCAGCTGGGGGTGGGCGTAGGCTAGTGGCAGTGACACGGGGAAGGGCTGCCTCACGCCCGCCGCCAGGCCCTTGGCCATCTTGCCGCCCGCCTGAGAAGATGCCGAAGAGGCGGCCGAGGACTGGAAAGAGACCCCCGTGGACGTCACCAGGGAGCTCAGGCCCTTGGGCCCAGCGGCGGAGCCACTGTTGACCCCTGCGGCGCTGGCGAAGGGAACAGAGGAGCTCTTGGAGCCCGGAGCTCGGATGTGGTTCCGGGGGATGAGATCCTCCAGCTCCTTGGCCGGGTCCTGGATCAGCGCGTTGATCAGCTGGACTGCGTGTCTGGTAGACTCCGTTCCACCTCTGGGAGGAAGAAGACAAAAACATTGCATGAAATAAAATGCAGAAAGAACCGGAGCTCTTGTTATATTTCATAGCTACGTTTTTTTAATTCCTTTTTCCATCTCCTTCCATCTATTTAGTTCGGAAGACATTTACTTCAGGAGTTGTAGATGCTTGTAGATGTTGTAGATACTTTCTTTCGGAATGTTGGGAGCATAGCCATTTTCTACATGGCCGCCATTGTTTGCATTTGTTGCATTTGTTGTTTGCATTCAATGCAAATGACGACTCTCATGCCGTGTTCACCACAAGGGGGCGCTGGCTGAGCCCACCGTTGTTTATCGAGACATGGAACTATGAGCCTGGGTGCCTGAGTGGAACTTTTTGACTGTGGCGATTCACAAGGGTGAGCTGGGTTGCTCATCAATGCCTTCTCTATACGTTTTTGTTTTTTTATTTTAAATTGTTTTTTTTAAATGGGCATGCATTCCCCGCCACATCTATCAAATAATTTCCCAGGATATAATAATATTAAGGACATTTGCTGTCACATAGCAGGAAACCACGACTGAATAGTTGGAAAATCTGAAAAAACGGTAATATCTTTTACTTTTTTCCATACATACTGAAAGAAGTGTGAATAAAATCAATTAAAGTCACCCGGCCGTGTGTGTAAAAGGGGGCGCGTAGGTGGGTGTCAAGGTGGAGGGGGGGGGGGGGGGCGGGGCCTTGGGCATCATACCTGATGGTGATCATCCTCTCTCCGTTCTTGTCCTTCTGCTTGTCCACGTCGATGTGCGCGCCCGTCACGTCCTGGATGGCGGTGATGTTGCAGCCGCCGCGGCCCATGATGCGGGAGACCACCGAGGCGGGCACTGAGAGCTTCTTGGACCTGGAGATGGAGACGCTGAGAGATTTAACACGTGAATGTGTGAAGAAAAAGACTGTAAAACAAATAAAACAGGACGGCAAGTACTGGCAGTAACTGTTTACGCGGCTTGTAAAACAGGACCATTTAACTGACTGTGGCGGACGATGGGAATACAATTTCACAATTTACAAGATGAGGAAGTGAAGGTAGAGGTGGTAAATGGACTGATCTTTAGGGCTGTACAAATATCTAGAATGCCAAAACCTCAGTCTACCAGTGTGTCTTAGGCTACTGGAGACAATGAGGTGGATGTGGGAAAGGGAAGGAAAATTCCCCAAAGCATTCACTTCAACACGAATATCAACCGTGTTACTATGCAAACATCAATCCTCGTAAATGCTTGTTTGTCTATGCAAATGTGCAATGGCGCTGCACGTTTAGCATTATAGACTCCAACACTCCCTCCACTTCCACATGTTTAACATAGCAGGCTACTCGCATAGCATCCCACAATGACTTCTGTGTGCTAATGTAATTTCCAAGACAAATCAGTGGAGAAACTTGTCAAGTGTGATATAGTATACTGCATTAAAAATGTACATTAAAACGACCTCAGATTACAATGTTATGAGCCAAATAGGCCCATTAGGCTACAGGCTGTGACAGGGCCACTTGCTCTCTGTGCAGTTTACTATAGGGTTGTTTTAATTGCTTTGTACTTAACTCACACATTTGCATATTCCCATTTTCTTGTTACAGTTCTAGACAAATATGTTCGGCACACAAAAAACCCTCTTTGTCCTTAATTAGTGGAAAATAGAGGTTTTGGGAATACGTATTGTATTGTACAGAACAGTACTAAAATGATGTCAACAATTTAATGGCTAGGCGTGGACTATTAAGAGGAGATACCATGTTTTTGGGACAATGTCAAACTACCCAAAGAGGAGACAAAATGGCGGCAGCCTCCAAGATGCAGTGTACCAAAATGTCTTGCAACATAGTCTAGTTATTTGGTCATCCAATTTAATGCTCTGCAACGATGACTGCCCACATTCTGCTCCAGAAGCAACCCTTGAATTGCGAAGCCAAGGAGGTGGACTGACCTTCGGACGACCTCCTTCCAGCCCTCTTCTCTCTTCTGCCCTCTCTTGGGGCTGGTGAGGCTGAGCTTGCTGCTGGGCATGTTGACCGGCAGAGACATGGTCTTGTACGGAGAGGGCAGGGAGCTGGGGACCGACTCGCTTGTGTCTGGAGCCCTAGAAGTGAAAATGTAGCCCATGTATATGTTGAATAAAACACAAAAGGGGCCATTTCACACTGTACAGTCGCACCATTTCCATCTGAGGGGGAAGCAGGGAGATGGCGTGGGTGCGTGTGTGTCAGTGACTCACTTCTGCGTGGGCTTGGAGATGGAGACTGTGACCTTGTTATCGGCCTTGTTGCCGCCACCACCACTGCTGTGTAACTGAGGGCAGTGCCTCTTCTCCGGGCCCGGCATGGGGCCCTGGGAGTGGATCGGTGCGGAGGAGGAGGGGGCCGAGCAGGAGGAGGACGAGGACGAGGAGGAGGACGAGGAAGAGGCGGACGACGGGAGGTCGGGGAGGTAGTTAAGCTCCTGGCTCTTGCCACCGCTGCTGCTGCTCTCGCTGGCGCAGTCGGTGCTGTCCAGGGGGTCCGAGTCGCTGTTGCCGCCGGTGGTGCCCCCGCCTCCGCCCCGCGGTTCGCCGTGGATCTTGTTCTTGTCTGCCTTGTGTTGCGCTAGTGCCACCTGGTGGAGAGGGGAAGGGAGACGTGTGGGTTTGCTTTCAGTTGTAATGGCACTGGGCCTCTAGTCAAGGTCAAAGTTACAATGTAGATTGTTGATAATACATGGTATTTGTATGACTCAGGACTTCCTCACTTTCTTAAACATCTAATTCAATTCAAAGACTTTTCAAGGACATTCCAGGCCCAGTTACCTCAAATTCAAGTACCCAAAACGGCATGGTTTGAGACACAGATCAAGGTAAGGTACTGTTTAATGAGACTAGCAAGTTCACAACAATTAAAACGAGAGAGGCTCGAGTGTGTGACCACTTCTCAATTGTGCTGTCGCCCATTTAATAACGGAAATGTAATTCAATTTATATTCTTGCACAAAATGTATACATTCAAGGACTTTCAAACTATCATGGCTTTGATTTTATTCTCTCCCTCACAAACGTCAGAAGGCGTTTACCTGCGGGTCTTGTAATATGATGGGTTCGTTGGGCGAGGATTCCTTGGTCTTGTTTTTCTTGCTCTTGCGATTAGTACTCGGGGTGGTGGCCACGCTGGCGCGCTTCTTGCCAAAGGCGGTGGAGAAGGTGGGGGAGGTGGCCGATATACCGATGGTGGTGGTGGTGGTTGCACTGGGAGGCTCGATAGGCACCTCTGCTTCTGAAGGGAGAACAATAATGCATTATGTTTTCTGTTGTATTCGTATTTGTGAGTATGTGCTCTCTAGCTTTCGACCTTGCGGCTGCTGTTGCCTTATATGCCTTATATGTGCCCTGATATTTCCCAGTTTATCGTATATTTACTTTTGTTTGATTTTATTTAACTTGCATAATCCATCAAGTCTGCAATAAACCCGATCTCTTGAAGAAAAATCCCGACATTTTTTGTAACAAGCAAGCGTCTATTGATTCCCCAGTCAACACCCATTGTGACCCACACAAGGAAACAAATGTAGGATAAGTGGTCACAGTAATAACAGCAAAAGGGGAGAACGTTCTACAGAAGGCAGCGTGTGGGTTAGGCCAGGGACACGCAGAGGCTCGCACCTTCAGCAGAGTCCTCCTTGGGATCCTGCATCTCGAAGAATTCCTCCTTCGTCTTCAGCACCTCCTCCACCTCCTGCTTCCTCTTCTGCTGCTGCTCCTTCTTCTTCTTGCGCTTCTCCTTGCGCTTCTCCCGCTTGACGGCCAGAGCTTGCTTCTTGCTCTCCTCTCTGGACTGTAAGGGTGAACAACAAAAGATGATGAGCACCTGGCTTGGGGGAACATCCGTTTAAAGAGACCTGGACACCAGTTTGGACCTACCTTCTCCAAGTCCAGCTCCTTGAGAAGGATGCTGGCGTTCTTGTTCGCCTCGGCTGCCTGGTGGTCTTTGGCTTTGACGATGGTTTCCATGCACTGGTGGCACTTCTTCAACAGCTCCTGAAACAGGCCAACAACACATTATGTTATACATACGCTAGTGCATGGCAAATAACCACTATAGCCATAGTGGCTGTGTCAATCCATGTTGTAATCATGGCTTTATTATGAATGAATCATGCCAACCTTGTCAGCGATCGTGGCGATATATCTCATGCACTCGATGTCTGACGGAAACTGGTTGACCTCCTTCACCAGATACTGCACCACCTTGACATGGCCCTGGGAGCAGAGACAAGAGTCCAACGGTTAGTGAGAGCAGGGGCTGCTGCTGCTGGACACCACAGCGTTTCCAACCACGAGGCTCATTAGAATGAAGGTTGCTGGGGGCACCTTGCGGAAGGCAGCCATGAGTGGGGTGATCTTGCGGTTGTCGGCCGCGTCCACGTCGGCGTTGGCATGCACCAGGAGCTGCACCACGTCAAAATGGCCACCGTTGGCCGCCAGCCAGAGGGGCGTGTTCCCTTTCTTGTTGCGCACGTCGATGTGTGCACCCCTGTGAAGGTAGAGACAGAATGAGTTCAGAAACTAAGGCAGACTAGTTAGAATGAAAAACACCACAAAGTAAATTTTGGGATGCAGAGGACAAAAATGGATGATTGAAAATGAAGAATAATAATGTTGGATTATTGGACAGCACCAACCTGTTGATGAGAAGCTCGCAGAACTTATAGTGGCCTTTGTCCGCAGCGATGGTCAGAGCCGTGTCTCTGGACGAGGGAACCGGAGGGGCGTTGACGTCGGCCCCCTTGTCCAGCAGCACGCGGCCCACTTCTGCATAACCGCCCGAGGCCGCCTCCATGAGAGGGGTGAGGCCGGTCTGCCCAGCAGGGGAGGACGAAAACGAGCCAGTTAGCCAGGCGACGGACACGGATCATCAAACCAAATGATTTTAATTTACTGAAACCTGCATTACTTTTCAGCCCCATTGCAAATTGTACATTATTTTGTGACGGGTTAATGTAGACACTAGACGTGTTTAAGAATATGAAACACAGCTAAATAAGACTAGCATGCACATCATTTATCATGCTGCTACGATATTAATGACAATCCATTTTCTAAAGGTTGCCCGATCTGGATGGATGATAAATGCTGCACACATCCAACAGGGTAAATGTCATAAAAGGTTATACATACGTGGATGGATGGATTAATAACTCACACACACACGCACGGGTCTCACCTTAGCGCGGTGCTCGACGTTAGCCTTGCGGTCGAGCAGCAGGCTGACCACCTCGGCACGGCCCTGGAAGCAGGCCAGGGTGAGCGCCGTGTTGCGGTTGGTCTCAATCTGGGCGTTGATGTCTGAGCCCATGTCCAGCAGCAGCTTCACCGCCGGCACATGGCCGTTCATGGCCGCCAGCATCAGTGGGGAGATGCCCAGCTTACTGCCGGTCCTTAGATGAAGAAAATGTTTTTAATAAAAAAAAGAGGACACGGTTAATTAAGTAGTTGCGAAATATATTAAATACTGAACATATAGAAAGACTATCCTCCATGGGGAAACTCATCCTCTGCATTCAACCCAGTCAAGCTAGGAGCAGTGGGCTACCATATGGTGACGCCCCGAGAACCAACCCCATTGCCTTGCTTAAGGGCAGGGCAATGTGGGAGCAAAAAAGTTGAAGTTTCTCCAGATCATGACATGTGCCACGGGAACATCACATCTGTCCCATGTCCCTCACCTGGAGTTGATCTCAGCCCCCGCGTTGAGGAGGATCTTGATGATGTTAACGTAGCCCCCGGACGCCGCCAGGCTGAGGGGTGTGTAGTCCGAGACGTTGCGGTGCTCCTTATTGGCTGCCCGCAGCAGCAGCAGCTCCACCACCTGACCGGGGCGAGACACGCGGTTGGCCAACAGTGTACACCAAATAAGGGTGGAGAAGGTGGTTCCGATGGATGCTAAAGACGAGCAAAGACACTTACCTCCTGGCGTCCTCCCGAGCACGCTAGGGAGAGGGGCGTGTCTTTGGTTCTCTCCGACTGCGCCTCGATGTCGCCCCCTTTGTCGAGGAGGACCTCCACCACGCCCACGTGGCCAGCGGTGGCAGCCAGGATGAGAGGCGTGAAGCCTGGGTGAGGGGGTCACATGATTTAGATTATGGGCATCACAGAAATGAACGTAATGTAAAGTCTGCATTAGGCTCGGCCCCCATAAACGCCGTTTGCAGCTTTTATTGTGATTATTATTAGTTTGGTAATGAGTATTCGTTCCGACGCTGACCTTTCTTGTCCCGGTGCTCGATGTTGGCTCCGCGGGCGATGAGGACGGAAACCAGCTCCTCGTGGCCGCCGGCACAGGCCAGCGTCAGCGCGGTGTCGTGGTTGCTCTCCGTCTGCAGGAGAAGACATTGACACAGTGAGAGAGGAACAATCACCGTTTGATAGAACACAAAAATCTATATTGTCATAAGTTTGTGTTTTAAAGGTTGTGTGTCTTACGTGTGCGTCGATGTCAACAGAAGGGTAGAGGGGCAGTACGGAGGGGGGCGAGGCGGCGATGTTAGCGGGCGTCTGCGTGGGTGGCTGGGACAGGGGCGTGGGCGAGGTGGTAGTGTTCAGCATGGGCACACGGCTGCTCACCGCTACAACAACAAGACAACACACGTCGGTCATTTCCAACCCGTCAGACACCACACCGGTGTGGCGGTGCAAACACCTGGAAGACCACGCAGACGGCCGTACCGCTACCAACCTGCCATGATGTCGTCCAGCGTGTCGGTGAGTGTCTGGGCGGGCGTGGCCACCATGAGTCCGTCCGGCGGCTGCTGGCCCAGCATGCCGGCGGCGAGCCCGGTCAGCTGCTGGCCCGGCTGCTGCTGCTGCTGGCCGAGCATGTGCTGCCCGACCAGCACCCGCTGCAGCTCGGGGCTGGCGCAGCCCGGGTAGTCCGCCGGGTTGTACTCTGGCAGGGGCTGGATGGGAACGAAGGCGGTCTGCATAGGGGGAGGCGGCGGCTGGGACAGGGGCGACGGGGGCAGAGGGGGCTGTTGAGCCCCGTCCCGGTAGAGGATGGTGTCCACCTGAGGCAGCTTGGCGTAGTCCTCTCCCTCCCCCTCTTCGTCCGAACCCTCGTCGTCCTCTTCGTCGTCCTCGTCCTCATCCTCCTCATCATCCTCCTCGTCGTCCTCATCCTGGAATTCACAGTGGGTTAATATAGTTGATGCCGCTACACTGACCACACTTAAAACTGCATGCATCATATCATGTATGGTCCCGTTCTGTGTAGGAAACAACGTTACATGTTGTATGTTACAATGCGTCCTCACCTCCTCCTCTTCCTCCACCGGTAGCTCGTCCTTCTCCCCATCTCGGTTGGCCTCCTCGTCCGTGTCCGAACCGGGGAACGACAGGACCCCCGCCGTGAGCGGCAGAGAGCCGGTGGAGGTACTCCCTGGCCCCGGGCCGGGGCCCTGGCCCGCCTCCTGCTCCTCCTTCAAGCCCTTGGCCTCCATGTACTCTTTGGTGAACTGCTGCTGTGTCTTCAGCTGCAGCTGGCGCTCCACCTTCTGCAGCTCCTTCAGGATCTTCTTCTTCTTCTGCACCTAACCAGGCAGCAGCCAGGCATCAATCCCACAACCTCGCGTGTGTTCAGGGATGCTTTTTATTTTCAAAATGGATGCCATTCGACATCTATATTACCTTGGCGCTTCTTTACAATTGAGCTTTTTTTTTTGGTAGTTTCACAGATTTTATTTGACACCAATTAATACATTTTTATGGATGGGGTCTGGGATCCTATTTGAACCAGCCTCTTGTACAGCTGGCTCTCAGGTGAGATCTGGTTAAAACCATGGCGCCATGCGGTCAGCGGGCAGAGGGGTATATTACCTGCTCCTCTCTGCTCTTCTTCAGCTCCTCGATCTTGTCTTTGGTAAGCGGCTCCCCCTGGATGAGCTCCAGTGACTGCAGCTGGGCCTTCTCGATGGCGCTGATCCTCTGGCCCAGTTCATTCAGCTTGCCCTCCGTCTCCTCCACGATGCACTCCAGGGGCTGGCACAGGTGGAATGGAGGCAGGGGCTCCGTCTCGGGCCCCCCCCTGCCGACTGAGCTGGGGCAACTGGCCTGGAGGGCGGCCTGTCTCTGTTTAGACACGCCTGATTGAGAGAGCAGGGTGGTGGGGCGGGGGGGTTACAACATTAAGGATTAACACAGCTTGACACAAGAAGTTTCTAGAGGCAGCATTGATTAAAGAGAGGCATGTGAAATGCATTGGCAGGTTTCAAGTGGCAAGAAAGGACCTTGCTGGTCACCTTTACTGGAGACGGGTGGAGGCGTGGCGATGTTTGATGGGGCTCTGTCAGGCTCCTGGGGAGGCACCACCATGGCCAGAGCTTGGAATGGGACACGAGGAACCTAAGTGAAGGAAAGGGACGCATCGTCAGCCCAGCTCCCCTTCGAAAAGAGTCAATAGAAGAGCTCTCGAGTACAGAGCCCTGAACGGCTCCGTGGAAGGAGGGCGGGGGTACCTGAGAGGCGTCTTGCGAGGGGGGCGTGAGTTGGGAGAGGTCAGGCGCTGGGACAGACAGGATGTTGTTGGGGTAGTCCAACAGATAGGACACGACATTGGTGTGGCCTCCTTTCGCAGCTTCGATCAGCATGGTGGAGCCATCCTGCAAGCGAGAGACACACACAGTTTTAAAAACAGAACGTCCTCCACAGATGGTTCAGTCGTAAGATGGGCTAGCCACGGGGGTTTTTTGTAAAACATGCATCCGGCAGTCACCTTGAGTCTGTGGGTGGGATCGGCACCGTGTGCCAGGAGCAGCTCCACCACGGCAAGGTGGCCACCAGCACAGGCCAGGGAGACCACCGTGTGGTCATTGTTGGCCGTGGCTCTGTTCACGTTAGCACCTACACGGCAGGAAGGGTGAGGGCAGAGTTAGAACAGCTGATTGATAAATAGGGGGAAGGGATCTGTATGTGCTACTCTCTTCATTCAGACCAGTACCTGCTTTGACTCTTTTCCGGTGCAAAATCACATGCAGCATTTTTTGGTTCAATGTCTTCAATTAAACTACCCGTGTGCCGGGATAATTGGGAAAATGTAGGTTTCAGAGGAAACCTTGTAATTACAATGCCAAGACTCGGTATTGCAGCACTTTTTAAAAACTGGCGAGTGAAATAAATATGATTAATTGATACAGGGTCACCATATCTACACTCATTCTAACAAAATTATCCCACCTGCAATATAAATAATCGGAAACATTCGGCACCACATTAGCCCTCAGCACTCTGTATTGTCCTTGAGTCAATGATCTGCATGCATGTCAACAGTACGTTCCAGTGACTCACCTTTACTGATGAGGAACTGTACTGTGCAGAGGTGTCCCGCCCTGGCAGCTTTCATCAGGGGAGTCCTTCCCCCTTCAGACTCATGTTCCTGGAGCACAGAGAGCAATGACAACACGTGAGCCTAAACCATCCACAACAAACATATAAACAAACAAACAAACATACATCGTGGGTGAAGGGTGCAACGAGTTACCAGGTTGGCGCCGGCCTGCAGCAGTACGTCCGCCACGTCCGTGTGTCCGTTCTCACACGCGTATGTTAGAGCGGTGTCGCCCGTCGCCGTGGTCGCGTGAACGTTCGCCCCTGGGGTCAGAGTTAACCATTAGAATGCAAGTGGTGTCACTGGCTGGATTTTGATCGCATGGACAAAACCCTTCCATTCTGGAAAGCGAGCTCTTATCAACATATGGTCCCGTTTCTTGCCCGGACCCACCTGCAGTCAGAAGATATTTGACCAGCTCCAGGTGGCCCTCCTGTGCGGCCTCCATGAGGGGGGTGGAGCAGCCCAGCTCGATGTCGGCCCCAGCCTTGATGAGGAAGTCGGCCACCTCCAGGAAGCCTCCGCAGCAAGCCAGGGTCAATGCCGTCTCCTGGGTCTCCTCCGTCTGGGCGTTGATGTTGGCACCTAGTTAACAAGGGGAACATTAGTGCGTTGAATAACCCTTTCTCATCTATGTATGGAAGGGGGGGATAAGAACAGGAGAACTGTTGTCACTAGGGGTGACCCTCGCAAATCGAAGGATGTTTAACAATGCCTTTAATAGTCATGTCAGGAAAATGTCCATTTGGACAACGGGGTGCTAAATGAGTGATACCACAGCAATGCTCTGCAAAGTTTTTTTAGTGGGGGTGGGGGATTGACCAACTTGTGCTTTCAATAAATGTCATTGTTTGATAACCCCTGTGTAATGGCAGTGGCACCATCAAATCAGTCGTGGAATAAATTACAGATTGTTACAGGATGAGGATACAGGAGAGAACTTGAACATTTGGCAGCATTCCAAACTAATTAAGATCATCCAATAAAAGTCAAATGCAAAATTTGTCAACAGCAGCTGTCATATCACACTACTCAAGCTGGTGAAAATTATTCTCCCGGTACTCTGTAGTGCATTTTGCTGTTCGGCCAAATTGAATGGTGCCACATTTATTCTATACACTGAAACGTGTTATACACATAAGCCACTTTAAATGTTTCATCAGTAAAAAAAAAACCTATACATTCTCTTTATCGATGATCAGAAGTGAATATCATGCAGAACAAAGCTCTCCATCTCTACAGACACTGGCCACTGGTTCATTTCATAGATATTCGCCTATATTGTAGACTTATAGTAGCCTATTTTTTCTGTCGATACCTTCTGGTCCTATATGCTAATGCAAGCTTACTTTTTGTACATTTTCTAATTTTCCCTCCTCTGAAGCAGTACTACCATTTAATTACAGTCTTGAATGTTAGCTGCATTCACTAATGGGTCAAATTGGACCTGTGTCTCACGTGCGTCATCCAAGTTATTAAGAACAGTGTGCCTTACACCTCGCCTCAAGACCCATCTCCTCTCGTTATCCAATATGATCAGATACAATTACTGCTATATCATTACTGCTGAGCAGCATGCTAACGAGACACGCACATACGTGTCAAGATGCTTGTCCTTATGAATGGAGTGAAATGGGTGGGCTGTTGTATTGTTATACCAATTACTCAATCTATTGTAAAAAATTTGCCAATATGAAATAATATGAAATTCATTAATCATTCTTTTAGCTTGTTTTTGGCAATTTTATCACATTTATAAGTGAAATATTAAAGTTTGTCCTCTCCACTGATTTATATCCACACACAGCATGTATAACTTCAGAGCAGAAAAGCTAACATGCCAAGATTACCCTTTAGAATCAACATCATGTAGATTAGGCAACACTGTGGTGTGTCACATTTGAAAACAAGCGCTTCCTGGAAACGTGTGCGTGCGTGCGTGCGCGTGTTTACCCTGAGCGAGTAGGAGTGCCACCATCTCCTCATGGCCTTCCCTTGCTGCTTCCATCAGCGGTGTGTAGCCCTCATCGTTCACCTGCACACAAACAGGAGCAGCGTAAGCACAGTGAGAGACTGCATGGAGACAGGTGTGACCAGCACCTCGTCTTGTTTTATATGTATACATACATATGCATGTTCATTTTTAAAAAACGTTAACGGTGCAAGGTTTATGAAAATGATGTCATTCTCATTAACAAATGCAAACACATTTGTTGAAAATAATCTAGAATCGAAGACTGTAAGACGGCCGAATTTGTGTGATTTGTGCAATTATAGACAGGTTGGTCACTTACTTCCTCCAGGTTGGCTCCTCGCTCTATGAGCAAGGCAGCCAGCTCCACATGTCCGCCGCACGCGGCCAGGGTGAGGGGCGACTCGAAGGAGTCCGCCGGCATGTTGACCTGCGCACCGCTGTCTAACAGCAGCCGGGCCACTTCCACATGCCCGTCCTGGGACAGCGGAGAGAGACACACAAAGAGCGAAAAGATAAGCACCTGAAGCTAAAGATGGTTGTTGCGGACCATGTTAAATCCTCTGTCACAGTTTATGGTAGAGATGTAGAGGTCACAGGCAATGTGGAATCCTCTACCATAGTGTATGGTAGAGCGGGACAACACTATACAATCTTTTATGGTAAAGATGGA
Organism: Coryphaenoides rupestris; assembly: GCA_002895965.2. Lineage (NCBI taxonomy): Eukaryota > Metazoa > Chordata > Actinopteri > Gadiformes > Macrouridae > Coryphaenoides > Coryphaenoides rupestris. Next base: position 171,723 of record PIJE02000716.1, on the reverse strand, counting down.
TGTGACGGTAATGTTCAATATTTTATGGTAAAGATGGACGTTACAAGCAATGTTCAATGCTCTACTATAGTTTATGGTAAAGATGGACGTTACAAGCAATATTCAAGGCTCTACTATAGTTCATGGTGCGTGTAGAAGACAGAGGGGTCAATGCGGGTCAGATCCTCACCATGCAGGCCTCCATCAGTGCTGTGTGCATCTCGTCCGTCTTGTGTTCCTGGTCGGCTCCAGCTTCTAACAGAAATCGCACCATGTCCAAGTGACCTGCGATGGGGAATCATTGAAAACACTTCTTAAGATGACTTCCAGATATTAAAGAGAAGGTCATCACGTCATTCAAATGACGCATCAAATTTTAGGCCGAGCCTCACAGAGACTGAAACCTGCACTATGCACCTTTTCCCATGAGCAGCCTCTAGTGGCGTGAGTTGTAGCTGCAGGTAGCTATATCATTTTCAGACGACAGTTACTGTCATCTGAGAATTTCCCACGATGTGGGGAGGTAAAAGTAGATCACAATAAAACAATTTACGAGAGAATTATTTCCAGGATGAGTTGACTCGTGGACAGTCCCGCTGCATTCTTCAGAAACCTTCTCGTTCAGATATTTTTTTTAAAATGGGAGTCAACAGCTGCAGTAGAAAAGTTACATAGTGCAGGTTTAAACTGATCAGTTTTGGAACGGAGCACCGTTACCTTTGTAGCAGGCGAGCGTGAGCGCGCTCTCTTTAAACTCGTTGGAGTGTGTGTTGATGCCTGCGCCGTACTCCAGGAGCACCCTGGCCACCTCCACATGGCCTGCGCTGGCCGCCTCCATCAGGGGCGTGTGTCCGTTCTCGTTGTGGTCCTCGATGTTGGCGCCCTCCTTCAGCAGCACCTTCACCACCTCCACGAAGCCGCCCGCACACGCGTACGTCAGTGCCGTGTTGCCTGGGGAACCAGAGACACACACAACAGGGTTCACAAGATGGTAGAACGAGTATTACTATAAATGCCACTGGGTGGACTTCCAAAGTGTCTTACAGTACCGCTGGTGCAAACCTTCGTAACGTGGGTGGCCCCAGTGGGAATCGAACATGTAACCTTGTACAGTGTTAACACCATGCTCATGCTGCTCTAGCCGCTGCGTGGGATGAGGCCACTATAAAAAGACGGGGGGGGGGAGTGGAGGGGATGGGTCACCTGTCGAGGATTGTGCGTTGACGTCTGCTCCGTGAACCAGTAGCAGCTTGACGATGTCCACGTAGCCCCCGCTGGCGGCCGCCATGAGCGGCGTGATTTCCCCCCTTTATGCCCCGGTCCTCCACGTTGGCGTGCATGGCCAACAGCACCTGAGGCCGAGGGGAGAGGGAGAGGTCAGGAAGGTCAAAAATAGTAACTAGTAGATAGTAGCAGCAACATGTGAAGATAAAGTTCAATGATAAATGATAATGTGATACGAGCTATGTGGAAGAAGTCATGACCACAAATACGCTTTTACTAAGCATATAAGGATTTTACTGTACAAATACAACAGGTGCTGCCTTTAAATAATGCCCATGTTGAATAAAAACAAGGGTTAACTAAGTATAACCACGAGCAAGAATGGCCCCCAAAAATATCTATATTATATGTATTATAATACATATAATAATGTATCATATGAATTATAATGTAGCAGCCTGCATTCTCACCATACATACCGACTACGTGGCGGTATCACAATACACAATATTTAGAACGGTCAATACACTTCCATTAAATAATGATGCCGATCAGATTGAGTTACGCGCCGGCCCGCTGGTGGCCGCCGTCTACCTCCGGGGCCTACCTGTGCAAGCTCATAGTATCCGGCGGAGCAGGCGAGGCACAGCAGGCTCTCCCCCTCCTCCGTGTGTTCGTTGACGCTGCGTCCCTCATCCAACAGCTTGCGCACCGCGTTCACGTCGCCGTCCGAGCACGCCTCCGCCAAACTACGGCTGAAAATAACCAAACTGCTACAATTACTGCCACTGTGGCAAGACGACACACACACACGCACGCACACGCACACACGATGGGCATTGGAAGGCATATCAATATTTGAATGTTGGATTGAAAAGAAAAAAAAAAGTTAAAATTAAAAAAAACAATCCGTTAGCTCCATGCTGCTAGCAGGGGACACCGCTGTTCCGCCATGTTCCGTAAACATTGCGAAGTTGCGGACCAGAATCATTTTGTCAGTGGTGATCCGCAGCTGTGAGGAGTTAGCTTTAGCCTAGCAACTCTCCCCACCGCCGCCTTTGCTTACAGTCTCGACGCCGCCCACAAGCATTTTGTTTATTTCTTCGCATATCTCAATGTCTTATTGCACTTTAACGTGAATTATCCAAGACATCATGGTGTAATTAACTTAAAATGTACAAAAAATAAAACCTGCTACAGCTATATTCGGATACCGACGTCATTTCAAATAATCGAATATTCTAATAATCGTGCCCATCCCTAACGCACACCTTGCAATTAAAATGCTTCTACCTGATCCCTGCATAAAGTGCGGCACATGATCACGAGGAAAACACATACACGTTGGAAAACAGGTTGTTGTATATACAGATAACGCAAGTGGTTTGGTTGTGATCTTAGGAACGGTGCCAGTATGGTTGAGATACATACTTGTCTGCTTGGCCGGCGTTGAGTGTGTTCTCGGCCCTCATGCGGGTCAGGGCCGCCGCGGCCTCGTCCAGGGCACAGCTCACGGAGGAGGTCAGCCGCCGGAGCACCTCGGGGTCTGCAAAAGCTTTACCATCGGCAGTGGACAGTTTACCGATGCCTGCCAGGAGAGGTGCACACGGGCCAAGGCAAACCACAGCGGGGAGCACAACCACGCCCGGCCAGCCACAAGAGACCAGAGGAAGAAGCAAGTCCAGGCCAGCCAAATCCATTCCAATCCAGGGTTAGTAGTAGCATCCGCGGCACACACAAAAAACACACACACAGACAGACACACACACACACACACACACAAACAAACAAACAGAACACAAAGCAGTATGTTAATATGGCCCTAGAGTTACTTTTTCTCCATTTGAACTCTAATAATTTTACAGATAATATATTTTCATTATAAGTCTCAGCTAAATTCTAAAGACATCAAAACACTAGCAAGTTCAAACTTTGGGCTTTTAAATTCCACAAAAATACACAATAAGGAAATGTACATCTCTTCTCTATACTGCTGCGTTAATAGTTAGTGTTTGGAGTTGTAGTAGAGCATTGAAGGGGCCAAAATTCTCTTGCTGTGCATATGTAGATTAAACAAGAGCTGGTGTTCAGAAGGGGAGGGAGACACAGTGGGAGGAAGACTTGCTTTATGCGCGCGTGTGTGTCTATACAGTATGCTTATGTGTGCGTGTCCCAGGAGAAGGCCAGGGAGGAACGCTAGAGGGAAGTGCGAGCAGGAGGGAAGAAAAGTGCACACGGCTTGTTCTGATGACCTACATTAAAAAGAACTTTCACAAGACAGGGCAAGGCCCACTTCCAAGCCAGAGACCATTCAAGTCCATCTGACCGAGTCTATGTGTTGGGTTTTTTTGCACACAATTTGTGGACACAAGCAAAGGGTGAAGCAAGGTGGGTGGTGGTGGGTGGTGGGGGTGGGGAGGGGGGTGAAGAAGGTGGAAAGTAAAAGTGACAGCGCTGAACTTTCTTCGCCCCAAAATGTTTGCCTCAGCCTCAACCCATCCATTAGCAGGCCAGGGACACAGAGCTGGTCCTTGCGGTCCTCCTGGGTTTCAAACAGACAGCCTGTGACTCTCGGCTAAACATAGCTTGGCTGTTAGCGTTACGGTTTCGCAACGCTCCCCGAGGCAGAGGAAGCAGAGGTCTCAAAGGTTGATCATTAATGCACCAAGTTTTATCTCACAGAGAACAAAGAGGGGGGGATGGGTGAGGGAAAAAAAGAATGACCCCAAGACACTGAACACACACCATGCCTGTAAACAGACTGGACTGAAACAGAAACAGGCGTACACTTCCCTGTCTTATTGACACAGTGGAGGAGGTGTGAATTACAATTCACTAATCGTAGACCAGGATCCAAAATTAACACCTGCCACTAGCCAATGGCAGATAGATTTCACCATTTGGCAGGCACATTTTTTTTATCTGGGATACATATTGGAACAATTGCTTGGCTGGTAGATTTTTCTAGTCTGGCAGGTAAGAAAAACTAATTCTAAAAGTTAACTTTTGACCCTGTCATAGACAGAATATGTAACATGGCTATTTTTTCTTTAGGATTTCTGCATGTTTAATGATTTCTGCAGTTTCTCCCTTGAGAAACTGCTGTAAAATCAACATTTGTATGCGTGTCAGCATTTGTGATTGCATTATAAAATAAACACACATACATGACGAGGTACGAACAATTAATACAGATGGCTTCGTCATTGACAGAGCAAGAAAAGCAAAAACAACAATCAATGTAGAATCATCAAAAATAAGCCCAGATTCTAGCCTAAACATGTTCTAAATAAACACTTCATTGAGAATCCTATGGTAGCATTATAACTTTAATTAATTAGCATATGTAGCGGTCGCAATGGCAAAAGCTCTCCCTTTTGATAATGATGCGTTGGTAATGTTTCGTAAACATGAATTGACGATACATATTAAGGGGCCGATCACACAGAACCGATAGTGAGGAAAGTTTAAATATTATAACTTCTATGCACAGATTTAAAAAAAACATGAGACCCATCAAAAGACAGCGACTCCGAACAATGGTGCAGTGGCTTTCCTTTTCAGGTGCATTGAAGTCTGCTTATGTTAAATCCCATAGAGGGCACAGCGAACCAACGGCTGATCTGTGGTCCACTAATTAAGTATCCCCATACTTTTGAAAGTTTCGGTCTGGGGAAACCTTCACACACCAAATGTTTGGTAGCACACTGCGGCAGCCATAATGGGGTTTTGTTATAATCTGTTGACACTACTGACGTGAATGCAAAAATTACGTTGTGGGTGTATAACGATGTGCTTACTTAAGTTTCTACAAGAGGTCCGTGAGTGACCACTGCTTATAGAGTATGATTTAGCTTATTTTGTCAATACACCATTTTCTGTAATGTACATATGGCGTAAGCTTCATACGCTGTTGTGACTTGGGTTGTCAAGCGTGACTGCCAGTTAGATCTTGTCGTTTTACTCACAGCCATTATATTGAGCTACACCTTCACAAGGCGGATTAGTTTCGGAATTTAATGCTCAATTCACCCGCTCACTATTTGTTCACGTTTAAGACGCACATGTTAAGATTGAGGATGAAGCTGAATGTGAATCAAATGCATCGCTAATTCGCATCAACACAATATTCAAACATATACGCAATGCAAATGCAGGGAACTAGGAAATGGGGGATTTCCTATAGGTGCATCGAGTTTGGTATTAATCATGAAACAGTCCATGCAAAAATGCCTCTTCTATTGCCTCCGTCAGTGGAAGAGGTTTTCTAATGCGTAGCACATCAGTATAAAGGGTTGAGGGTGAAATCCATACCCTAAGAAGAATTTGATCTGGTGTACCGGATCAACCACCCTTACTGCCACTACGCGAGCAGGCAGTAGTAAGAAGATTTCACAATAAAGAGATCTAGATCCAGGTGATTTAACCGTCTATCAGCAGTCACCGCCCTTGGTCATCGCCTTTGTCTTGATGTATCATTATCCAAACTACTCTGATGTCTGTTGTGGAGAACTATACTAGCTAGGATTATCCACATTTCGTTAATGGATTTAGGAAAGCAGTCGTTTGGCCTTCTGTAGTTTGTTATCCCACTGTTCAATGTTGTGTGTAGACAACATTGCAGCGCATTGCCGTTTTGCAACACAATTTAGGACTTTTATCCGTTAACCTCAAAAGTCATCTCAATTTATGGGTTAATTTTCTATATTAGAAGCACTGTATCAATGTACAGCAATCTAATCTGCTAATGCACTTCCACAAATGTCAACTATTATTAACTATAGAAATTCAAAGTCTTTTAACCCGTTGAACATATAAAAACGTTCCTAGTTGGTCATTAGAGGATGCAAATATGTCATGTGTGTAAATCTGAGGGGAAATTGGCATTTCATACAATGTAGACCTGCTGTAGGCCTCACACAACAAACTAGCACCAATGCTAACGCCTTAGCATTGGTGCTCAGAGTGACGGCCAAGAGCTTTGAGATTAGCCATTAGACGTTCAACGTGGACTCCATGCATGCCCTCCAGGAGCAGGCAAATATGCAGTATTAATCTGCTTGGTCATGTTCATAAACCCTGAGGCCAGGGCACACGAAGCTGATGGATTAGCCCACACAATCACTCTTGCATCCAGATTACGAATCTAATCAAACAAATTTACTCCAAACCACATCACACTATATATATAGGACTATGACATATTCCTTGTTCAACGTTGGCTGCCGAGGAATTGCTGTAGAAGAAGCCGAAGCAGCTTAAACACACCAATTCAAGGAGGTGTTAAAAAAAAGAGATTTAAAGTATCTGGATGGGCTCGGCTAATAGGATTGCAGTTATGGGGAGGCAATTAGTGGAACTGGTCAAGATATGATCAATAGAAATGAAGTTGTGTGGACAAACACAACCCGGTTTGGTTGACGGGTTAGTCGTACCGGCAGCCTCCAGCAGAGCCTCGAGCCGCGCCTGCGTCTCTGGATCAACCGTCCTGAGGTCCACTCCGTCTGTGGCGCTGGACAGCAGCAGCTCTGATGCAGTCTTCATAATCGGGTTATCTAGGTCTTCCTGGTCCAAGATGAAGGATTCCACCTGGGAAGGGAGGGGCAAAGAGGGGTGGGTTAGGGTCAGGGCGCAAGGAAGGTATTCACTTCAACGTACATTACAAATGAATACTACTGGATTGGCCGTGGATGTGACAGACTGCGTTGGAATGTATATCGATTATTTTTGGCACAAATTCTTGATAGATGTAAAAGGATCGTTAGAGGTATGCAAATGATTTTCTAGGCTTCGATTGTGTTGACTCAACTTTAAACAAAACAACAAACAGAGCAGGGTCTCCCATTAATATATGAGATGTATCTCACAATTGCAGAAAAACAAAAGCAGCTTCCCGCTCAAAGCACGTCTATTATTTTATGGCAAAAAATACATTGTTGCATGTTAAAGATACTGTTACAATACAACTAGAAAACATTAAATTACTTATTAGACCTGTGCCTGTATTTGTTCACTTGATAAATATCCCTCATGTATACGTTGGGTGCAGCCGTGCATTACAATCATCCTGCCACCTAATAAAGCAGGTAGGCTTATGCACATCCTAATTATTTATCTCAACGCGGCAAGTTTTACAATGAAAAACCTACTATTGCACCAAAAACTAAGAAAAAATTATTTAAGGTCACAGATCCATAAAGGTGCAGATACCTTTTGATCCCAAATGGGGAACAAAGCCAAAAGCATCAATCGCTATTCAAACATAACAAGAAGCCAATATGGCAAACCGTTGTATTGATAAGCCTATACAGCCATGGTGTCTGCAGCGTCTGTTTCATTGCTCAATAGCGTGCTGAACAAAACGTTTTTCAGAAAAGTTGTTTTGAAGACGAATATTTACATTTTTACAGCGGAGTAGGCTTATGTTGGGACCATCGGCAACTGCTCCATAGAGTGGAGTTTGTAGGGACCGTCGGCAACTGCTCCATACAGTGGAGTTTGTAGGGACCGTCGGCAACTGCTCTATACAGTGGAGTTTGTAGGGACCGTCGGCAACTGCTCCATACAGTGGAGTTTGTAGGGGCCGTCGGCAACTGCTCCACACAGTGGAGTTTGTAGGGACCGTCGGCAACTGCTCCACACAGTGGAGTTTGTAGGGACCGTCGGCAACTGCTCCATACAGTGGAGTTTGTAGGGGCCGTCGGCAACTGCTCCACACAGTGGAGTTTGTAAGGACAGTCAGCCACTGCTCCACACAGTGGAGTTTGTAGGGACCGTCGGCAACTGCTCCATACAGTGGAGTTTGTAGGGACCGTCGGCAACTGCTCCATACAGTGGAGTTTGTAGGGACCGTCGGCAACTGCTCTATACAGTGGAGTTTGTAGGGACCGTCGGCAACTGCTCTATACAGTGGAGTTTGTAGAGACTGTCAGCAACTGCTCTATACAGTCTTTAAACACTCGTTAGTTGTGTACTGAAGCTGAATATATTGTATTGTTTATAATTACATGCATTTTTTTCAGTAGATATCAGTAAGACAAATGCATATTTTGGGAGGAATTTAGTTAGGTTAACACTGAATTTGGTCTCCACTGTTATGTTTTATACTCATTACCAGATGGAATGGAAAACTATGTACAAGGCTGAAGGGACCACACTTAAGTAAGGACATCAGTCAAACTTAAATCTATTAAGAAAAAAAACCATTATTGAACATTAGCTGTGTTATAGAAATGCGGTATGCAGCAGAGTGTAGTAGAGTTTGTGGACGTTGTCACACTAATACTATTATAACGTTGAGATGGGGCTTCTTTGTTCATCAGATACATATATACATCTCATCACTTTGATGTCAACCACTACAACTACAATCTTTGAGATGATGGAAAAGAACCAAAACAATGTGTCATACAAGACTGCACAACACCGCTCCACACGGGCTCCACACAGGCTCCACGTTCGGCACAAGGTCAAGGCCATGGGGGGGCTTGAGTGTACCGCACTAGGCCTATATAAAGGGCCACCAATTCCAAAAGCTGTATGGCTCCATACAACTGTGCCGTTTTCTGTGCACACATTACCATCCTACAATGAATTGGACATGCCATTAGCCAATCATGGTACAACTACGCATAAATACGTGAATTATGGCTTCAACAATTATCATTGTAAATGTGTAAACAGGAACGCATGCAACACTGAACATGTAATTGGCCACGCTCCGTTTATTGGCTTCAAGAATTAACTAACAGGGGCAGTGAATACTGGAACAGCAGCCTAGTGAGACTTTCCGCTGGGCCACAGCAGCAGCCTGGCCCAGTGAACAAGTGTTTGAGGGAGTCGACACTCTGCGATGTGAAGGAATGTAGCTATAACATAGGAATGCAGAGTACAAAGATCCATGGGGGATGTAGTTCTTCAAAGGCTTTTAAAATTAACAATGGTCATTATAGTCTATTTATAGTCTGGTCTAATTAATGAACTACAGTTCCCAGACCGTTTCCAGAGAGCTGCAAAGGCCTAGAATGGCATCTGCTTAATCCTGGGGCTCAGATTTTAGCTGCTGCCCAGTTGTCTCATCTGTAACCGTTGCGTACGCACAAAACGGGACCTGAAAGTTGCGTACGCCACTTTCCACGCAAAGTGTCTGATTATTAAAAACAAACTTTGCATGGAAATTTGCTAACTCTGACCCACGTGTATGCACATTTTGGAGACAGGGAAAATTGGCGACGCAGATGGTGAGGTGGTGAACTGAAGGCAGATTATACCTCACACACATTTCATTTCACTTAATAGCAAACGTTATAGATCCACGTTATCATAAACATTCAAACCAGCTATGTTATTTGTAATTGCACCAGTAGTGAGCCATAACTATGACATCAGCACCGTTCAATTTGAAAAGATATAGCCTAACCTATAGCCAACTCAAATCTTAATTTATATGGTGCTTTGCATTGATCATTTACGTAGAATGTGGGCAGGTAGGGGGCGGGATATGGGGCTGGTCCAGGTGTGCACATTTTCAAGTGGATTGTGATTTATAAAAGGGAAACCCACGCAATTTTTTGCTTTTGGGCGTATACATACTTTCAGTATGGGTCCTCCGCAATGTTTTATAAATGAGACCCCAGAGCAGTGAGCTCTCCACTAGGCTAATGTACCATAACAAACCCTCCCTTTTAGACAGATTTTCTAGGCCATTGGTGTAAAGAAACGACAGATTAACCATGGCTGGCATCTGATTTGATTTCAGTGTCTGACAAACAGAAATTAAACACTGTTTTCACCACAACATACTACAGATGTGGTGTTTCAAGTGTTAACTAGCCAGGTTGTTAGTGGTCAAACATTTTTTATGGTTGCTCAACAGGGCAACTGCCAAGGTGATGGTGAGCTGTTAACCCAATATCGTTGACATGTGCATATCCGGCAGCAAATATTGTCAATATTTGTAATGTACCGGTAAAGAGCGAATTGCCGGTCACTTCAAGATTAGCAATATTATGGCGGGTGGTGCAAAAATGCAGTAACGTGTCCGGGTGCCGTACTGGGCACAGTAATATTGTTATGATAGCTTAGAAAACAGAAAATACTAGCAGCAACATGTCATGACAAAGTATAATGATAATTTGTGACCAGTGCGGTACAGCGAGAGTGCCTGCACGCCGTGTAGCAGAGTTCCTCGTGGATTGTAAGTCCAATAATTAAGCGTGTAATTGCAAGTCCAATAATAGTCCAACGAGTGGAAATGGGTGCTGTTACACATGTACGAACGTTCAACTGGTACAGAAATTAGCATCGAAAAGACGTCAAGAAATTCAAGTTTGTGTCTGAATCTATAGCACGCTTCATTAGTCATATGACCTGGTAAAAACTAAATAACGGGACGGCACGCTGCGCTGGGTGGCGTCACGCCGCTAAACTGACAGCTCACACACCCGTGGAGCAACAGTGTCACACGTCTGCCTAGTTCGTTCGAGTTTCACTTGATATTTGCCCAGTTTGCCAGGCGACTATAATTTCATGTATGCAAATATGTGTGTAGGTGTGGCTGCAGAGCGCCCTTTACCACAGGCGAGACATGGGTCGTTTCAGCCCTGGTCAGTTGTCAATAATCATTGCTGTTGGGTCGAGGAGTATTTGCCTTCTTACTTACCTTCGGTAAAAACCAAGAAGAACAGGAAGAGATTACGTGCTTAGCTCAGTAAAAACGACGAACACACACACACATGTCCCCCCCACCCCTTATGTGACTTCTAGGCTCGCACATGGAAGACAACTTTGTCCCTTTTTATGGACACACAGATTAGTCGGAACACGTTTGGCGACGCAAAGTTTCAGGCAGGCAGGCTGTACGTTTGTTTTTCAACCATACATTAAACGAAACTTAATGGCGTGGCGTGCCATGTCGCCGCCGCCTCCTCCTCCTCATCATCTCGCTATGAAACCACCACGGCGTACACGGAAACGTTATCACGAAATTTGAGTTAATTTACAGAAAACGTACGGTGACGTAATTGCACCACCAGCACCAGCACCACCACAAGTATGAAATGGCTGCACGCTAGTATTTCGCCACCACAACCAACGTTGTTGAGGTGGAGGAGTCGGGAGGGTTTCTCGCTTTCCTGAGCATTTAGGAACTTGTGAAGGGTGGTGGAGGAGGTAGAGGTGGTGGTGCTGGCGGTGTTGTGTCGCGTGCTGCCGCCGCCGCCGCTGCGCGAGACCAACTGTAGTGACGAGGCCGTCGCCTCCTCCACCCGAGCACTAGGCCGCGCGCACAGCCTACGCCGCATCAATAACACATTTGCAGCCGCCAAGAGCGTCCAAGCGGCCACGTCTCTCGAGACATCCTCGACGCTAAACACACCAAACGCACACGTGAAGTCGCGAGCCGCCATTTCCAATAAACGGCGAAGTGATTTTACGTGGTTTCGCGGGCCCCGGGAGGTGGGGGGGTGGTGGTTGCCAAATGCTAGCTAGCGAGCTAACTGTGTAGCTACATAGTATAGCCAGCTCGCGCAGGGAGAGGAATGTTGGCTAGCAGTCGGTTAGCGAGCTTAGCTAACATAGCTACCTCGGAGACCTCGTCTTCGTCGCTGCCGGATCCCGGACCAGAAGAAAGGACGGCCGCTGCCGCTAGTTTGTAATCCAGTCTTTCTGCCGTGGGCCCGGCGGGGTCGCTGTACAAACGTACTTTCTTTCCACCCACACCGATCCCAATGCCCCCGAGTCCGACTCCCCCTGGTGTCGCTCCTACCCCCATCCCTACCGCCGGGGAGCGAGGAGTCACCGAGTCAATCTCGTCCTCGAAGCCGTCCGTCAGCATTGCCGTCCCGGCTACTGCATCCTGCATACTTATATTCACAATGCGTGTTTTGATTAGCTTGTTGTTTATTCGAAAGTCCGTCCGGCCTCCGTTTTGTTGAATATTAGCGTGATTTTACTTCAGGGAATCCAGAAACTCTCCCGAAGCGACGGTTGAGGAGGATCTCTTTCCCCCAGCCATTAACTTTCTAACAACCTAACACACTACGCACTGTTTCTCAGAAAGTCCACCTCCGATGAAAATGGCGGACTTCCCATTGGCCCGGCTTTAAAAAACCCTCGCAGCGATTGGTCCAGACGCATGTCCGTCAAACAAAAGCCCGCAACGTCATGTTAGGTTTACCGATATCACGAGGCTGTAGAACGAACGTCAAGACATGACATGGTAGGCCAACTAAACTGGTAGCTAGCGTTAGTACTCCCTGTAAAGTAGTGTTTATTCACGAATTTACTCAAATACAAGGTCGAGACTCGTACATTATGGCCATTATTTTAATTCAAGGTGATCACCAATTGACAGGTATATGAATAAATAATTTCTCGTTGCTTAGACTGCAGTTGTGTTTTAAATGTAATATTGACATCCGTGCCGATACTTTCTCACAATTCGTTCGTAATAAATAAAAGGTGTAGTTGTTGACAATTGTAATTTAAGCTATTCAGCCATTGCCAAGACTGTTTACATCGTAAGTAGGCTATATCACGGTTAGATATTATTGGATTCACGTTTTGCCTCATATTTATTGACAGGGTCAAAATATTAATAATACGCACAGGTACGGTCATCAAAAGCAAGAAAATAACACACTTGTCAGAATGTACAGTGATAACATGAAGTTAAATTAGATTTCGTCCAGTTCATATGAAGCACCAAACATTAAAATAGTTCCTTGACCACCAAGTGACACCTATTAAGATTGTATAGGTACCCTTTTGTTTATTCATTTATTCTAAAAAAGTTTTCATCAATAAGGTTATGAATAATAAAATAAAACATGTGTATGCTTTTTTTCTTTTTTAATTCTGGAACAGATCTTTTTAACCTGGCAGTATAAGGAGGGAAATGAGAAGTTGTGCCGATCTGATAGTTTCCCCCGGAACCACACTTGTGTTAATCCTGTTTGACCTGCAAGTGCAGAGCTGATTAAAAAGTACAGACGACCACGATACACAATACTGGTTATGGATATTACTGGTTTAGAGATCTATATTTGCTATCTCATTCCTTTTTTAATGGCCCTATGTCAGTCGAATACTATGGTAATAGTAATCAATATTCAAAAGATAAAGCGAATCTGTTTATAAATAAAAAGTAGATGGGAGAATCATTTTGCCAGTCATATCCCAATCTAGATTAGATCCATGTCTATGAATGTCCTTCTTGATATTAACATTCAGGACTTTTTCCAGTCTTCGTATGGGTCAGCTCTCGTTAAATAACTACGGCTGACATTTTATGTCATACTAGTTACATTGCCCCAATTACCAACGTTTCCAAGTGACATTTAATGTAGGCTACTGCAAAGGCAAATTGTCCAAATAGAAATACTCTATTTAGGCCTTGATGTATTTATATCAATGTTATGCTTCATTGCACCTGCAAGCTATTGATCAAATAACCACTGATGAACATCCATTAAACATACTATTTTAAATCATAATTGTAGTGAAATTGCATCTTGACTTCCGTGTAGTGGTGCCCTAGGAAAAAATTAAATATATTTTAGTTTGTGTCGTTTGATAGTTAAAACCATAGACGGTATAACATGCGAAAACGCTGCGATTGCCACATGGCCATTTGACCATAAAATAAATACAATGCTAATTGATATAGCTGCGTCTGGGACACCTGACGTCATCAACTTTGGGCGTGAACCATCGCGTGAACAGACCCGTGCGAAAGTAGGAGGAGTCGGGTTATTTAGAACGGGTTGCCAGTTGAGAAGAAATGAACATAATCAGCCGATTGATAGTTTCTTTTGAGTAACAAAAAATATAATGAATTAATCATTAATGCGACTACATCACACGTGCAACGGCATACTTAAAATCTGATTTAGTTTGTTAAAAACACAAGCGTACACGTTTTTTTTTTCTTTCGGACCGGGATTCCAAGAGGTATTGCCATTGCCCAAAGGGAGGGAGGCTCTTTTGTGTATTTGGCAACCTTTCGCAGGGCATTTATCAGTTCTACGCAAGCCCCCGCTCACTGAAGAACGTCTGACGTCTACATTGTAAAAAAAAAGGTACTATTTTGGTTTAACTTATTATACATCTCGCACATAACACCATGTCGACGCTGACTAGTACAAAACGATCGTTTAGAAAAGTGTTTCCGTTTCTTTTAAGTCAACTTTCTGAAGCCAGCGAGCGAGCTAGCTAGTTAGCTAACGTGTGGGGTAATAACATGGCGCAGGTCGAAGGCCGCTTTTGTTCCAGGGTGCGGTGGTCTCGACACGCGGCCCACGTCTCGTATGGGAACTAAAATAGAACACGACTACTGCACGCATGCTACATTAGTGCTCATAAAATACACGTGATGGTGGGAGGTTTATAGAGTCTAGAGGCGCCATGAGGATCGGACCTTTTACCGCTTTATGACGACGGAATCTATCATTTAATGAACGTGTTTCCCACAGGCGACGCATTTCTCCGCTTCATTAAAAAAAACAAAAACGTCCGACTGATAAGCAACGTTCGATCGCGCTCGGTTTCTAACACGACCAGAAACCTTTTTCATTCTACGTTGTGTTTTTTTTGCTCAAGTACTTTTACTTTCTGTTCAAAGGGCCTGTCTGTGATCGATCATGGCAGATGAGGGATACGTTGTTCGCATTCGGGGTCTCCCGTGGTCCTGCTCGGTAGACGAAGTGCAGAGGTTCTTCTCGGGTAAGCATTGATTTGTTGTAACTTTCACATGACATAGTTGATGGCTCATTCATGTGTTACAAAAAAAATGCATCTCTCAAATTCAGACTGCAAAATCGCCAACAATGCCACAAGCATCCACTTCACATACACGAGAGAAGGGCGACCCACCGGAGAGGCCTTTGTTGAGGTGGAGACTGAGGAGGACCTGAAGATCGCTGTAAAGAAGGACCGAGAAACCATGGGTCACAGATATGTTGAGAGTATGTATGCTTGTTCACAAGTACACCCACCTCACTGATTCTGGAATGAGATCCTCACTCTCATTCCAGAATCATTAGAAAAGGTGTCTGTTTTGTCTGTACATTCTTGGAGTGTGGTGGCAGTACAATATCCTCTTATCCATCGTATCTTCTAGTTTTCAAGTCGAACAACGTGGAAATGGACTGGGTCATGAAGCACACAGGGCCCAACTGTCCGGAGACCACCGGAGACGGGCTATGTCGCCTACGGGGTCTTCCCTTTGGCTGCAGCAAGGAGGAGATTGTCCAGTTTTTCTCAGGTATATAGCAGTATATCACCACTGGTTTAGTTGTAGAGCTGCCTTGATGGTTAAGTCGGTGGGAGACTGCTTTCTGTTAAAAACCTTCTGAGCAGTTTTCACTGCCCAGAGTCGGGTGTTACTGTCCTGTAGAAACGCATACCGTCTATATTGTGCCTTAAGCGGAAACCACAGTAAGTTGTACCAATGATGGAAAGGCATTTACGATTGAAACAAAAGCTTTTCTTCAAAGCCAAGGGGGTCTTCTATATATATATATATATATATATTTTTTTTTTTTTATAATTATAATTCTGGTCCTCATCTTTTCTCTCATAACATTCTTGGGTGCAAACGTATCTATACACTTGAATCCAACACTCCTATAACACCATGTATAATATAATTGTATTTTACTTTCTGTTAATTCACTTGCTGCTTATCTCTGGTGGTATATGTGCCTTCCTGAATTTTTAAAAATTAAAACCCCTTAGTGCAGCATGTGCAGAATCATTGACACCAAAACTCACATGCTTCCATCTACACGACGCCAGTGTTGGCATACCCTCTCACCTGCCGTCCTTTCCCCATTTATGCTCTTCCTCTATCCTCTCATTCTTTTCTTTCCTTCCACCCCAAACAACAGTAAAGTAAGCACTCAACTGGTATGTGGATGATGATGTGTAGAGTTTGCCATAAGTTTTCTCTCCCTTTCTAGAGAAAGTGATCTCTCTCTGTGTGATTGGGCATGTGATTTAATGTGTCCCCTGCTGGGGTTATCTGTCCTTGGGTTGAAGGGTTGGAAATCGTGCCAAATGGGATAACATTGCCGGTGGACATCCAGGGGAGGAGTACGGGGGAGGCCTTCGTGCAGTTTGCTTCACAGGATATAGCTGAAAAGGCTCTAAAGAAACACAAGGAGAGAATAGGGCACAGGTGGGGATGGTTGGTTGGTTGGTTGGCTGGATAAGTTGCTTTTCTTATGGTGTGCACCTTCAACATATGAAGACCATGACGCTACATTCTCAATATACAATGACGCCAATGCACAACACATTTGTATATACACATGTATAGGTCATGAAAACTGGTACATTCGAACACACATAGAATAGACGGCCATGCTGCTCCCAAGTTATGACACACATTCACAATTTTAACGGGAAAATTGGTGCTCTGGCACCTTTTCTGTTTCAAGACGACAAGATTTGTTTAGTTTTAGAGCACATGGCGATTTTACTATAATAAGCACAAATACGGTGCCTCGGCACTGAATGCTACTAGTTGAGGTTGACAATTGGAAAAAGGAGTCTCCGGGTGGTAAAGTCAAACGGGCTGCAGCACGCAAGGACACGGAGCCCACAGTTTCCAGGTAATGCTAAGAGTGGGTTGCTCTGGTTCTCTTGAACTAGGACAATGGCTGTCATGGACACCGCTATTACTGCACAATACCTAGAACTGCATCCCTCAGGTAACTATAAGAAAACGTGTATAAGCAAATAAGACCCTATCCAATTTTGGACACTTTGTTGGCTAAATGGACCATACTGTGATACCAAGAACAATTTCTAGAATACTTTCTCAGTATTAAGCACTTGCAGCCTTTTCATGAAGGAAGGCGGTCCACTCGCAGAGGGGTTTACTGTGGTCTCTGTATGCTCTCAGGTACATTGAGATCTTCAAGAGCAGCCGCGCCGAGGTGCGTACCAACTATGAGCCCCAAAGGAAGCCCATGGGCATGCATCGACCCGGCCCCTATGACCGGCCCTCTGGTGTCCGTGGCTACAACATGATGAGCCGTGGGGGATCGTATGAACGCATGCGCCGCGGAGGCTACGGAGGAGGTACGACGGGCTGAATCAGAAATTGCTGCACTTCCTGTGTGTGTCTTTGTGTGTGAGAGATATACAAGCACTTCCTCTGAAGGGATTAGGGTAAGTGAGCCTTCGTGTGGTCTGGTTATCTTTATGATCTCATTGTCTGTCCAGGTGTGTCGGATGGGCGCTATGGCGACAGTGGCTCCTCCTTCCAGAGTACAACCGGCCACTGTGTTCACATGAGGGGCCTTCCATACAGAGCCTCGGAGACTGACATTTACAATGCAAGTCATGGCAGATGTAGCCTCCAGTGTTTTTTGCTCATTCTCCTGTCGATGTTTATTCATTTTGTTTGTTGCATTGTCTCCCCATAGTTCTTCTCACCGCTGAATCCGGTGCGGGTCCACATCGAAGTGGGTCCTGACGGCAGGGTGACCGGCGAGGCCGACGTGGAGTTCGCCACGCACGAGGATGCAGTAGCGGCGATGTCCAAGGACAAGGCCAACATGCGTGAGTGTGCCTCAACAATGGCGGTACCCTGGAGTCATTGCCTTTTGGGTCTCATGACCTCCTCATGACTCCGGCTGGATGTAGTTTTTAAAATGAGGGCGTGTCTTGTCTTCCAGAGCACCGTTATGTGGAGCTGTTCCTGAACTCGACATCTGGAGGAAGCAACGGGACCTACAGCAGTCAGATGATGGGTGAGAAAAGACCACAAACACCACTTCTATATTAAGCCTTTCGGTTTTGTGAACTTGGGTCAGCATCAGTTGTGTGAGAGAGAGAGAGAGAGAGAGCGAGCAGTCACTCTAAACTCGTGGTTGTCCTCTGCTATTTAATTATTTTCACAGGTAACCAGTCCTCCTACAGTGGAGGTCAAATGAGTTCTGGCTACTCTGGAGGATACAGTAGCCAAGGCAACATGGGAGGCTACAACGACTACAGTGAGTGCCAGCTGCGCAATGCCCGGGCGGTGGCGTACAAAAACATTTACTGAGACGGCCACCGACTCCATCGCTCCTCCCTGTGGTTGGGCCTCCTCCTGTGAGAATGATGTTATTTTATGTTTTTCACTTTTGAAAGTTAATTGATTTTATTTTTTTTCCCCCACCCCCGTGGCCCTATTGTGCATGTTCTCTCTCTCGTTAGGTAATCAGGGTGGATTGGGCAGCAGTTACTATGGCGGTGGGGGTGGAGGAGGAAGCAGAAGTTCCATGAATGGATATGGGGGAGGATGGTGAATGTAGAGGGGTGTGTCTGTTTTTTTTTAATTGTAATGGCTGTTTGCTGGATGGACTGGAGATGTAAATACACCAATAAATTGGGGGGGGGGGAGGGGGGTTCTGAAGGCGAAATAGGGACTAGATTTATTTTTTAGTGCTCTGTACGAGGAATTTGCTCCAAGGAGTTTACAGAACAAAGCACGCTTTTGATTTTCCTCTTCTTGATTTGATATTTTCCTCCTCCAATTCAGATAATTCAAACTTTGCTTATGTTTCCTTTTACCAATAAAGTGTTCTCATTCTACAATTGTTGAAGTTCTCTGTAAAAGCTACTTTTTCTGCGTTGACCATTTTTCTGGGTGCATGAACAAACTGTAAATGTCTGGACTCCTGTATGTGGTTTAATCTTAACCTAGTTGTTTTTCTAAAGGCATACATGCTGTTAGGCCAGATCGTTCTAGAGGGCTACAATGTATAAGTATCTTAAAACTCTTGCTCACATGAAGGTTTCTACTGCTTCAACTACCATTTGTATTTCCTGTGCACAAGGTTAATAAACTGGTCTGGATAAGTCTGAGCATTGACAAAACATGTCCTTTTTATTCAAATCTATAAAATGACAACATGCCAAAACTAAAAATGGCCATACATTTGCCACAAATTACAGTAATTTACATAATTTCAAAGTAGCTTAAGTGTATAATATAAATATGAAGAACTAAAAATCTGGTTTAGAACAGTGCAACATCAGCAGCTTTATTCCGTAAAACAGGTTTTTAAAGACTAAAAAGCGCAAAGAGTTAGTAATACGACTAACAAGAGCCTTCATAATGCCTTCTCTAAAATGCTAGAGTACCCGAAATACTGTTGGCATGTCGTAAAAATCATTTTTTTTAAATGGTAACTTGTAGTAGAAATCCTGTGAGTAAAATGCATGAGGATGAATAACAGGTGGCTCCAGTGTGAAGCTGTGGGCCGTGCTGTCGTCAGGAGGAGGACGAGGAGCAGGTGGAGCTGCGCTGCATGAGGAGGGAGTGGCAGATGTCGCACACGCGCACAGGCCGCGGGTACGAGGGCAGCGGCAGCTCGTTGGCCGAGCAGTTGTTGCAGTAGATGTCCCCGCAGTTCCGACAGTGGTGCTGCGGGACAAGATGATGAAATGTGATAAGATATAACTATTAATCCAGAAGGAAATTCTTGTGCCAGAAGTTACTCAAAATACCAACAGCATAGCAATAGCATAATAAACAGAGTAATAAACAATGGAATAATAAAATACATTTACAATTTCCTTTCCTGACTGACCCTTCAAAACGGTGTGTTGCACACGTAGTTCGGCTTCAAAAATGTTAAATCGCTTCTAAATTCATCTGCTTAGCCAACTTGTAACCAAAGCTACCGAAGAGCACAGCTTAGTTTTATCAACTTGACAAACTACCGGGAAGGAAAAACACCAATCTATTTGGAGAATACAATTCTGAAGAACGGAAAATGTCATTTAAAGTCAGTGTTTTAACATCACATGTTCTTCATAACACAGGGCCATTCTGAACAGTGAAATTATTGTGACATGGCAGGCGACAGTATGCAAAAAAAGATAAAATAGCAAGAAGAATAAGAATATTTAATACATTGTAACGGGTTACGGCGATGTATATATTGTTTTTACATTCTTGGCAAATGCCCACGGTACAAGACGGATAATCAACTACTCCTTGATTATCCCTTACTTGCGGAACTCAAAACGTAATAACTAATAAAGTAAATGATGGTTTAAAATGGTTTACCTTTCTCCGGGAGATGGAGAACTCTTTCTGGCACCGCTTGCACTCTGTGGCCTCGTCGTCCTTCAGCCAGGCGTGACCCTGAGGGGGCGGAGCCACAAGCCACACCGTTTATGAATCCTACCCCACAGGACAGTACTTATCATTGACGTTAGCGGAAGGATTTACAATTAAAGACGGCACTTAAGTAATTAACGCCCATAGGAGCCTGGGTTTAAAATTCCAGCTATGTAGATGATCCGTTTTAAGAGAAGATCACCCCCCCCCCCCCCCCCCTTGTTATTTAACCCAGCCATTAGGATGATTGGTTGTTCGTAGTTATGGCCTTGGGAACCAGCCAGTAACATGGATGTTGCCCATAAATCTATACAGCCACACCTATTATCTGCACCTTTCTGTATGGGTGTATGGCACATAAAGTGAGTTTCGGCCTGTCTTTTCACATTTTACCTGGTTTTAGTCATGTTTTTCCCCTCCACGTCTCAATCCAGGGTTATAATGCTCTCAATGTTAATAATTTTAGGAACAACATCAGAACGCACTTACCTTCAGGGCTTTATTGACCTCTTTGAAGTCCTCCATCTTGAGTTTAGATCTTCAGGAGAGGAGAGAAGAGGGAAACCCATCATGTTCTGAAGTGTACACACCAATATGCAGGGGAACCATTAGCCCAGATGAAAGGGATGGACGAGTACTACTCACTGGCTGAGGTGCAGGCCCATCTCCTGTAAGGCCTGCTCCTGCTGCTCACATCTCTGCTGAAGGTGGGTCTTTTCCTGCTTCAGCTCTTTCAGCTCCTAGATGACCAAAAGGAAAAATCAGGAGGGTTATAGGTGTGTGTGTGTATATATATATATACAGTATATATACACAAAAGGTAACATTTATTAATATAAACATGCCGCTACATGCATGTTTATAACTGATCCTGAACCTTCATTGGGCAGGGTGGCCCCTTCATGTCATTCTAAACCTATGAATCCAATTGAATTTCCGTCTCTGTGTCAAGTGTCCATGACTTGAAACATAATTAGCAAATCCAGTCATGTGCTGCCTGTTCGAAACAGGCCGATGGCATGGAATTTGGACTGGCTGAGCAATTAATCATAAATGGAAATAATATGATCAAAATCGCAATATGTTGCAAGCGCAATTTCCAAATCGCAAGAGCTGCAATTTTTGGATAAGTTGTAAATGTTGTAAATGTAAATGTGTAACATAAATGAAATGCCCAAGCCTATACATGTAAGAAAGCATGTTTCTTTGGTACCCCAACAAATGTCACATGATTGTTTTTTTTCGTCTTTTTTTTTCTCATAGTGAATCATATCACGATGTCAAAAAATACCACAATTGTTCATACCATCTTGTTCAGCCATACACGGAATCGAAAGACAGTTGGAAGGAAGGACAGACAAGACAGACATTTAGATGTGTGTGTGGGAAGGGGGCGGGGCAGGGGGGCGAGGGGTGGGAGGGGCATGGCGTACAGACCATATGCAGCCCCTGGAGCTGCTGCAGCTGTGTACGGAGCTCGCTGCTGTTGTCCTGCTCCCTCTGGAGGGCTCTCTGCAGGCTCTGCCTCTGCTCCTTCTCCCCTCGCAGCTCCGTCTCCAGTCCCAGCCTGCAGGGCCACAGAGGAGCAGAGGAGAGGAGAGGGGCGTTACCTCCACGCTCCGGTCTCACAACCATTAGGGTACATTCATGAACACGAGCTAATGCGGTAATATGTGTTATTATAAAGCTAACCCCAACCCCGTTATTTTACAGTATTGGCATGGCAGGTAAGGTAATTGGGTTAGGGTTAACCATAACCCTGTTAACGACTGTATAAATGGATACTTTAGTTAACATGAACACAATTAGTAAATTACTAGATCATTAGTTCACTGTTAAGTGACAGTTGGTGAATGCTTATTACTGCATGAACTAACTGTTAGTGAATGCTTATTACTGCATTCACTAAAGTCGATGAATGTGCCCTTATTGCAGAGTGTTACCAACCTTTACCAAGCAATCCTGCCCATGTCTTGTGACTATGGAAACGCACATGTACTTTGACAGGCCAATTAGGTGACTCATTGAGGCAGCGTTGTGTGTGTGTGTTCTGTAGCTTGCACTTCCTGCAGGCTCCGGGAGCATTCAGCACAGAGCATTCACCTCAGTGTGTCCAGGTCAGACAGTTGCTTCTGCAGAGTCTCTACTTTGCGCTGCAGCTCAGACCTCATGGCTTCGTCCGACTGGGCACTCTGTGTACGCTGGGACTCAGACCTCTGTAGTCTAGAAAAATACATAGACAAAAAAACGACAAATTCTTCATCATTTTGAGTTGACGGCCAATAATATGCATTTATAATATTCTATAGTGTTAAGTCAGTAAAGTTTATTTATATCGAACCTTTCACAGACAAAGCCACAAAGTGCTAGCCTGGAAATCCAGACCCACATCTAGAAAGCTGTAGGGTCTGGTAATGAGCAATGAAAATGGCCCAACTCGAGGGGCGGCACCAAGCATGCAAATATCACTGCACGCAATTGGATAACACTACGACCAATCAGAAGAATACACGGGGTGACGTATCCAGAGAGACGGAAACGAGTTTGTTTTGGAGAATAGTTTGACAGAGACGTAAATGTAGCCTAATGGAAATGGAGCCACTAAACGACTTTTGCCGTTTTTGCAAGCAGAATATGAGAATAGTTGGTTTGTACAGATACTCAGTCAACATTTTCGACAGCCATCTTGCAATGTTTACTGACTGATTCCGGACTGATTCCGTCGCAGCGCAGACGTCATCTGTTTAGCCCGCTTCTGGCCCGCCTATATCAGATACACCGATGTGGATTTACGATGTTGGTTTACGTTCGGAACAACAGGAATTGCTAATGAGCATGTTAATGATTACCAGAGTGACTCGCTGAGCAAATTCAAATTGTGCTCTCGCGAGAACTCTGGATTTCCAGGGTAACAAAGTGCTGCACAGGAGTAAAATAAGACCATCACATAGTAAGAAATAATAAAACATACAGTACAAACAGAGGACATAAAAAAACAGAAATACAGACTAGAATATAGAGGCTAGATAAAGGCCAGTCTGAACAGATGTGTCTTTAGCTGCTTTTTAAAAGTGTCAACAGAGACCGCAGATCCGGTGGAAAGGACGTTCCACAGAGTAAGGCTCGATCACCTTTTGTTTTGAGCCTACAGAGCGAGGGACCATCAGTATGCCCTGGTCAGAAGACCGAAGGGACCTGCTGGTAATGTAGGGATGGAGTAGGTCGCACATGTACACAGGTGCCTGACAACAACAAGAACCTAATCTTGATAGGAAGCCAGTGTAAGGAAGCTACGATGGGAGTGATGTGAGACGTTCTGCTGGACCTAGAGATGGAGTGAGAGCTGCCCACCTCTGCTCGAGCTCACACATGGCCGTCTCCATTTCACTCATCCTCCCCTCCAGCTGGCTGGCTTCCTGCTGCTTCCTCTCCGCCTCTCGCTGACAATCCTGGAGAGAGAGCACACAGAGATGCCATCTGAACATAGTGCTCAGCCTATAGATTTGGACTGTGTATTTGCGTTTTCTTGGAATTCCTTGCATCCCTAAAACGAAAAAAAAATTAAGTGTTGGCGTCCCGTGTCTGTCTGTCTGTCTGTCTCCCTGTCTGTCTGTCTCTGTCTGTCTGTGTGTGTCCGGACTGTCAGTCTGTGTCTGTCTGTCTTGTGTGTGCCGTGACTCGTCGAGTCTGTGTCCGTCTAGTCTGTGTCCGGGCTGTCAGTCTGTGTCCGGGCTGTCAGTCTGTGTCCGGGCTGTCAGTCTGTGTCCGGGCTGTCAGTCTGTGTCCGGGCTGTCAGTCTGTGTCCGGGCTGTCAGTCTGTGTCTGTGTCCGGACTGTCTGTGTGTCTATCTGTCTGTGTCTGTCTGTCCGTCTGTCCGTCGTCTGTGTCCATCTGTCTGTCCGTCTGTCTGTGTCCATCTGTCTGTCCGTCTGTCTGTGTCCATCTGTCTGTCTTTGTCCGTCTGTCTACGTCCATCTGTGTCCGTCTCTGTGTCTGGCAACACAGCAGAGGCGGCGCTGTGCACGGACATACCTGC
Organism: Coryphaenoides rupestris; assembly: GCA_002895965.2. Lineage (NCBI taxonomy): Eukaryota > Metazoa > Chordata > Actinopteri > Gadiformes > Macrouridae > Coryphaenoides > Coryphaenoides rupestris. The sequence continues at coordinate 147,360 of PIJE02000716.1, read as the reverse complement.
GCCTTGTTGAACATCTGCAGGTTGAGGGTCTTGACTTGGTCCAGTTGGAGCCGCAGGGCCGCCAGCGTGTCCTGCTTCTCGTGCGTGTCCTTTTCCAGCAGCCGCATGGCCACCTCCATCTCCTGCTTCAGCCCCACCTGCAGCTCCATCTCCCGCTCCAACTCCTGACATGATACACACAGTTTTTGCCAATCTACTCCAGTCCAACCTCATAAACCAAATCCATCTCTCCAATATCCAGCTATCTAAAACCTTTAAATGTCCCTACTTTACCACCAGGTGTGAGGATGATTACAAGCCATTTCAAAATTGTCATGTGACTTCTACCCTATTGTGACATCACAAGTGGTCACGGTGGTCAAATGTTGCAGCATAAAAGGTATCCGACCTGCCGAATGCGCTTCTCCTCCTTGTACTGCGTCCACACCACGGTGTACATTTCGTCCAGGCCCTGGCGGGTCTGCCTGTACGTCTCCAGCTCCACCTGGCTGTCCTGGAGAGTCACCTGGAAGAGAGAACGCACCAGCACAAGACAGTGTGAGAAGCATCCTTTTGGTTGGAACAATGGATTGCATGCACACTACTCAGACCGGGACTGTAGTCGAGACCTCCTCGGTCTAGGTCCAGGTCCAGATCAAGTCATTGGTGAAGCGGTCGAATTTAAACCAAAAAGGAATGCTCACCTCTTCCTTCCTTTGGCTGGACTGCAGGATGACCTCGTTCTCTTGCTTCAGGTTGTGCTGTTCTTCACACAAAGAGTTTATTCTATCTGTGGCTGCCGTCAGCTGGAACACAATCACACACACACATACACACGCACGTCATTACACCACAGGTGAGCAGAATTACCAACTACTTAATAACCGAGTACCGGAGGTTAATAAGTGTTTTGCGATATGGCATTTTTATTTATTACAAGATACGTCAACGTTTCCGTATACAGAAATCTATGGACTGCTGGTCTCGATACGTGATCGCCGGTCCACACACGAGCCAATCAGAATGCAGAACGTAACACAGCCACAGCTTATTCACTGACAAGATGAAGCATGGCTCTTTTGAACGGATCCAGATCGAAGTAATCCATTCCGGTCTAGGGCAAGATCGTTTGTGTGTGTGTGTGTGTGTGTGTGTGTGTGTGTGTGTGTGTGTGTCTCAATAATGGACAGATTCATCAGCACACACACTATTATTAGATTCATATTCAGTCATTCACGATTTCATGGCGATTTGAATGCTTACCAACTACCGTTATTTCACACAACAACAAAAAGACCTCCTAACCTCTTCCACAAGTTTGCCGTTAGTCTTCTCTAGGGAATCCATCTTGGCCTGCAGGTCACCAACTGTGCCACTCAGGTTGCGATTCAACTCCTCGATGTAGTGCTTTTGATCCAAGATGGCCGTCATCTTTGCTTCACTGGAATTGAGTGACATTTAGTACGTAACAATTGATGAAAATAAATGTCATAATGCGGTTGAGGCAAGAAGACACTCACTCCTTGGGCGTTTCCGTGTTGACCGCATCCTTCAGGTATAGGGAGAAGTCAATGACTGCCACCTGGGGAAGCGCAAACAATGACTGAGATCAACAAACGGCATCCATCCTGTTTCACCCAGGTGACGCAAGAGACTCAAACCCATCTGTTCAGAGTTCACTGGACTCTGCATAACCCCCCACCCCCACCACCACCACCACCGGCCTTCCCTCTCCTAACCCTAGCACTAACTTGTGTGTTTGTACGTCTTGGCATTATTAATAGTACTGTTTAGCAGATTGTATGTTCTTAGATGTTAATGTGGTGGTAATGTGTAAGATGGTAATGTGCTCAGAATGGCATGTCTGCTCTCATCCCAGCTATTATGCAGGTAACCTAGGAAAATTATGAAACTCGTTCTATTAACCTTGCAATTATGAATGCTTGAAACCTGCTCCATTCTTATCTTTATGGACCACAGCGATATACTGCTGCCTGTTTCAACAAATGTACTCTTTGTAAGTCACTTTGGATAAAAGCGTCTGCCAAATGCCCTAAATGTAAATGTCAATGATGACATTCGACTGTCACTGCAGCCAAAGCCATCACATCATATAGCAATGCTTCTATAGCCATCCCTCACCAGAGAGTCCAGATCTTCACCTTTGATACAAAGGTTTGCATCAATGACATTGAGGCCCACCAAGAGTCCTCCAATCACAGTCCCCTCTTCTTCAGTCAAGGGCGAGTCTCCGGCTGCTGAGAAGAACGCCGCTGCTTGCCAGGCCACGCCTTCCTCGCTGGTAGCCAATCCTTCGAGAGCTCCGCCCCCCCCCCCCCCCAGGCCACTCAGCAGCCAATGAGATCGTGCTTCACCCCCTCCCTCCCCTCCCCCCCACCCCGGGTACCGTTATACCTTTATAAATAAACACTTTTCGCTGTTGGTTTAGTAGAACTTTAGTTCTGTGTCATGTTGTTCTGAGCGTATACGCTGAATACATGCATCTATTGTCTAGACACATGCCGGAAAACACACAAAATACATGTACAGTGCAGTCTGTCTGTCTCTTTGTCCATATCTCTCTCTATAGCTCTCTACCGGGTCTCTTTGTCCTCATGGGGTAGAGTCTCTGTCTCTATATCTCTCTCTCTGTCTGTCTCGCTCTCCCCATCTCTGCATGTCTCTCGGCCATTCATTAACGCTACCTGTGGTTATTCGAGGGTGTAGCTTCATTCAGTGGCCGAGGAGTGCATGTACTATTATTATGATTATTTCCTTTCTGACCCCCGTGCACGAGGGGGAGTTCAGAGACTCCCACCACCACCACCACCACCACCACTCCCACCACCACCACCCCAGGACCCTCCCTTACAGTCCAGCAGGATAATTACTGCAGGTGAAATGCTAATTCTTCCCGGGTGAAGGTGTAAGACTATCCTGGAGGCCGCACGAAGGAAATTCTTGTGCCAGGTTGCATAGCAATACAGTACAATACAACAAGAGTGAAATCAACAGAATAATACAAATAAACTAACAGATTTACAAATGTACATGTCAATGTCAAAATATAAAAAATATATTGCCAAGATTAGATATTCAGACAGCGAAAACGATTTGGCATAATTGAAGTGAAGAATATTGCACAAAATGTTGAAAGGTAATGTAGGAGAGGGATCGGACATGACATTACGACTATTGCACAGGATGATGCGAGGAGATGAGAGGTAGTATTACAGATAATATTTATAGATAACATGATAATAATAATAATAATAATAATATAGTAATAATAATCTTTCATTTTGCCATTCCTTTCTTCAGGACGGGTTTGGGCCGAGGGAGGGCCTGGCTACATTTGGCTCTCATGCAAAAAAAGTTGGCGGATTATATGAAAGCCCTGCTGGATCGCAAAGATCTCCTGAGGTGAGATGCAGGGTTCCAGCTACTGGACTGCATGAAAAGCTACATATTCCTATTTTCATATAAGATTACACTCTTCCCCCCCACCCCTTTCCTCTATGGACCTCCCTGTCCTCACTTGACCCCCCCCCCCCCCCCCCT
>PIJE02000716.1:123612-143796 GCA_002895965.2 Coryphaenoides rupestris | reverse complement strand
CTTTTTTGTATTTTACAGTGAGTTCTATGAACCGGGGGCATTGATACTAGAAGAAGAGGGGACTGTGATTGGAGGACTCTTGGTGGGCCTCAATGTCATTGATGCAAACCTTTGTATCAAAGGTGAAGATCTGGACTCTCTGGTGAGGGATGGCTATAGAAGCATTGCTATATGATGTGATGGCTTTGGCTGCAGTGACAGTCGAATGTCATCATTGACATTTACATTTAGGGCATTTGGCAGACGCTTTTATCCAAAGTGACTTACAAAGAGTACATTTGTTGAAACAGGCAGCAGTATATCGCTGTGGTACATAAAGATAAGAATAGAGCAGGTTTCAAGCATTCATAATTGCAAGGTTAATAGAACGAGTTTCATAATTGCTAGGTTACCTGCATAATAGCTGGGATGAGAGCAGACATGCCATTCTGAGCACATTACCATCTTACACATTACCACCACATTAACATCTAAGAACATACAATCTGCTAAACAGTACTATTAATAATGCCAAGACGTACAAACACACAAGTTAGTGCTAGGGTTAGGAGAGGGAAGGCCGGTGGTGGTGGTGGTGGGGGTGGGGGGTTATGCAGAGTCCAGTGAACTCTGAACAGATGGGTTTGAGTCTCTTGCGTCACCTGGGTGAAACAGGATGGATGCCGTTTGTTGATCTCAGTCATTGTTTGCGCTTCCCCAGGTGGCAGTCATTGACTTCTCCCTATACCTGAAGGATGCGGTCAACACGGAAACGCCCAAGGAGTGAGTGTCTTCTTGCCTCAACCGCATTATGACATTTATTTTCATCAATTGTTACGTACTAAATGTCACTCAATTCCAGTGAAGCAAAGATGACGGCCATCTTGGATCAAAAGCACTACATCGAGGAGTTGAATCGCAACCTGAGTGGCACAGTTGGTGACCTGCAGGCCAAGATGGATTCCCTAGAGAAGACTAACGGCAAACTTGTGGAAGAGGTTAGGAGGTCTTTTTGTTGTTGTGTGAAATAACGGTAGTTGGTAAGCATTCAAATCGCCATGAAATCGTGAATGACTGAATATGAATCTAATAATAGTGTGTGTGCTGAGAACCCTGCCTGAACAAAAAGACACACACACACACACACACACACACACACACACACACACACACAAACGATCTTGCCCTAGACCGGAATGGATTACTTCGATCTGGATCCGTTCAAAAGAGCCATGCTTCATCTTGTCAGTGAATAAGCTGTGGCTGTGTTACGTTCTGCATTCTGATTGGCTCGTGTGTGGACCGGCGATCACGTATCGAGACCAGCAGTCCATAGATTTCTGTATACGGAAACGTTGACGTATCTTGTAATAAATAAAAATGCCATATCGCAAAACACTTATTAACCTCCGGTACTCGGTTATTAAGTAGTTGGTAATTCTGCTCACCTGTGGTGTAATGACGTGCGTGTGTATGTGTGTGTGTGATTGTGTTCCAGCTGACGGCAGCCACAGATAGAATAAACTCTTTGTGTGAAGAACAGCACAACCTGAAGCAAGAGAACGAGGTCATCCTGCAGTCCAGCCAAAGGAAGGAAGAGGTGAGCATTCCTTTTTGGTTTAAATTCGACCGCTTCACCAATGACTTGATCTGGACCTGGACCTAGACCGAGGAGGTCTCGACTACAGTCCCGGTCTGAGTAGTGTGCATGCAATCCATTGTTCCAACCAAAAGGATGCTTCTCACACTGTCTTGTGCTGGTGCGTTCTCTCTTCCAGGTGACTCTCCAGGACAGCCAGGTGGAGCTGGAGACGTACAGGCAGACCCGCCAGGGCCTGGACGAAATGTACACCGTGGTGTGGACGCAGTACAAGGAGGAGAAGCGCATTCGGCAGGTCGGATACCTTTTATGCTGCAACATTTGACCACCGTGACCACTTGTGATGTCACAATAGGGTAGAAGTCACATGACAATTTTGAAATGGCTTGTAATCATCCTCACACCTGGTGGTAAAGTAGGGACATTTAAAGGTTTTAGATAGCTGGATATTGGAGAGATGGATTTGGTTTATGAGGTTGGACTGGAGTAGATTGGCAAAAACTGTGTGTATCATGTGGTGTGTGTGTGTGGTGTGTGTGTTGTGTGTGTGTGTGTGTCTGTGTGTGTTGTGTGGTGTGTGTGTGTGTATGTGTGTGTGTTGTGTGTGTGTGTGTGTGTGTTGTGTGTGTGTGTGGTGTGTATCATGTCAGGAGTTGGAGCGGGAGATGGAGCTGCAGGTGGGGCTGAAGCAGGAGATGGAGGTGGCCATGCGGCTGCTGGAAAAGGACACGCACGAGAAGCAGGACACGCTGGCGGCCCTGCGGCTCCAACTGGACCAAGTCAAGACCCTCAACCTGCAGATGTTCAACAAGGCGCAGGTATGTCCGTGCACAGCGCCGCCTCTGCTGTGTTGCCAGACACAGAGACGGACACAGATGGACGTAGACAGACGGATAAAGACAGACGGACAGAGAGAGGACACACACAGACAGACAGAGACAGACAGACAGGGAGACAGACAGACAGACAGACACGGGACGCCAACACTTAATTTTTTTTTCGTTTTAGGGATGCAAGGAATTCCAAGAAAACGCAAATACACAGTCCAAATCTATAGGCTGAGCACTATGTTCAGATGGCATCTCTGTGTGCTCTCTCTCCAGGATTGTCAGCGAGAGGCGGAGAGGAAGCAGCAGGAAGCCAGCCAGCTGGAGGGGAGGATGAGTGAAATGGAGACGGCCATGTGTGAGCTCGAGCAGAGGTGGGCAGCTCTCACTCCATCTCTAGGTCCAGCAGAACGTCTCACATCACTCCCATCGTAGCTTCCTTACACTGGCTTCCTATCAAGATTAGGTTCTTGTTGTTGTCAGGCACCTGTGTACATGTGCGACCTACTCCATCCCTACATTACCAGCAGGTCCCTTCGGTCTTCTGACCAGGGCATACTGATGGTCCCTCGATCTGTAGGCTCACCCCCCCATGCATCCCCCCCTCCCAGCAAGGAAATCCTTCATTGGCCAGAGCAAATCGATCTGGGGTCCTCTGGAGCTTGTTGAGAAGCTGTGTCCAGAGTCCACTGATATCACCACAAGTGCAAGAGACCTTCCTACTCTGAGGTAAGTTGTAATAGACATCATTCCCCATTAGTCTCCCCATTGAACATACTGTGTGTTACTGGTGCAAGAAATAAGATGAGATAAGATGGAACGTTATTCATCCCGAAGGAAATTCTTGTGCCAGGTTGCATAGCAATACAGTACAATACAACAAGAGTGAAATCAACAGAATAATACAAATAAACTAACAGATTTACAAATGTACATGTCAATGTCAAAATATAAAAAATATATTGCCAAGATTAGATATTCAGACAGCGAAAACGATTTGGCATAATTGAAGTGAAGAATATTGCACAAAATGTTGAAAGGTAATGTAGGAGAGGGATCGGACATGACATTACGACTATTGCACAGGATGATGCGAGGAGATGAGAGGTAGTATTACAGATAATATTTATAGATAACATGATAATAATAATAATAATAATAATATAGTAATAATAATCTTTCATTTTGCCATTCCTTTCTTCAGGACGGGTTTGGGCCGAGGGAGGGCCTGGCTACATTTGGCTCTCATGCAAAAAAAGTTGGCGGATTATATGAAAGCCCTGCTGGATCGCAAAGATCTCCTGAGGTGAGATGCAGGGTTCCAGCTACTGGACTGCATGAAAAGCTACATATTCCTATTTTCATATAAGATTACACTCTTCCCCCCCACCCCTTTCCTCTATGGACCTCCCTGTCCTCACTTGACCCACCGGGGGGGGGGGATGCATGTGGAGTGGTAATTATTTGTTCCTCATTTGAAAATAAACGTTGCAAAATGATGCTCTTTTTGATTTTATTCCGTTATTTATTTTTTTAAAGAAGTCAAGCCTTACCTTTCAAGCCATGTTTCAGACAGCTCTCCCAGAACAACAAAGAACTGCTGCAGGGGCGGGTACTCCGAGTCCAGAGTCCTGCCCCAGACTCAGGGAGGACTGGATCAACACTTTAATACTCAGCTTCATCATGCTGAGCAGGTTGGAGCGCTCTAAGGACAGTGGGGGGCTCTTGGCTGGCCAAAAGCTGGGGGGGGAAATAACCGAAGTGATGAGTGCAATGAAGTCGGTCCAGAGGCAGTTACCACATCTGGGTCAATTATAAAATACAGTCAGACGGCCACTTGGCCATGAAACTGAGCGATGAAAGTTCGTCACCGTGGCAATCACTCTGAGCTGCAACCACCAACAACAGGAGGAAGTGGCGGTCCCAATGGACCGAGGAGTCAGCGAGCGAAACTGACGGATCATGTGGAACGTTCAGTCTGAGGGCACGGACGGAAAGGCCGGAAACAACAAGCAAGCAAGCAAGGCAAGCAAGCAAACCGACCCGTGGAAGCTTTGGTGTCGCGGTGTCGACCGTCCAGGCAAGTCGTCGTCGGAGACGCGGGGGTGTGCGGAAGAGAGGAGGAGGAGATGGAGGAGGAGGAAGGAGGCGCCGTAGCCGATCGTCTCCGTCGCCTTGCGGGCCAGCGACAGGATCGGCGCGGTCCAGGTGCTCTCCGCGACGGCTCCATCGTCGGCGTCGTGGCGAACCCGCTCGTCGATGTCGTCGTCGTCGACGTCTTTTCGGTGCGCGGAAACTTCCCAAACTTCACGTTCGGCTCGTTTCTCCTCGCCGTCCTGCGCGGCTGTGTTTATCTCCGCCGCCTCGTCGGCCATTTCTGCCACTCCACCACCACGTGACTCGTAGACCAGAGCAATCGAGTCGATTCAAGTCCTCGTACATCGAAACGGATGTAAGCCGTGACAGATTGAGGAGTAAGCTTCTCCGGTTGAGGTCCCCCAGGGGGCGCCCGTCCCCAGCCATGCTTCAGGTCTCCGACGGGGTCAGGGAGCTGGCCTTAAAATGAAATATGTGTGTATGACTGAATAACTTTTGTTTGTATTATTATTATTATTATTATTATTATTATTATTATTATTATTATTATATTATTTTAGGATGATTATGATGATTATTATTATTATATGTATATTCGTATTGTTATTATTGTTGTTATTATTATTGTTATGATTATTATTATTAGTACTAGTAGTAGTAGTATTGTTGTTGTTGTTGTTGTTGTTATTATTCTGTATGTGTTGGGGTCTGCTTCTTATTCACACCAAGTTGGTGAACGCAGTTGCGCAGTTCCACCAGTAGGTGTCAGGCAAATACCGACGACAAGAGTGTGGGGAGGCCCCCCGTAATACTCCCATAACGTTTTATCACCACGTGTTCTTATGAGTCGTCTCAGACGATAATGAGCAATAAAATGAGAACAACTCATACATATTGTGTCAAATGTGTTTGTGTTTTAGGATCATGAAAGAGTATAGTGTAGTGGAGCTACAAAGTGTGACCCATGCTGGCTGGCTCCATCCACAAGAACCATTGTTCGTGATTGACAGCTGTTTATTAGAAGACAATTGATGATTTCCTGTGTGGCAAATATCAAATCCATGTTATGATAAGTCCTGAACAGATTCAGCCCAGAGAGGCACATAAATCATTATGAAATACACGTGTGGATGATGCACGGACAAGCTGCCACAAGAAGCAACCTGCAGTGAATGCAGAGGGGCATCCAGTCCCAGCAAGGAAGGAAAAACACTAGAAAACGTATGACTACTTTCAAATAGAAAAGGTTAAGTTAAGCTAAACTTAGACTTTTTTTTTTACTTGGTAATTTATTGTCACTCAAATATCTTTATTTTTAGATTGAAGCTAGATGATGCCACCAAGACAGCTGTTCAATGTCTCCGTCTGCTGCAGATGAAGATGACGTGTTAGAATCCTTCCTTCACTGAAAACATTGAGTGTCGTGTTGAAACTCATGTCTAGCCATCACCAGATGTTTTGTAATGCTCGAAAATGATGCTCTCTCTCTCTCTCTCTCTCTCTCTCTCTTAAACAAACACACACACACACACACACACACACACACACCACACACACACACACAGTCTCTCTCTTTCTCTCTCTCTCTGTCTCCCTCTCTCTCTGTCTCTCTCTCTCTCTCACCTATGTAAACGAAGCCCAACCCATGCTTACCAACGACGCATGACCAAAAGAAAATCAGAACACAAAATCTGAACACCTCTCTCAGAGTGGGAGTTAGTCAGCTCGTATAGCGTCACTTTTACTCCACTCACATCATTAAACAAAAAAGCGAAAGACTCCCAAGCTGGAATTGTCTTTACAGTAACTCCCATTCTTAATGAATGAACTTGGCAACTGGTAAATCACTCCTGTGGGTGGGTCTCTCTCCTGTGTTGTTTCTACCACCTGATGGTGACATCACACACTCACATATTCTTTCATTTGCACTGATTTGTATGAACATAATTTGCTTGCTTTCAGAATGAGATAAATAAACCAAATACCATTTGGCCATTGTTGACATACAAATATAGGTCTATATCTTCAGCAGCAATATAGCTGACTTCAATTAAACATCTTAAAAGGAGATTAAAAGTAGATGTTGTGTAATATCTGTACTATACCACAGGGGCTATTACATTTACATATAACTATGTGACATCCATCAAATCCAATTACAGGTGCAGTGCAACAGGACAGACTGATATTGTTTTCACGCATGTTTAATACCACGGGGCAATAATATAATAATAATAATAATAATAATAATAATAATAATGTATACATTATGTGAAGAACAAAAAAAACCAACTTGTAATCATGGTCATGTAAGTGCCTACGGGACTCCAATTGGTGTCGGGGGCGTGGTGTGGAGAGAGGCGTATAAATAAGACACACTGGCGGTCTGTGCGTTCTTTAACCCAGCGAGTCCGCAGACCGGAGGCTCCTCATCTCTGAGCCTTGATCACTGAAGCCTCCCTGAAGTGATTTTATCGCTTTTTTTGCGCCGCAACATCAAGTCGCAAGCCAACAACCGGAGGGAAGGAAACCATACCGACCATCGCTGAAAGAACAAGACAACAACCCAGCGTTTGTTCATTTGTCATTGACGCTTTATTTGCCGGGAATTCAGAAGAGATGAGGATCTTCAGAATCGCGCTGTTGCTCGTCCACGCTTCGGTAAGTCAACTTAACACATGTTTTTCCCCTCTTGATGTCTTGTCCGTGCGTAACGGACCCGTGAAGCATCCTCGTGTTTATTTATTAACAAACCCAACCGTGACCTTCACGTCATGCAAAAGTGTGTCGATACATTGCCCCCCCCCCAACCCCCCCCCCACCCCCGCCGAGTGAGAGCTATTTGAGAACTAATCGGGGTCATTACTCTTATTTTAGCGCGCCGTGCTTTATGTAACTGGATCGTTTTATTTTTAACTCGTATTCTTGACTGGCCGTTCGCTCACCGTCTCTGTATGACATTTCGCCGGAGCGTTTTTTAAATTCTTTTCTTTTTTATCCGCACTGCTTGCTTCTGCTTCCCCCCCCCCCCCCCCCCCCCCCCCGAAATGATCCACACGACACGACACGACTCCTCTCGCGTCCCGCTCGTTATCAATCACACAGAGAGAGAGAGAGGGAGAGAGAGAGAGAGAGAGAGAGAGAGAGAGAGAGAGAGAGAGAGATAGGGAGGGCGGGGACGTGGAGAGTCCACCTGGAGCGCATTACGCTCTTCAGGCGCAACATGTTCGAACTAGTCTGCCCGCCCGCCTCCACACACACACACACACACACACACACACACACACACACACACACACACACACACACACACACACACACACAAACGCATACGCATAGACACACACAGACACACGCATAGACGCACACAGACACACACACACACACAGACACACCTTACTGCCTCAGCAATTCTGATTCAGATCAGATTCCAATTGGCAAATCTGCGTGACATGGTTCATCTATGTAAACTAAACATGCATTTAATGTTAATTTTTTGGTTTACTTACAGTGGCGTCGCGGCTGACCAGTGGCGCGGCGGTGGACCGCTACGACAGCGAGAGGCACTACACGGCCGTGATCAACCTCCAGGACCCGCACAACGACCGCGCCGCGGAGGAGAAGGACACCGCCGGCGCAGGGGTGGTGGCGCGGCCCACCGCCAAGTACGACGGCAGCGACAACGACGAAGACTACTACTACTATGAGGATGAGGAGGAAGACGAGGAGCTGTCCGGAGACATGGAAGTACCAAGAGGTATATAGGCAACAGAAATGTGCTTTCGTGAATATTTCGTGAGTGTTGTGCATCGTGTGTTTTCGTTATTTCACCGATTCTAACACTCTCCTCGCCTCTTCTTCTCGCTTCAGTGGCGATGTCCACCAAGCCAAAGGACGGAGCCAGTCTTCTGGGCACGACGCAGACCGAGAGGCCCCAGAGGCGGGGGAATGGGAAGAAGAGGAAGGGCAAGGGCCTGGGGAGGAAGAGGAACCCGTGTCTGAGGAAGTTCAAGAACTACTGCATTCACGGCTCCTGCCTCTACCTGAAGGACATCCACCAGCCGTCCTGTGTGTAAGTAAAGACTGTTGTTGTTGTTGTTGTGGTTTTAACCTCCGGTTTTTCATTCCATTCAACACACACACCCTCTCTTCACTCTCACTGCGCTCGGGCACTCGTAACAATGGCGGTGCTCATGATGAATGGTTGTTTTTCTGGTCTCCAGGTGTAACCCCAGCTACTCCGGGGACAGGTGTCAGTTCTTCATCCTGCCCGTGGAGGGGAAGGCCCAGGAGGGATACAGCCGGACCACCGCCCTGGCTGTGGTGGCGGTGGTGCTGTCTTCACTCTGTCTCACCATCATTGGCCTCCTATTAGTACTCAGGTAGGTCCCGACACACACACACACACACACATCGAGACACACACTTTACAGTCAAACGTACAATCGCCGTCGAGCGTACTTCACATACACACGGTAAAACACATTGAATGTACACGTGTGTACTCAAATGCTGGACAACAACAACAACAACAACACACAGACATCAGATTTTTAATCAGATTTGATGAGAGTTGTGCTCGGTTTTTTACGATTAGGAGACTAAACCGGCTTTCTGTTTGCTATGTTTGCTAGGTTTCACAAGAGGGGTGCTTACGACATAGAGAATGAGGAGAAGGTGAAGCTAGGGTTAGCGCCCCACCACTGAAGCGACAGGATGGGGGTGAGTGCTCTGTAACCGTCTCACCCGTAGCATGTAAAGTAACATCCTCACACACATGGGGGAGGGATTCCTTCCCTTCAGCTCGTAACACGAGAAAACATCAAAACCAAATCATCGTCTTATCTTATCCAGTCTGGTTTCCTTTTTTTGGTTTTCACGGGTTTTGTACAAAAGCGAAAAATGCTCATTATCCTCTCCCCCCTCCCCCTTTTTTTTCGGACTCTTTATTTCAGGCGCAGCTGCGGAAATTCTACCTCAAAATAGAAAGGAGAAGTGAACTGTAAACGAAGGACTGGGAGGAAGACGGAAGCTACAGGAAGAAGGGAAACGGAGTGGGGGGCCTGATCATCGTTTGGCCCTCTGCTCAACAAAAGCGATGCACCCACCACCAAGTAGCTGGGCTGGGCCAAAGGGTGGGGGGCCCTCCCAGATGGCCCCTGGTGTTGAACGAGACCACCTGAAAGTGGACTATAGGGCTGGCCGGTGGACAGGATGTGATGCAATGAGCGCGCGGAGGAACTGTGGGCGGGAGGAGGAGGAAGAGAAGGCATGCGAAGGAAGGAACGCATTGAGTCTCGGCACTCGCCGCTGCTTCTCGGCTGTGTACAAAATAAATAAATTAAATTAAAAAAGAGAGACTCTACCAGGATTTGAAGACTTTGACGGGATATACATTTTCACCACCAAACCCCCCCCCCCCCCCCACCCACCCACCCATCCCTCCCTCCACTTTCCCCACAACAGTGAGAGGTCAACCTGGAGTTTTGTTGAGTTTGGTTTGGTTTTAACTCGGAAGACGCCGTTTTATATTTTCCCCGCACAATTGTTGTCATTTTCTTTCCCGTGTACTGTAAAACCTTTTTATTTATACAATCTTTATTTTAATTTATTTATTTATGTATGTATTTATGCAGAATTTAACTGCTTTCATCCACTCGATGCACTGTCCGTTTGTCCAAATGTTACGTTTAGTCTTTTTATATTTGGTAATTGCCAATATTTATTGATACAACTAGCGGCAATTTGTTTCTATTAATATGTAATTAATGGCTGAGATTGTGGGTGGCCAATGGCTCCCAGGCGTCACTGTGGTAATTAGATGAATTAATTGATTAGACAACGACTTAGGACTCAGCCCCAAATGTGTCAATGACAACCACCTGCCATCATAATATGTTGTCTTTCTGTGGATATTTTAATCGTTCAACATGAAAATCATGTGTGAAATCATGCATTATCTTTTTTCTAAGAGTCGAGAAGTCAGATATCGAGAATACAATATCTGGCGCATAATAGCGGTTGCTAGAATTGAATGTGTTGAATAGAGGCACTAATGTTTTCCTTGGTTTTGTCTTATACCATGGTGAGTGACGTGGAGAATTTCAACTTCATGTTCAGCTGTTGTTAAAAAATGTGAATTCAAATGTTATAAGCCTTATCAACAACACAGGTGGTTTTTTTTTCTCAGAAAGAAATAAAATATTTTCTTCTCAGAACGTATGGCTCTGTTGTGAATTAACTATCCCTTCAATCATTTATCATTATGAGGTTAAGCACCATTATGTCACTGTGTGTGTGTAATATATATATATATATATATATACATATGTATATAAACATGCACACACACAATCAGTGCCTTGTCTCATAACATTCAGGAACGGTAATTATGTGTGTGTGCCTGTAAGAACAAATGCTTGCCAAATCATCTCTGAGCGAGATCCAATCGCACGAAACCACATCTTCATGTCTTACAATTTCAACATTGCAGCGCAGGTGTCAACATTGCAGACGGTGTTTTGTCGTAAACTACGCTACGCGGTGTTGAGTCACCTCATACGACACCCGCCGCGTCAGTGGGGGGCACGTGCGTGCGTGTGTGTGTGTGTGTGTGTGTGTGTATCAACGAAAGACCACCTCTTAATACGGCCTTAACATGCACACAGAGCGGGCCAGGCCAGACACCTGAGCTCTCGACCGCAAGTGCATCATGCCACGCAAAGTACACCGGGCCATTACTCACACGGCCAACAGATGTCTCGTTCAAAGGTTCCGCTGAAACATCTGAGACAGAACAACAGAGCTGTAGCGGAGATGCTTCGATGGTGTCAAACACACACGTACACACACACACACACACACACACACCACCACCATTCAGGTTTTTATAGCGGGTGGCTGAGAGGCACCGAAACAGCACAGCTGGACACAAAGGCAGGTTAAGACTGAGCCGACCCACCTCCCACGCGGATGTTGTTACGCTTATAGTCGTGCCTTTGTACCTCTGTGTGTGTGTGTGTGTGTGTGTGTGTGTGTGTGACTTCTACAGTGAGTGAATGTGTGGTGGGCTTAATTGTTGTTGGTTGTGTGACTGCGATTGAGGTTATGGGCCTCATTCCAGGAGCCAAACATACATGTTAGCGGGCTTGGCATCTCGCATGGAGATGAGCAAAATTCAAGATTCAAGATTCAAGATTCCTTTCTTGCCACATGTACCAAATAAAGTATAATGGAATGCTTACTCCCCATTCACTCCGGCAGTATTCTTCTAAACATAAATTCTCTCGTAACAACACTAAACAATTAGCAATAGTACCTTGCAAGTGCAGTAAAAAGTATTCTTACAGTGAAAAGTATACTTAAAAACAGTATTAACACAACTCTGAGCGCAGAGTTGTGTTGCGTTAGGGAAAGCTAGCTGGAGACAGATGTTGATCATCGAGACACAAGGGTGTGGCCGCTAGACCTCACCCGAGACTCCCTCATTCCATTCGAGTAACGGAAAAAAAACATAATTAAGCGCTTTTACCATTTGTATATACTGTATATAGTACTGTGTGCATGTACTGTGTGTGTGTGTGTGTCTGAGTGTGTGTGTGAAATAATCTTATGTGTTAATAGTGAGTGTGTCTATGCATGTGTGCTTGTGTGTGTATGTTTTTTCTGTTGGGGTGGCAGTCCTTTTTGTGTGCATGCATGTGTGCGCCTGCGTGCGTGCGCGTGTCTATCTATATGTGTGAGTGCACATGCACGTGTGTGTGCGTGTCTGTGTGTGTCTGTGTATGTGTGTGTGTTAAATAATCGTATGTGTTAATAGTGAGTATGTCTATGCATGTGTGCTTGTGTGTGTGTGTACGTTTTTGTTGTTGGGGTGGGAGTACATTTTGTGTGTGTGCATGTGTGCGCGTGCGTGCGTGCGCGTGTCTATCTATATGTGTGAGTGCACATGCATGTGTGTGTGTGTGTGTGTGTCAGGGGCTTGTCATTTACAGTAGTGGAGCCACATAATCCCGGCCTATCAATGTCAAGTAGCCAAGCACACTGAAATAGTGCCGTGCAGTCATGACCACACTGCAGCTATTCCCAGACCCGCCTGCTGGCCCAGGGGCCGCGAAGAAGTGTGGATACTCAACCTGGGGGTCAACACCTCCTGGCCGCCATGTTTCTTTTGGGGGGGGGGGGGGGGGGGGGGTCAAAACGACAAGATTTCCAAACTGTCCAAAAAGTAAAAAAGTAACGTAAAAAGTAGAAAATAAGCAACAGGGCAACAGGAAGGTTGCTGGTTCGATCCCCGGGCTCCGCCTCCTAGCTATGTGTCGAGGTGTCCCTGAGCAAGACACCACCTAACCCTAACTGCTCCTGACGTGTTGGTTGTTACCTTGCATGGTTGACACCACCGTCGGTGTGTGACTGGGTGAATGTGAGGCAACTGTAAAGCTCTTTGGATAAAAGTGCCATATAAATGCAATCAATTTGTGTGTGCACATGCATGTGTGGGTGTACGTGTGCGTGTGTGTGTTGGCATGCGTGTGTGTGGTGTGCACACCATTGCGAACAGCTTCGGGAAAGTGGATAAGGTGGTCGCCACGCTCTCTCGGCTCAAATCGTTGCAGGTGCGGAGAGAGAGCAAGACGTTTTTTTCAGAACCACCGTTGACTTGTGAACGTGTGACCCACCAGCCCGCCAGAACATCTCGCCCACCGGTGTGTGTGTGTGTGTCTGTGTGTGTGTGTGTGTGTGGTGGTCATCTTTCATTTTAGGGTCTCAAGTGATCAAGTACCAAAGTACACAGGCTGCGTGCGTGACCCTTGTCAATGTGTCTTCATGTCAGAGTCGCTTAAATTGTACATTGTTTTCCTCGACGGACCTGGTTGGGGGTGGGGGGGGTGGGTGGGCACGGTATGTGTGTGTGTGTCGCTTAAATTGTACATTGTTTTCCTCGACGGACCTGGTTGGGGGTGGGGGGGGTGGGTGGGCACGGTATGCATGTGTGTGTGTGCGGGAGGGAGAGGGAGGAAGGCTTGGTTCCCACAAAATGAAAAGATGAAAAGGCATTTCCTCGCAGGACTGGCAAAAATAAAAAGGAAATACCAGGGTGTGCATTTGTATGCACCAGGCCCCCCCTGGGGAATCACGCATGATGGTTTTTGACATACCAGTGGTACTGTACCAGGGAGGCCACCAGAACATGCAAGTAACTGCAGGACTTGGTATTTAATAGGACACGGGTGCATAAGAGCCTTAGCACCGTTTAAATGTTTAATGAGTGTTCTAAACTCCATTAGGAGGCACTGTAGATGTGAGGTAACCTGATCTGCGGTGTAGGATGGTCAGGGATCATCTGCGATTGGCACGAGGAGACGGACTTTGTTGTGAAAGGTGCTTCCTGCCCCAGTAAGACGCAACAATGGGTAGTTTCCACGGCAATATGGAAGTGCGCACACAGCACACAGTTGGAAATCCAATCATTCCTTGTTTAGCGGACATCATCCGCAGGAACACATTTTTAACTCATATTGATGCACGTGGCCATGTTTTAATTTGTACTTGCGCAGGTTAAGTAACGTGCCCAGATTGTAAGTATGTTGCTCTGTAATTAATAATTTCAATGTAATGTAATGTAATACGTGTCTTGTCTTGGTCTTATCTTTCTATCTATCGGTCTGACTGTCTGTCTGTTTGTCTGACTAGCTGGCTGGCTGGCTTGCTTACAGTCTGACTGTCTGTCTCGGTGTGTGGCCATACACCTGTCAGTGTGTGTGTGTGTGTGTGTGTGTGTGTGTGTGTGGTGTGGTGTGTGTGTGTGTGTGAGTGTGAGTGTGTGTGTGTGTGTGTGTGTGTGTGTGTGTGTGTGTGTGTGTGTGCAGTGAGAGTTTCTGTGTGTGTGTGTCTGTGTGTGTGTGTGTGTGTTGTGTGTGTGTGTGTGCGTGTGTGTGTGTGTGCGTGCGTGTGCGTGTGTGTGTGTGAGCTGCGCGACGCGTTTTCTGTAGATGACAAGCCACAACCCTACGTCAAGAGCTCGTGACACACAACCAGCGGCGGTGTGCGACGTCGTGTCACACCTGTCGCCGTACCGTCCTTTCACAGCCTGAGCTGTATGTCTGTGTCATCTGTCAGCAACAACTCCGCGGCCCTGGTAGTAGGGCGGGGACGGCGTCCTCCCACGTGCCGTCAAGTGACGGTGTCAACGGATAGAAGACTCAAGATGAATCAGACCCATGACAATTCGTCTATCACGCAGCCTGTCACTAGGGATGGAAGTTAGACTCAAAGTGAATAGATGATCACTACTCTTCAAACACCCCCCCCCCCCCCCCCGCCCATGTTCGGTCCTGACAGCGCCCACCCCGACCCCCCCCCCACCCACCCACCCACCAGGGTTAGGGTTAGGGTTAGGGTTAGGGTTAGGGTGTATGGTTCTCATCCAGAACCATACAGCAGCAGCGATATCGACTTGTGTTTGTGGAGCCAAAAGAACGATTCCTCCTCTGCTCCTGTGAGTCCGGTCTCCAGGTTTTTCCCATGTTTCACTCCCTCCTGGGTGTTGGAGGGAGTGTAGGCTTCCTTCTTGCCTGTCTGGGAGGTTGTCTTAGGGTTCAGAAATTCTTGACCCTTGACGCCCCCTCAGAGATCACACACCCACTGATGAATACACTGTTTATGACATCACCTTCCCTCACTTCTTTCATGCATCATAATAATAATAGAGTTTACCAAGTGTGACAGACAAAGCAAAAACTGATTCCTCAGAAGACAATATAACAATGGGAAGCAGAACAGAAAGGCCAAACAAAAGCAAAACAAGATCATGGTAAAGTTGGAACAAGAAGACATAAAAAAAACCAATAAAAACATAACAAAAATAAAAATAAAAGATAATTAAAATAAATACAATTAAAATGAAATAAAAATAGATAAAATAAATAAGAATAAAAGCAATACAAGAATAAAGGCAGTTAAAATGGGTTTTAAGAAGAGATTTAAAAGAAGGCACTGATTTTTGCAAGCCTTATCTCCTCAGGCAGGTCGTTCCAAAGCCGAGGGAGCCTGATGCTAAAAGCACGGTCACCTTTAAGGCTGCTCCATACTTTGTTCTCGCACCTAGGGCTGCGAGAACAAAATGACGTCATTTTGTTCTCGCAGCCCTAGGTCAGGAGTTCTCACAGCTTGTTCTCGACACATCAGACGGGCCGAACTTTGTTCTCGCGTCGTGTCCAAGAACTATTATATGATTGGAGTATGAAATGTCCAGGGCTGCGAGAACTTTGTTCTTGTTCTCGCAGCCCTGGGTGCTTCTCGCGGAGCCTTTAGAGTCATCATCATCTCCTCGCATCATCCTCGTCCCATTCTCACCCTTTAATCCTGTTTATGTTCTCATCCCTTCTGCTCTCCAGGTTCACCTCCCCTCTGTCACGATGTCACTGGTGGACTCAAATGCAGAACCCAGACTCGGAGTAAAGTAACAAATAATATTTATTTGAGGGGAAATCCGGGGACGGACTGGAGCGGAGCCAGGGGGATGAGCAGGAGACGGGAGCGGGGTGAAGACAGAGGGACTGATGGTGAGCGTGGCAGGCAGGTGATGGACAGGCAGGCGGGCAGGCAGGGAGAGGAGCGGTATGGCCGGAGACGGGTAGAGATCCTGGGGTAGAGGAGAGACACGGTTAGAACCATGAGGGAAAACACAGAGCTAGAATATACTGGAACGTTTTGCTAACCACACGACAAGATTTCCAAACTGTCCAAAAAGTAAAAAAGTAACGTAAAAAGTAGAAAATAACAGTACAGCAAAAAAATAAAAAAACATCTTTTTTTTTAGGAGGTATCTTTTAAACGGGCAGCAGTACCTCAGGAGGTAAGAGCGGTTGTCTGGCAACAGGAAGGTTGCTGGTTCGAATCCCTGGCTCCAGCCTCCTAGCTCTGTGTCGACGGTGTCCCCTGAGCCAAGACAGCACCTAACCCTAACTGCTCCTGACTTGTTGGTTGTTACCTTGCATGGTTGACACCACCGTCGGTGTATGACTGGGTGATGTGAGGCAACTGTAAAGCTCTTTGGATAAAGCGCGATATGAATGAAATCAATTTGTGTGTGCACATGCATGTGTGGGTGTACGTGTGTGTTTGTGTGTTGGCATGCGTGTGTGTGGTGTGCACACCCATTGCGAACAGATTCGGGAAAGTGGATAAGGTGGTCGCCACGCTCTCTCGGCTCAAATCGTTGCAGGTGCGGAGAGAGAGCAAGACGTTTTTTTTCAGAACCACCGTTGACTTGTGAACGTGTGACCCACCAGCCCGCCAGAACATCTCGCCCACCGGTGTGTGTGTGTGTGTGTGTTGTGTGTGTGGTCATCTTTCATTTTAGGGTCTCAAGTGATCAAAGTACCAAAGTACACAGGCTGCGTGCGTGACCCTTGTTCAATGTGTCTTCATGTCAGAGTCGCTTAAATTGTACATTGTTTTCCTCGACGACCTGGTTGGGGGTGGGGGGTGGGTGGCACGGTATGCGTGTGTGTGTGTGCGGGAGGGAGAGGGAGGGAGGCTTGGTTCCCACAAAATGAAAAGATGAAAAGGCATTTCCTCGCAGGGACTGGCAAAAATAAAAAGGAAAATACCAGGGTGTGCATTTGTATGCACCAGGCCCCCCCTGGGGAATCACGCATGATGGTTTTTGACATACCAGTGGTACTGTACCAGGGAGGCCACCAGAACATGCAAGTAACTGCAGGACTTGGTATTTAATACGACACGGGTGCATAAGAGCCTTAGCACCGTTTAAATGTTTAATGAGCACTGTAGATGTGAGGTAACCTGATCTGCGGTGTAGGATGGTCAGGGATCATCTGCGATTGGCACGAGGAGACGGACTTTGTTGTGAAAGGTGCTTCCTGCCCCAGTAAGACGCAACAATGGGTAGTTTCCACGGCAATATGGAAGTGCGCACACAGCACACAGTTGGAAATCCAATCATTCCTTGTTTAGCGGACATCATCCGCAGGAACACATTTTTAACTCATATTGATGCACGTGGCCATGTTTTAATTTGTACTTGCGCAGGTTACGTAATGTTGCCCAGATTGTAAGTACGTTGCTCTGTAATTAATCATTTCAATGTAATGTAATGTAATACGTGTCTTGTCTTGGTCTGTCTGTCTGTCTGCCTGTCTATCTTCTATCCATCGGTCTGACTGTCTGACTGGCTGTCAGTCTGTCTGTTTGTCTGACTAGCTGGCTGGCTGGCTGGCTTACAGTCTGACTGTCTGTTTCGGTGTGTGGCCATACACCTGTCAGTGTGTGTGTGTGTGTGTGTGTGTGTGTGTGTGTGTGTGTGTGCGCGTGTGTATGTGTGTGTGAGTGACACCGTGTCTTTGGCATAGGCTCCATGCCAGCTGCCTGCCACTGGCAAGCCAGGCATGAGTGTGTGTTTTCGTGCGTGTTGTGTGTGTGTGTGTGCGTGTGGTGGTGTGTGTGTGCATGTGTGTGTGTGTGTGTGTGTGGTGTGTGTGTGACGGATGAGGTGACGAGACCGTTTACAGCCATTGTAGCATGACAGAATGTAGGCTGTGACACGTCGGCGTGTGTGTGTGTGTGTGTGTGTCGGACACCCCGGGGTGGGCGGGGGCGTGGAGGGAGGTTCAAGGTGAGCTAAGATGTAGCTGACTTGTCTTCGCAGCTGTCCTGGGGGGATGAGTTAGATCAAAGTGATGAGTGATCCTACTCAACACCCTCCTGCCCCCCCCCACCCCCACCCCCCACCCCTACCCCGCCCCGCCCATGTTCGTCCTGACAGCGCCCACCCCGACCCCACCCACCACCCACCAGGGTTAGGGTTAGGTTAGGGTTAGGGTGTATGTTCTTATCCAGAACCATACAGCAGCAGCGATATCGACTTGTGTTTGTGGAGCCAAAAGAACGATTCCTCCTCTGCTCCTGTGACTCCGGTCTCCAGGTTTTTCCCATGTTTCACTCCCTCCTGGGTGTTGGAGGGAGTGTAGGCTTCCTTCTTGCCTGTCTGGGAGGTTGTCTTAGGGTTCAGAAATTCTTGACCCTTGACGCCCCCTCAGAGATCACACACCCACTGATGAATACACTGTTTATGACATCACCTTCCCTCACTTCTTTCATGCATCATCATAATAATAGAGTTTACCAAGTGTGACAGACAAAGCAAAAACTGATTCCTCAGAAGACAATATAACAACGGGAAGCAGAACAGAAAGGCCAGACAAAAGCAAAACAAGATCATGGTAAAGTTGGAACAAGAAGACATAAAAAAACCCAATAAAAACATAAATAAATAAATAAAAATGATAATTAAAATAAATATAATTCAAATGAAATAAAAATAGATAAAATAAATAAGAATAAAGCAATACAAGAATAAAGGCAGTTAAAATGGGTTTTAAGAAGAGATTTAAAAGAAGGCACTGATTTTGCAAGCCTTATCTCCTCAGGCAGGTCGTTCCAAAGCCGAAGGACCCTGATGCTAAAAGCACGGTCACCTTTAAGGCTGCTCCATACTCTGCGAGAAGCGAGAACAAAATGACTTCATTTTGTTCTCGCAGCCTAGGTCGCAGCTTGTTCTCGACACATCAGACGGGCCGAACTTTGTTCTCGCGTCGTGTCCAAGAACTATTGTGTGATTGGAGTATGAAATGTCCAGGGCTGCGAGACTTCTCGCGGAGCCTTTAGAGTCATCATCATCTCCTCGCATCCATCCTCGTCCCATTCTTACCCTTTAATCCTGTTTATGTTCTCATCCCCTTCTGCTCTCCAGGTTCACCTCCCCTCTGTCACGATGTCACTGGTGGACCCAAATGCAGAACCCAGACTCGGAGTAAAGTAACAAATAATATTTATTTGAGGGGAAATCCGGGGGACGGACTGGAGCGGAGCCAGGGGGATGAGCAGGAGACGGGAGCGGGGTGAAGACAGAGGGACTGATGGTGAGCGTGGCAGGCAGGTGATGGACGAGGCAGGCGGGCAGGCAGGGGAGAGGAGCGGTATGGCCGGAGACGGGTAGAGATCCCGGGGTAGAGGAGAGACACGGTTAGAACCATGAGGGGAAAACACAGAGCTAGAATATACTGGAACGTTTTGGCGAACCACACTGGCTGAATCAACGATCTGGCGATGAGTGGGTGGAAAGGGGCGTTTTTTATCCTGTAGCTGATTGTTGATGGATGGCAGGTGTGAGCGCAGAGCAGGTGTAGAGGACGACGGTGGGGCGGCACCGGAGTCTGGAGCCACGGCCACCAACCCCCCCACCCCCCCCATAGACACGCTCCATCTTGCGGATGCCATTGGGCATAAATGGTATTGAGAGACAGGGAACAGAGCCCCCTCCCCGCCACCGCCACCACCGCTTACCTCCTCCTGCCAGTTCCCCTTGCCCTCCACCCTCCACCCTCACCCTCCACCCCCCAACCCCCCAACCCTACCCTGCAAGGAGCCAGCCAGGGACAGCCAGCAGCGCATTCCCGCCTGCTGATGTCACGGTGCCGTGAGGGACACTTGTTATGCAGCGTGATCACACTATTAAACTCTCACTGATGTCTATTTAGGCTCCTCACAGTGGTGGGGAGCAGGGTGTGATCGCCGGATAGCCGTTAACTTTCTAGGTAAGAGGAGAAGAGCACATAGGAGAGGGGAGAGGAGAGTGGAGAGGAGAGAGGAGAGGGG
>PIJE02000716.1:100857-105428 GCA_002895965.2 Coryphaenoides rupestris | reverse complement strand
AAATGACTGTCGTAATAATTCCCTGTGATCCTCTGTCGTCTGAGCAAGATGTTCCGCGGGCGCGGCCCCGGTGTGGGCGACCTGTAGGTGTGTCTGCCGCAGCGTGCACACATTCAGGTGGCCTGAATCACCGTGGCTGCCTGCCTGGCCCCGGGCGACCCCGGCTTTCATCCCCGCTGACACCCACACCTCCGCCCGCACCCGCTCGCTGGAATCACCCTGCGCATAGATCACCTGCTGTGAGCTCTTGAGAGTTTGTACCGGCTATGTTATAGTCTATATGTCTCCTCTCTCTCTCTCTCTCTCTCTCCTCTCCCCTTGCTCTCTTTCTCTCTCCCTCTAAAACAAACAAAACAAATTTCTGTACAATTACGATATCCTACATTCTCTAGTCTTCACCTCTCTCTCTCTCCTCCTCCTCTTCCTCTTCTCCTCTTCTCTCTCTCTCTCTCTCTCTCCGATCTCTCTCCGCCCACCTCTCTCTCTCTCTCTCTTCTCTCTCTCTCTCTCTCTCTCTCTCTCTCTCTCTCTCTCTCTCTCTCTCCATCTCTCTCTCCCTCCCTCCTCCTCCTCTCTCTCTCTCTCTCTCTCTCTCTCTCTCTCTCTCTCTCTCTCTCACTCTCTCTCCCACTCCTCCCCTCTCTCTCTCTCTCTCTCTCTCTTCTCTCTACTCTCTCTCTCTCTCTCTCCTCTCCATCTCTCTCCAAACTACTCTTCCCCATCTCTCTTCTCTCTTCTCTCTCTCTCTCTCTCTCTCTCTCTCTCTCTCTCTCTCGTCTCTCTCTCCTGTCTCTCTCTCTCCATCTCTCTCAAGTCCACCCTCCCGCTCCCCCCTCTCTTCTTCTCTCTCTCTCTCTCTTTCTCTGCTTGGTGTACATGCCCACACTCTGCTTCACATTTGAGCATTCGCTTCTTTCTGAGCTTCACTGGCTCGACCAGCATATAAATGATACATTTATCATTAAAATAACTTGAGATAATAAGTAGTCGCTTCTCGCCAAATAGTTTGCATGTTTGCGCGCTCCATTAGCCAATTCAAATGGAAACGCGTTGTTGTTGTTTTTGGACATTCTTGCCCCGTCACTGACACACACACACGCACACCACACCACACCACACACACACATACACATCACACACACACAACGCACACCGCACACACACACACACAACACAGTAAATAAACACACCCAAGGATCCAGGAAATCAACTCTGATAATGGTTTGTTCTGGCTGAGTTTGCTTCACTATATTGCAACCCTTGAAAGTCTCCAACCTGTTAATAATTTAAACCATTCGGGCGCTCCTGTTTAGTTTTTCAGTATTATTGCTCATGATGCTCATATATTATTCTCATGGTTTACTTGTTTAAAACAGTAACAGTACCAACGTCGTGATTGACGAACACTCAAAACAATCAAAAGGGATCGTCCATATATATTATATAGATATCAAGATATAGACAGAACAGATAGACAGACAGACGGAAGACAGATACGATCCTCGGGGGGCTTTTTCTACACACGTCTTGCGTTGACATTTGCCGTGTCTCCATTGAAACGGAGCCCTCGTGCCCAACCTATGCGATTTTTCGACCGCTCCGGTAATGTTTAAGACAGGCGGGAACAATTCGGGGGGACACGCGAACCTTTCACTGGGAAAACGGAGGCTGCGGGATCGCTTTACCTACCTGTCCTGCGGCCGACAACAACAACCACGCTCGGGTTTCTGGTCCCCGCTCAAAAAGTAGCGATGTTACCGACCCAGCATCTGTCTGGCCATGCGCCGTGGCTGTGTGCGTGTGCGTGTGTGCGTGTGCGCCGTGGTGTGTGACAGAGGAGGGAGCGAAAGAGAGAGAGGAGAGAGAAGGAGAGAGAGAGAAGAGAGAGAGAGAGAGAGGAGAGAGAAGGGTGGAGAGAGAGAGGGAGGGAGGGAGGGAGTGTCCGTAGGTGTGGTGCAGAATTTGCCCTGGGGGTCCTTTATGTGCTTGTTTTTAACAGCTATCTAAAACACAACCCCAAGCCAAGGTAAATCAGGCTCCTTGTGATTCGGGAGGCTGCTGAAGGAAGATTCCTATCTCTTCGGGTCCTCAGGTTTCAGGTTTTACCTGGACATGAAAAAAAAAAAGGGAATGGAGAAAGAGTAGGCTTTGTTCAGGCTACACTTACAAACGTAATTAAAATTAATATTCATTCTTGCACCTTCAGACACACACACACACATTATTTACACCACACAACACAACGACACACCATCTGACAGATAGGCACACGAACACGCTGTCATGACATTCCAAGTGATTTCCTTGTCAGATGCTTGACCGAGTCCGACGAGAAAAGTTGTGTCTGCCTGATGGGCTGCCTTGGCTTAGGTTAGTTGCGTACATGGCCATGACGTTACATGAAGATGAAATAGTCAAAGTGTTTTATTGTCACATGTACATCATAACACAGGGCCATTCTGAACAGTTAAACTCTTGTGACATGGCAGGCGACAGTACGTAGGAGGTAGGCAAAAAAAGAACAATACATACAGTATATTCATTGAAAAAAACAAGAAATATATATATATATACGTATATATAAAGAAGAGGGGAAAAAACAATAGATATATATTGAGAACGGCACAATAAATATAATAAAGATAACACAATATGCATAATAAAGATAAATAATGTAATGTAATCTAAAAGAAATCTAAAAGATCATAAAAAAAACACCTGTACGTGGCGGCCGACGACCCCCCGCCCCGCGATTCAATGTATTTATTTATTTTAAGGTCCACAGGCTCGCTTGTTCTTAAAACATGACAATGTGTCTGTCCCCCCCCCCCCCCCCCCTGTCCCGACCCCTTCCTCTCTCCCTGCGTGGTCCGTCATCGTCATCATCATCATCATCACAGCTGGGCGGGCCCAGACGGTGGGTTTCCTCTCTGGTGTGGAAGTGGAGGCGTGCGGCGGTGGTCCGCACTTTAGCAAAAATAAACAGCGCCTTCATCATCATGGGAGGCAAGGCTCTCTGCATCACAGCAGGCAGGCTGCCCAGCCCAAGATATACTGTATGTATTGTTCTTTTTTTGCCTACCTCCTACGTACTGTCGCCTGCCATGTCACAAGAGTTTAACTGTTCAGAATGGCCCCGTGTTGTGATGTACATGTGACAATAAAACACTTTGACCTTGACTTTAACTTTGACCTCGACTCTGTGCGACCCAGAGATGACCCTGGAGATGGGATACCGCATGGGACCCCGCCCCTTTGTAGCCAACCCCATACTGCAGGGAATGGGTGTGTGTGTGTGTGTGTGTGT
This sequence comes from Coryphaenoides rupestris, assembly GCA_002895965.2. Classification (NCBI taxonomy): domain Eukaryota; kingdom Metazoa; phylum Chordata; class Actinopteri; order Gadiformes; family Macrouridae; genus Coryphaenoides; species Coryphaenoides rupestris. Next base: position 102,121 of record PIJE02000716.1, on the reverse strand, counting down.
CTATGTGCGTGTGTGTCTGTGTCTGTGTGTGTCCGTGCACACCTAACTCCCACCTAGCCCACACATCCCACAGATACTTCGTATCCGCAAGATAAGATAACCTCTTTGTTGGGTTGTGTATGACATGAGGAATGAGTGGGAAGCATTTTGTTATACATATCATATATCATCATCATTATTTACAAATTCATCATCCACCAAGAGATATGGCAAGGAGTGGCCCTGTGTGGCATCATGTGTGAGGTACAATGGATATGGCTGTGTGTGTCTGATCTGACATAGTGTCATGGTGGTGGTGGTGGTGGTGGTGGAGATAGCGTGGCTGGAGGGTGTCTGTCTCAGCATCCTTTGGTCACCGCTTCAGACAAATGGTAAATGGATTGCATTTATATAGCGCTGTTATCCTGCCTGTTATTGCTGCCTCTCCTTCAACAAATGTACTCTTTGTAAGTCGCTTTGGATAAAAGCGTCTGCCAAATGCCCTAAATGTAAATGTTATCCAAAGTGTTTCACAGTATTGCCTCACATTCACCCATCGATGGCGGTGTCAACCATACAAGGTAACAACCAACACGTCAGGAGCAGTTTTGGCGTCTTGTTCAGGGACACCTCAGCACTCATGCAAGGTGGAGCCCGGGTATCGAACCAGCAACCTTCAGGTTGGCAAAGAACCGCTCTAGTTCCTGAGCTACTGCCGGCCCTTACAAGGGCCGCTCTAGCTCCTGAGCCACTGCCGGCCCTTACAAGTAGCGGGGAATAAGTGACTTTGAGACTCACACAGTGAAAGACGATCCCACACGACCATCCACACTGAAACCCTGATGAGATGACGGTGGAGGCTTTTGAGGAATCAGACAGGAGCTACGTGAGGAGTAGCAGGGGGACGCAATCCTCTGAAGGTGCACTGGACAGCAGCTCTGTTTGGACATGTTAAGAGAGAGCAGGACCACCCCCCCCCCCACCCACACACAGACACACACACAGACACACACACAGACACACACACACACACACACACACACACACACACACACACACATAGACAGGCACACACGTACAAATGTGCACGTGCACACACACACACACACACACCGAAGCTGTCATGACATCACGGTGATAGATGAAGCACTCACAGCTAAGGAATGTAGCACAGAGCTCCCTCTCTCTCTGCAGTCTGTTTCTTAACATAACTTTAAGCACACACACACACACACACACACACACACACATGCTCCCTGTGCGCGAACACACACACTGCATACAC
>PIJE02000716.1:93357-98357 GCA_002895965.2 Coryphaenoides rupestris | reverse complement strand
GCATGTGTGTCTGTCTCTGTGTGTGTGTGTGTGTGTGTGTGTGTGTGTGTGTGTGTGGTGTGTGTGTGTGTGTGTGTGTGCGTGCGTGCGTTTAGGTGTGTGTTATTAATACCCCCAGGCAGTGGGTAGGAGGGCTTTGGGACAGTTCTTAGGTTTCACAGGTTCTGAGCTCCGAGACAAATGTCCCTAAATGGCTGGTTTCTTCTCTTGCCCCCAACAAGTGCGAGCGAGTTCTGCCCCGCCCCGCCCACCCCCACCCGCCCCGCCCACCACACCCCAAACAGACACAACAACCTCTCAAAGCCCCTCCCAGTCAAACAATGAAGTGAGGTCCACCTCTATAAGGAGCAGGGTTGTTTGTTTCATAACGTGAAAGGCCATGCACACACACACACACACACAGCATGGTTTAGAACTTTAGAATGTGCAAACATGCTTGCATCAAATCCACACTTGCATACAATAATGCACACATGCATGCACACACACATTGCATTCACACATAACATCGAATGCGGTGAGGAGGGGGGCTTGTGTCGGGAACACCACCGCTCGTTCGGTGCTGTTGAGCAAGGCATGTTTAGTGCGCTGGCCATGAACTACAGTAGCATGGGGTCATTATGTGAAGAAGTTTATTATGTAAATATGCAATAAATAAAACTCCCTCTGCTGCTTAAGCAATTGTACAACAGCGTGGCTCAAATACATGCATGTCTGTGTCCAGTGAATGCAAGGTTTGCTCATGCATGTGCATTCTTCTCAGGCGTGTGTGTGCAGTCTTGCAAGTGAACATGTGTGTGTCTATATGTGAGGTTTACATTTTACATTTAGAGCATTTGGCAGACACTTTTATCCAAAGCGACTTACAAAGAGTACATTTGTTGAAGGAGAGACAGCAATATACCGCTGTGGTACATAAAGATAAGAATAGAGCAGGTTTCATAATTGCGAGGTTGCCTGCGTAATAGCTGGGAGCAGAGCAGAAGCACCATTCTGAGTGCAGTACCAACATCTAATAACATACAATATGCTAAACAATGCTAAGTACTATTCATAATGCCAAGACGTACAAACACGCAAGTTTCTGCTCGGGTTCGCAGAGGGAAGGCGAGAGGGGGGGGGGGTTATGCAGAGTCCAGGTGAACTCTGAACAGGTGGGTCTTGAGTCTCTGGGTCGTGACTCACACACTCACAGTCGTGTGTCTCCTACGCCAGGGGCGGGGGGAGCAGTGCGATATGGAGGCCTTGATGCAGACAATGACTCTGCATGACTGTCCCCTCAGCCCGTCTCCTGGCCTTGTATGTACAGTATGTTTTGACTACTAAAAGGATCTGTCCTGCGCCTGCCTGATCCTCCTGGTGTTGCTGCTGCTGCTGGTGCTGCTGCTGCTGCTGCTGGTGCTGCTGGCGTGGGGCCTGTGTGTGTGTGTGTGTGTGTGTGTGTGTGTGTGTGTGTTCCCTCCCTCTATTTGCAGCATCAGACATCAGTGTCTGCTGTGCTGTGTCTGACACTTGACGTGCGATGCCGTCTATGCCTCCCGGGAGGTGGGTGGGGTGGGGTGGGGGTGATGTCATTCAGGTGCCGTGTGCCAAGCCAGACCCTTGGCCCCCGTGGGTGGCTGCGGGTGCCAGAGGCGATGTGGTGACGAGCCCATGGGCGATGTGCCGTCACCATCATCACCGCCGCCAGCCAGCAGGGACTTCTCACCACCGCCCCGCCGGACCGGACCCCCCACTGTCACTGGACACGCCACGTGCCCTTTCGCATTGCGCGCCCACACACACACACCCACACACACACACACACACACACACACACACACACACACACACACACACACACACACAGATACAGACACAGACACATGCACACAATCAGACATCTTCAGACACACACGCATACACACAATGTATGCGTATGTGTGCAATGTGAACACATGTGCATTAACTAAAAACATTGCAGACACACACACATGCATGCACACACAAACACAGTTTCTATGGGCAAACAGACACACACGTGCTGAGGGGCATATGATGATGTGTACCTATACACCGGACAGTATACATCATTCCATGCTACATGCTAAGAGAACTAAGAGAACATGCTAAGAGAGCTCCTACGCGCTCCGCTAGTACGTCCAGGGGTGCAAGGTGACCCAGCCGCCGTCGCACCTTGGTGAAGCTGTGGAAGCATTTGAAACAGGCGAGCCTTGGGAGCGAACTCTGGTGACAGATGGACCACACTGTTTCTGTATCAGCGATGATGGACGCCCGGCCCTCCACAAATATAGCTAAGCCCGTGGCCTAGTTAGCATGGCTGGCATAATCCGGCCTGCGGTCATGCGCCTAATATATCTTCAAAATAAATACTTCCACATTCAATTTTCGACTGTCGCCGAGACGGGCTTTAGAGCGTAGATTTGACTCGCGTGAACGTGTTTGCTGTCTGGATTCAGGTCGCCCCCCTTTTTCCTGTGATTCTAGAGTAGTGTAAAAAGGCCGGGGCAGACATGGATGGGAGATGGATGGAGCCAAGCTTGTAAGAGCGTTGTAGGCGCAACCCGTGGTCCCCGCGGGGCCCCTGTGTGAGTCTAAGCCCAGACCCAACGCTCTGTGGTGCCTGTGGTCAGGGCGTCACTGCGCTTCGCCGCGCCATCGCCACGGTTCACCGACCGAAACTCTCCAAAATCGCGGAGCTTAGCTGAACTATGCTGAACTACGCTGAGCTTCTGTGGCTGTGTGGAAATCTGGAGGAGAGCTGGGCCGTCGCCAGCGCGCAGAGGAAGTTACGCAAGGGAGCAGGATATGATGTTTAACAGACAAACATTGTGACACAGCAGTCATTACCGACACCCAGCAGTGCTTCTCCACCAAAAAGGCGGCGAGCAGTTCCTTATCGAGCTACAGGTGGCCGGGGAACAATAAAGCCTTATCAGAAGAAAACCCCTTGTACGTACACGCTCACACACTGGAAACGGCCGACTGACGAAGCTAAAGAAGTAAATCACTCGGCTCCGACTGAACGGGGACAAGAGGCTCTTTCAGAGTGTGGGTTTTTTTTTGAAGAAAGGGTTATCTGGCCTTCTCATCCACATTTACCATGACCGCACTCGGGAGGGTGGAATCTGGCTGCGTGAGAGCTTCTATTCTCCCGGCGAAAACAATAGAGGGCCTTCTTCCCCTGCCCTCGCAGCCCTCTCCTGGCTGCCTGCGTCTCCAACACACAGCAGCGCGTTCTGCTGCCGCTGCTGCTGCTGCTGCTGCTGCTCCCGGTCTCACAGCCCCGCTTCACACACACACACACACAAGCGGGCCAACAACGGCCTCACCTGGAAAAACCTCGAAAGCTCGAGAGGAAAACCCATGAGTCAAACCCTCCCCGAGGCCAGTATCTGATAACTGCTTGTGCACGTGCGAGGCGCAAGGCTATATTTTCCCCTTTTTTTACACATTTATATCCTAGCAACAACATGAGAAGCACAATAAAAACCGGAGCGCACATGTTATTGTCGTTTTTCTTATCCGCAGGGAAGAGCGTGTTCCCGGCCTGGCCCGGGCGAGGCGGGGCGGTTCGGTTAGTACCTTTTCAACATGCTTGAGGAGTCCTGGCCAAGCTACCAACCCTCCGTGCCAACCCAAGGGTGCTGAAAGAAAGGTATGGTGGAGGGAGGCTTTTTTGCCTGTTGTAACATGGTTGCTCCTCCTCCTGCTGTACCCCCGTGGGTAGCAATCAATAACAACCCTGTTCAACCCTGCAGGGTGGACTTTGTGGCACATTGTACATTGCATGCATCTAGCAAGTCATCTTTGCTGATCACTGCGGGGAGACACAAATGGTAAATTCATATCGCACTTTTATCCAAAGCGCTTTACAGTATTGCCTCACATTCACCGCCATTCATACACCGACGGGCGGAGTCAACCACGCAAGGTAACAACCAACACGTCAGGAGCATGTTAGGGTTAGGTGCCGTCTTGCTCAGGGACACCTCGACACTTAGCTAGGCGGAGCCCGGGGATCGAATCAGCAACCTTCCCGTTGCCAGGCAACCGCTCTTACCGCCCCTTACACACAAGAAACACGTCCGGTTTGCGGTGGTGAACCATTTTCGAGACAAGATGCCTCATCGCCACTCTACTGTCTGGAGCGGGGAGGGGAGAACAGAAACATGAACTGATGCTTGGCCGGCGTGGTGTGGCGTGGTGTGTGCGTGCCCCCCTGTGAAATGCATCACCGTGTGGGACGGTGGCGAGTCGACGCATGGAAAATACCACGGAACATGTCTTCTCTGCGGTGTATGCCATCATCACAAGCGCATCATGCAGGAATCATGCAGGGGGAAGACAGGCCATTACATCATCCACATCGTCCAATTGAGTCCAACTGGGTATTTTTGTTTAGTTGTTATTTATTATTATATTATTTATTATATTTAGTGTAATATTATGTATTGTTATTATTATTATTATTATTATTATTATTATTATTATTATTATTAATAATAATAAAAGGTTTTTTACCTCTCTTCCTCTTTTGTTGTTCATGCCATGCCAGTGTATACAGCTGTCGCCGTTGCCAAGTGTTTAAACTTGTTTTTATGTTGGTAGCAGCGTCATAAAAGTGTGTGTGTGTGTGTGTGTGTGTGTGTGTGTGTGTGTGGGTGGGTGGGTGGGGGGGGTGGTGGGGTGGTGGGGGGTCTTTGAGGTTTACTGTGTGTGTTGAAACAAAGCAATAAAGGAAAACCACAACTGGTTTTCTGACCTTCGACGCAGAGACTGGTACTCACCATGGAGGAAATGGAGTCACTCTACCTCGCTCATTAATTGACCTCAAACGCCTTTCTAGCTTCTGGTTACGTTATGTACACTTATTTCCTTCACTTACCACTAACCCTAACTAGCCCTGACACCATGACACTAATTCTTTTGGTAGACTTCAATCTGGCGTCTTGTAACCAAGGGAAAATATAAGATACACAACACAAGTATTATCACAC
>PIJE02000716.1:30857-88357 GCA_002895965.2 Coryphaenoides rupestris | reverse complement strand
CCCCCAAGTGGTGTCAAGTGTGAAAGTTAAAGTCAAAGTTAAAGTCAAAGTGTTTTATTGTCACATGTACATCACAACACAGGGCCATTATGAACAGTGGATCAGGACTGTGAACTCTGACCTGACCAGGCCCCCCCCACTGCCCCTCCCATGCACACACTCGCATACACACACACTCACATAGCTTCACGACATAACTTATTACTCTTATATATTTTTCATATTTCTCATTCCTGCTGGTCTTTTTTACTGTAAATATTGTAAATATTCTGATTCCGATTCCTCCAATTAATGTTATCTGCATTATTCTTTTGCACATTCTGCTGAGCATCGCCACTTTTATTTCACTGTATATCCTGTATGTGTGTGTGACAAATAAAGTTCTTGAATCTTGAATCTTGAACAGTGAAACTCTTGGGACATGGAAGGCGACAGTACGTAAGAAGTGTGCAAAAAATAACAAGAAGAGAGAAAAATAAAGAAATGTGAAAGTTGCCTTTTCTGTCTTATTTGACATTAAGTCATTTAATGTGTCAACATTAACATATTCATTTGTGTCAACATGTATTCATTCATACTTTCATTCATTGACTTATTCACAAACGAAACTTTAGACTAACAATTTACTTCCCGATAATAGATCCTTATCACAGCCTCAGGTGCCATTCGCCCAGGCCATCAAAGGTAGTGGACTAAACCAGTGAAGATAAGTCCATTATGTACCACACCCTGGTACATACAAGTCAGACCCACAGTTATGTTACGAGCGACACCAGAGTTTGTTCTACGACGACGCCGCTGTGAAATTAATGTCTATTAATGCTCCACACCAGCTGCTGGAGGGGAGTTGTGTGAGGAAATGCTGCCTGAATACGACGACTATTAATAATAATAATAGTCCTGTCTACGCTGAGTGCAAGTAGGCCCACGTATGTTGACCTTTGGCCTGCGTATGTTGACCTTTGATATCTGATACACATTGTTATGGGTATGGCAAAAAACAAGCTCAAGACAAAGGGTTAACATTGTTGCCTTTGTTAAGAATCTTAATCGAAAGCAGGTGCAATATGTATATATATAGTTGTTTTTTATTACACCACTATTCCCACTAATATACGACCGCAATACACCCACTTAATGCAGTTATAGTTGAATGGGGTAACATTGAAATAGAGCACAATTTGCTCTGTATTTATAGAGCTATTGTGCCATATGTAAACCAGATCAACAGTGAAGAAACCAACAGTGATATATTGCTGCCTCTCCTTCAACAAATGTACTCTTTGTAAGTCGCTTTGGATAAAAGCGTCTGCCAAATGCCCTAAATGTAAATGTAAATGTAAAACAGTGCTGTGTTGAGATCTTTTGTCTGTCTGCTTTTCCNCATTGAAATAGAGCACAATTTGCTCTGTATTTATAGAGCTATTGTGCCATATGTAAACCAGATCAACAGTGAAGAAACCAAGGACCCATGACGTCATACTGCGCCTGTTGACTTGTTTTCCTCAACTTTACGCTGCACTTCCCCCTGCAGCCTCTAGGTGGCGGTCTGGTGCAATAACATCAAGTCAGTTCAATAGGGAGTAGTATAAAACATCATAAATCATATGGTCACAATATAGCCTAGATATGTTGAACTTGCTTTAGTTGTTCATTTAGAGCCTTAAGTGATACATTATTGATTGTTCCATTTCTAAATGCAATGGTGTTGTATTAAATACAAGAGAGGTATAAAGGTTTAAAAATACAATTGGGTTTTTTTCAGATTTTATTTGAATTCGTCTGGTGGACATTATGTGCATTAACTCAAATCCCAAATTTAAATACAAACAAAATACAAATACATAAATATTAGATTCTTCTTGAGCAATTATTTTCAAGTGTAATAGATCTTTCTTGAAGTATACACATCATTCAGTCATTTACTTGAGTGAGGAGATAATTATGTGCAGGGTAACACTGAAAAGTGCACTAATAAGATCATAGACAGAAATGTAGATCCACCATTTTCTAACTTAAGGTAATAACAACAATACATTGTATAAAAGGATGGCTCCCATATCAAAACGATTCAACATAAAACAATCACATATGCATTAATTATTCCAAAGTAAAGCAGTGCATTATAGTATAAGCAGCAAAAAGAATTACAAACAAATGACTTGCTGTCTGTGTGAAAACCTGATTAGATTACAGGCCAATATTAGGCAGCCATCCATAATGCCTGTCTATTTAAATCCCAACAGGCTCCAGGACGGCGGCCTCTAACCTCTATTTCAGGACCTGTTCCCCCCTGCCCCAGAGCGGTGGCTGGGGGGATGTTTGTGGTAGCAGTCTGGTGGGGGGGGATTGGGGCTTGCATTCATGCCGGTCGGGACATAATACATGCCCTCTAGATAGCTCTGATCCAGCGGTGGGTGGGTCTGGGCATCCATCTTGGACCCCTGACCAGAGGAGGGACCTCCGTAGGCGGCCCCTGCCCCATTCTGGTGCAGGGCTGTGGCGGCCGAGCTGTCAGGGTGGCGGGTGGCGGGTGGGGGCTGAGTCTGGGGATGGGGTGGTGGGGGTTGTTGTTGTTGTGGTGGTGGTGGTGGTGGTGGTGGAGGAGCCGCATAAGGCTGCATATACTGTGGGGCAGGGGCATACATATTAGGATTGTGCATTGACGGGTAAGGGGCTGCCGTGGGCGGATAGAGGCCCGAGTGAGACATGGATTGCTGCGGGATCAGCACCTCCACATACTGGCCCGTCTCCGGGTCGAACAGCATCTTCCTCAGTGGCTGCACAGGGACCTCGATGTAGAAATACTTGCCCGTCTCCGGGTCCATCAGCATCCTGCGAGGCGTCTGCCCGAAGCCACCTTCAGAGTAGATGCTGGAGCCGTCGCCCTCATACTCTGAGCCATAGGAGGGCCCCATGCCGTGAGGGCCACACAGGTATTGGGAATCTAGGTGTGGCAGGGCAGGGGAGTGTCCATGGCCATGGTCGCTATACGGAGCTCCACCCATCACAGATTGCTGCTGCTGCTGCGTAGGGCGGTGCATTGACGGCCGCCTGTGCTCCATGTGCTGGTGTTGCTGCAGAGGGCGCTCCGGGGCACAGGGTTGCATGAGAGAGGGGTGGGGAGCGTAGGAAGGAGGCTGGTTGAGGGGGTGGTACATGGTTGGAGGCTGGCCGGGACCCAGGGGACTTGATTTAGGAGAGCTGGACGGGTAACACATGGGTGGGGGTTCAGCTCTGCACTGATGGGGTCGGAGAGGAGGCTGTGCTATGGGATAAGCGGGGTGTGGGTGGCCGGGGGAGTGAGCGGGCACTGGAGGAGTGTGGTTGTGGGGGCTGTGGTGATGGTGAGGAGGTGTGAGACCAGCATGGGAGGTGCAAGCGCATGGGGGAGGTCGGGGGGCGGTGAAGTATCGATTTGGCTTCTTGGGGGTCAAACCTTGCGGCATAAGTGGACTGAAACTTTCCCTTTCGTCGTAGCTTGGCGGGTCATCTGAAGCATAGAACCCCCGCAGGTCATCTGCTCTCTGGGCACATTCATTGGATAAGGATCTGTGGAAAGGCTTTTGTTCGTGTGCATATTGCGGTGTCCGTGTTGTGGTTACAACAGAGGGCTGTTTTGCATTGTTCGAGGTCATCATCCTTGCTTGATCTTGAGCTAATGCTGTTGTGGAATATTGTGGTTGACTGTTCAGATCCACAACAGCTGACTGCCCTGACCCACTGGCAGCAGTCAAGGAAGATCCAGAGATTTGGCTCGCATTTGTACCTGGTCCCAGAGGTGCCGCTGATGTTGTAGCTGGGTGCGTGGATGATACTGGGGGGGATGATACTGATGCGGGGGCAAAAGCCGTGTATCTTTGTGTGTAACTGGTGCTTTGAGGTGAGGCCTCGGGATGTTGAGCTCTGTCGTTGGACTGTTCTTTATCCGATGATGCTGATGAGTTTGACTGATTCAAAACAGTCGTTGTTATGTTCTGCGGTGGTCTGCAGCTGGAGACAGCAGACACAGCTAGTTTTCGTGTATAGTTGGAGGCTGATGTGCTCTCGCTGGAGAGTTTTCTGTAGATAGTCGGTGAGGAGACGACTATTGTCTGAGGCCTCTCCTCCCTCTCTTGTGGTTTCGCATCCAATGTTTTCTCAGCTGAAGTTTGAGATTCATTTGCCGGTGGGCCTACATCAGGCGGTTTGAATTTGTAGCTGGGCTTTGGCGGCACAGCTGGTTTTGATTGATTGTTTGATATAGACTTGACCTCTATGGATTGAGGCTTTTTGTTCATCATTAGGTTTGTTGTCTCTGATTTCTGTGTTTCTTTTGACATCGATTTCACCTCGATTTGTTGAGGTTTAAACCTTCTCAGCGCAGGGGACCTTGGGGGAAAAGTTGGATCCTGTCTTTTCAAAGCATCAAAATCCTTCAGTTCTCTCTGTTTGATTGGTGGTGTTACTGTTTGCCTCCCTGTATTTCTCATAGATGCTCCACTGTTTTGCTGTGCAGAGTCTCTCATTTGGCGGCTTACTGTCCACGCTCTCTTCCTCTCCCTGCTTTGGTGGAGTTTCTGGCTGTGTGGGCGTGGACTTGGCAGAGGAGGAAAAGATCCTCTCGCTCCGCGACTCTGACACGCCACCTTCCGACGTTGAGCAGGTCGGCAGAGGAATTTCCAGTCGGTTCACATGCTTACGAGGCATCCCCTTACATCCGACTGTGTTTTGTTTTCCCTCAGTAAATACTGCTCCAATCTCAGCTTGGTAGCCCTTCTCCTTGAGTAACGTGGACACTGCATGGCCGCTGCTCTCAGTGTTTGTGGCTGTGGCCGCCGTTGGTTTCTCCTCCTGGACAGTCTTGGCCTTGCTGAACCCATCCCTTATCACCACTACAGCGGTGGAAACCTCTCGTTCTTTACTGGGTAATTTAGGGAGGCTTCCCAGCATAGGAGGTTTCTTGTCTCGTCTGGCCACTTCAGGTTTAGCCTCAAATGATGTTGCGTAATTTCTGGCCTCAATGCTATCTTCTTTTGCCTCTTTGTTAGCATCAGACTCACATGACTTGGCTGTTGTTGTCTGATCAGTCATGTGACACTCTGGGCCGTAATATAAATAACCCTCTGGCTTGGCGGCCTCCGCAACAGACAGCCGGGCAGGGACTGCCGTTGGTCTCCATGTTTGCCTTGTTCTGTTCTGCTGGGTGTCATTTTGTCCTTGTTCTCCTTCCAACACACTGCCTTACACCTCTATCTGCATTGGCTGTGAGGTGAAACATTTTTGTTCCAGTGAAACACTTTGTTCCAGTGGAGTGGTTGGTGATGTTGGGAGCTTTGCATCTCTCCCTCCACCTTCGGCTCCTCCACCCCTGTCCTCATCTCAGCTCCACTCTCTGTTTGTCAGTGACTTTTTTGCTTTCCTGTGTTATCCTGTCCTCTTGCCCTGCATCACATATTTTAGTCTCCACCTTTCTTTCTCAGTTATGCTCTCCCTCCTGTCCTGATGTATCTCCTCGTGTTCCACACGTTCTTCCATTTTGGGTGAAGGTGTTGCAGCACTGGTTGCTTGAATGATAGGTTATATGTGTTCTTTACCAGCCTTCTCACATCTCTTACTTTATGGATTGGTGCTTTGACTTTATTGTTCCCATTTCCATCTCCCTCCTCTGTCTTCACATCTATTTTGGCCTTATCCTCATTCTCTCTGAAAAATGGTTTTGGTGATGGTTCAGGTGATGGATGGTGCAAATCTGGATTATTTTCCAATTCTGGTGTAAGGGAGACACTAAGGGAAGACTCTTTTTTCATTGTCAAGACCAGCTTTGAGATGATCTCTGGTGTCTTTTGACATATAGGTGCTCTTTCAGAGGGTTCAGGTTTTTTACACTCTTCTGTGCCAAGGATTTCTGCATTTCTGTTCCTGCCTGGTTTCCAAGTTGCTGTGAGATCCAGCAGCAACATTAGCTCCTGTATTCCCAACAGTGGCATTTGCTGACTTGCCTTGCTGCTCTTTCCCCTTCTCTTTCACAGCCACCTGCTTGTCTTCTAAATGGAAACATGAGTTCTGACCTCATTCCAGACCTCTCCATGGTAGTTTCCTCATTGTGAGGTGGCGCAGTGTAGCTGTTTTGCCTCACAGTTGGACTTGGCCTTTTACTGGATTCCATTTCAAAGTGTTGCAGGACATCAACATCTTCAGATAAAAGACTGCATTGTGACTTGAGGCTAGAACTCAGATTCGGTGTATCATTTTGGGTTGGTTTTTCCAGCATTTCCTCCCCTTGAAGAGGTGATGATCCCTCTTCCTCTGGCTCTTCTCTGTCAACACTTTGCATCTTCTTAGACAGCACACTTTTGATAAGGCAACTGGCCATCTTGGTTTTAGGATGTGTCTCATCAAGTGAAGATGACTTCTGCAGTTTAGATGTTTTCTTGTTGTATTCTGGTATCTCGGTGCTGGGTTCACAGTGGTAAGACTCATGCATGGTCACTGGTGTGCTGTGCTGTCTCAGCAAACTCTCGTTGATGGACCCCTGGAAAGGGGGGCTGTCTGCCATCACCGGAACCACAGGGCTGCCATTCTCACTGCTCTCATCTTGCTTTGATTCAAGCGTGTTCCTTCTCTTTAGCTGGATCTGTCTTTTGGGAACCCCTCTCCTAGCCTTCCTAGGTTCCTCTCTTTCAACAGCAACATCCACACACTCAAAGCTGCCCATTTCATAGCGCTTTGCTGGGTCTAGGCCATCTGAGTAATATGTAGTAGGTTGGAATGGAAAGTCTTCATTGTCCAGTCTTTGTCCAGACCCCTTGAAGTCAGCATAGGCTAGCCGAGATGCACTAGCCCCGGCTGGGCTTTCCTGGGTAGATGGTTGGGAAATATTGGTGGAGGATCGATGGCTAGAGTTGTACATATCCAGGTAGTCGACCTCAGGGCTTGACAGGCTGCTGAAAGCAACATCAGAAAACCACTTCACCTCATTGTCTGCCTCGTCCAGCTCACTCCCCATGCTGGAGCTAGAACTCTGTCGGGGCCTGTTTTTAGAAACACGTCCAGGAGCAACGCTCATTTTCTGGGGCACAGACGGTTGTAGCCTCCGAGTGGGACCTCCTCTTCTCTGTTGTTGCTGTGGCTGTCTCGTGGCAAGCAATCTCTCTGAATAGGAGTGGGCTGTTAGCATTCCCTGACTGGTCTGTTTGCCTGTGGAAGCTGTACTGTGACTCTCAGGCCCTTTTCTATTCCTGGCACTGAATGACAGCTCAACCTGTTCCCCTCTGTAACTGGCATGTCCCTGCCTCCCCTCCCTCTTTTCCTGCACTCGCTCCTCCCTCTTCCTCTCACTCTCCATCTCCCTCCTCGTATATTTTGGTTGATCTCTTCCGGTATCTCTCTGCCTTTTGCTCTCCGCCTCCAAAGGAATTTCCCCCTCCGTCTCCATCTGCCTTTCCTGCCACAGCCAATCGTCTTGGCTATTGCTGTTTCCATGCGAGACACCGGGGCTTCCCCATTTTGTCATCTGATTCTTGAAGTTGTCAGTCAATGTTGATGCTGCAACTTGTGGAGGGCTCCGAGCCCTGTTCTGCCACAGCCTGTATGGTTTCTCTGGGGCTATAATGTGAACAGGGGTGAACCGTGTAATTGGGGGTGAGGGAGTTCTCCTTTTGCTGACGCGATTGGCCATGTGCTCTGCAGGCTCCTCTCGGCTTACAATGATAACTTTGGTTGATGGCTGTTTTCTTTGGCATGCAGGCTTACAAGATGTTTCAGAGGTGTTATTTTGTTTCTTATCAGATCTTGGGGAGAACATTGGAAATGGCGGCTTTGGTTCTTTCCCTCTCTGGACAGATGGGATAGCTGCAGCCTGGTGGGCAGGTAAGATGTCTGGCTGTCGTTCAACAGCAGAGCGTGGTATACTGTCAAAACTGCTCTGTATTTCAATAGGGGGATTCAGATTTCGGTCTTCCTTTTGAATGAAATACTTGCTGTGTCTCTTCTCCTTTGTGGAAGAATGTAAACTTTGAGGGTATGTTTCCTTCGGTGTGATTTCACTCTGTTCACTTTGTTCAGGCGTACTGCTAAGTGTTCTCTTTCCAAGTGGCTTGACAACACTGTTTGATTCAGGTGACGCTGATTTAGTATCTGCTGCTGGTTGGCTGTGGTTTGGTGGATCCAAAGGCGGAGATTCTTTCACTTTGTCTTTCGGACTATACCTAGGTTCAGCTGATGGGGATACAGGTGATAGTTGTCCACCTCTGTATTCAGGTGACTGATTCAAATACTTTGAGTTAGTCACCCGAGGGCTGTGGTGCCTTGAACTAGGTGAGTGAGAAATGTGTCTTGGCTGAGGTGAGGGAGTCAGTAGCTCTGCTTCAGGTAGGGGAGAGGAAAGATGTGGCTTATGTAAGGATACAAGATGTCTTGGTGAAGGAGTATGCTTTCTCGGGTCAGGAGAGAGATTCTGATACCTTAGATCGGGTAAGGATTCGTTAAGCCTTGGCTCAGGCGAAACAGTTGGATGTGTTGGATCAGGTGATGTAATATCATGTGTTGATACAGGGGATAGAGTATGATATTTTAGTTCAGGTGAGGGATTGTGGCTTGACACAAGTGAGGAAGTGTAATGTGTTTGTCCAGGTGATGGAGTGTGTCGTATTTCCTCAAGTGACAGAATATAATGTTTTGGTTCAGACATAGGAGAATATTGTCTGTCCAGAGGCGATGGAACAATTATTCCTGCTTCAGGTGAGGGAGTGTAATATAATTTCCCAGGTGATGGAGTAAGATCCCTTGGTTCAGGTAAAGTAGCAAGACCCCCTGGTTCAGGTGAGGGAGTGTCTTCTGGTTTCTCAGGTAATGGAGAGAGATTCCTTGTTTCAGGTAAGGGATAATGATGTATTGTGTCAGGTGAGGGTGCAAGATCCCTTGGTTCAGGTGAGGGAGTAAGATAACTTTTCACAGGTGATGGAGTAAGATACCTGGGTTCAGGTGAGGGAGTTAGTTGCCTTTTCTCAGGTGATAGAAGGAGGTTCCTTGGTTCAAGAGAGGGAGTTAGTTGTCTTTTCTCAGGTGATGGCAGAATGCTACTTGGTTCAGGTGAGTAACTATAAGATTGAACATTCGGTGATGAAGCAAAACTCCTTGATTCAGTTGAGGGAGAATGATGTGCCTCAACATGTATTGCTTTAGGTGAGGGAGTGCACTTTCTTGTCCCAGGTGATGGAGTAAGATGCCTTGGTTCAGGTGAGGGAGTGTCTTCTGGTTTCTCAGGTAAAGGTGAGAGATTCCTTGTTTCAGGTAAGGTATAATGAAGTATTGTGTCAGGTGAGGGTGCAAGATATCTTGGTTCAGGTGAGGGACTGTAAGGTATTGTCTCAAGTGAAGGACCTTGATAATTTCGCTCAGGTGAAGGTGTATAATGCCGTGGCAGAGGGGACAAAGGTCTGTACCTTGGTTGAGGTGACTCAGTTGTTCCAGTGTTATCAGGCTCCAGGTCACTGTATTTATAATATTGGTCAGGTGAAATTATTGTAATTGTAGACTCTTCTTGGCCAGCCCTTGGTTCAATCGGTCTGACTGGGGCCTGGTACTTGGGCTCAGGTGACTGAGGTTTCCTCCAAATGGGCTCCAGAGTTGAAAGGTGTGCTATTTCTGGGAAAGTGGTTGTGGCCCTGTCCTCAGGCTGGATGACAGAGTAACAGAGCCCTGTAATGTGAGGGGAGGATGTGGTGGCTCTGGAGCACTCACTATGTTGATCTTCAGAATTCAATGCTAAATTCTCTTCAGGGGACTTCTCTCTCCTTCTCACTTCTGGTGAAGATGCTGTTACTCTAATTTCTGGAGAGGCAGCAATATAGTCAGACTCTTTAGGACGATATACACCACTTAATTCAGGCGATAAAGGTGATGGTACAGGTGAGAGAGTCTGGAATAGGGAATCAGAGGCGGGAGAAGTGTGTGGTACTCCAAGCGACAGTGCAGGTGACGGTGTACACCTGACTGCAGGTGAGACACTGCTACCTCTACACTCAGTACTGCAAGCTATAGAACTGACAGATGAGGCTGGTGTGTATCTTGGAAGAGGTGTGGACACAGCACTGTTGGCTCCAGCAGACAGCCTGCTGCCTTGGTTCTCAGGCGTGTCTCCTCCAGCCAATGAACTGCCGGAAATAAACTCTGGTGTGCAGGAAGAGCTCTCTATGTCAGGTGTTGAGCCTCTGCTGAAGAGGTCATGTACGGAGACCCTCCCTCTTAGCTCTGAGAATGGCGAGCAGTCCTGGATATCGGGGGAGTAGAAATAATCTCTCAATTCAGTTGATCTTTCTCCTGACTGTCGATCGATGTCCACACTGCTACGTGAAGGTGAATTAGATGGAAAGATGACCCTGGGTTCAAATGTGGGTGGTGTCAATCCCCGTAGATGATCAGATGATTGTGGTCGCTGCTCCGATGAGATACTACCGTTGCGAGATCCACTTGATGAGAGACTACCATTGTGAGATCCACTAGATTCAAGCAAAGGTGACGTGAGTTCACGTGACTCAAGAGAAGATGAGCTGGTTGCTAGGTTACTAGGCTGAGGGGAGCGACTCGGAGTTGAGGATAAAGATAACGATGGAGATGAGGATATCCCTCTATCTTCAGCACTCTTCAGTGTCTGTGGACTGTTATATCGAGGGGATGGCGTCCTAGATGTGGAAACAGCGTTGAGGACCTCTAGTGATGCACTCTCTGTACTTAAAAGAGGTAGCGGCGGTGTGGCCACTGATTCTAATTTGGGGATCTCTGCAGAAATCCCTAAATGCTCAGAGGTCTGTGTGGGGCCTCCTGGATCGTCCCCTCCAGAAATCTCTGTTTGCAACGTTGGGCTATGGAGTGTCTCTTTGGGATCCTCAAAGCCCTCCTCCCCTTCACTGGAGCCGTGAGCCGTGTGGTATGAGCCCGAGGAGTCATCCACCAGGGGGGAGGCAGCTGCTACGCGGTCTACCTCCTTGGGCGGGGGAACGAAAGCCCCTGATGCGGGACTGCTCGAGAGGGAGGGTGACTCACCGTCGTCCCCGAAGATGTCACACAGACAAGTAGTCTCTGAGATGGCACTACGGGGGCTAGGTATGTTGGTGATGTCAAAGATCTCAACGTGGTTCGGGGTGCCTTCTCGGTGGCGGAGGGAGATGGTGCGGGGCGCGCTGCGCAGGAAGGAGTAGCTGTCCCCCTTTAGAGTCCAGCTGTCCATTGCTAGACCACAGGCACCAGGTCTTCACAGAGGCCAGTCCAGTCTTCTTCCCTGGTGGTCTCTAAACTGTCTACCTGGACTGATCAAATAGTCAAATAGTAGATTGTTCAATTAATTTGCTCAGATAGGCAAGCATATACAGTATAATGATTCATATTTTTAAGTGGCTAAATATATTCCATTTGTAAAAATAAATAAATGTAATATCATTGTTTGGACGTTACGTTTACTTTTTCGTTTGCCAGAAATGCAATGTCATGCATCTGGCATTCTTCAAAAATCAAAACAATAAATGATATGTAAGAAACAAGCACAAAGAAATGGCATGTTTGTGATGCGTACATTAAATTACAATATTATATTAAAATGAATTGCACTGCTTACATACCCATCACCTACTGCTCCAAAAAGGAGGGCATGACTCTGGTCTGAGTCTGAATGAAAAGGAAAGAGAGGATATTCGCTCACTTACCTTCAGCCCAAAATGGGGGTAGTCCAGACAGGTTGGATTTCAGTGTCGCGAACGCCAGCCTTCATCCAATCAACTGTCTCCTAAATCCACGGCATATTTTGACACAGCGGCAACCCAGTCCTAAATTCTAACGAGGGACCTGCACCTGTAGAACTGTGCGAAAAAGTCCCAGGCCCTGGCTTCTGTGGGACACGATCTTCACACATTCAAATCAGTTTTCAGTCACCATGACTTTACAAGTAGCAGAGAGGGGAATCTCACTCATACTCTTCTCCTCTGACTTTCTCCCCTCTCTCTGCATCTCTCTCCATTCTACCCCTCCCATCGAAGCAAGCCCCAGGGAAGGGCTTACTGTTTCTAACCTGGTTCCCCTCTCTAGGTTGCGAATAGGTTTTGGCATAGGTTACCCTGTCTGAGCTCAGCTGGGTGAGGTTTATAGTTAGCAGCAGGTGCTGATCCAGCCAGGGTGGATTCATGCCCCTGGAATCTGACACTAAGACCCAGTTCAGCGGCAGGACCCCAGCTATATATAGAGCCACACTATCGGGGCCAGATAGTCAGAGGTTTAGCTGCCTGCCTACGACCACATATGTGAAAGAAGAAAGGGGGTAGAGATATGGCAAAGCACAGCCACTCACACTTCAACCGCCTGACACTTACGACGCTTCATTGCTATGGGTGTACATTAGGGATGTGTGTGTGTGCATGTAAGTATATATATGTGTGTGTGTGTGTGTGTCTGCAGGCAAGTGTATACAGTATGTGTGTGTGTGTGCGTGTGTGAGAGAGTAAAAGTAAAGCAGTAAACCAGTTTCTCAGGATCATCGCAATTAAGGATCAACACTAGACACACTTTCTGACATTTTGACAGATAGGAGACCCCCCAACGTTGACAGAACACGTGCATAACTCAACATAGGGTCCCAGTATACCAATTAGTCCCCCTTAAATAGATGTTGTGTGTGTGTGTGTGTGTGTGTGTGTGTGTGTGTGTGTGTGTGCTAAGGCCGGTCGGCGTCAGTCAGGGTCTGTGGCCTGTGAGCATGGCCTGTCAGCAACGGATGCCGTTGGTGAGAGAAATCACTGATTGGCTGTTGAACTTTAGCGAATCAGTGCACGAGAATAGTAAAAGGAGGGAAATTTGCAAAACAGCCAATGACAAAGGTTGTCAGCTTTCAACTTCACCTNCGATATACACCACTTAATTCAGGCGATAAAGGTGATGGTACAGGTGAGAGAGTCTGGAATAGGGAATCAGAGGCGGGAGAAGTGTGTGGTACTCCAAGCGACAGTGCAGGTGACGGTGTATACCTGACTGCAGGTGAGACACTGCTACCTCTACACTCAGTAGTGCAAGCTATAGAACTGACAGGTGAGGCTGGTGTGTATCTTGGAAGAGGTGTGGACACAGCACTGTTGGCTCCAGCAGACAGCCTGCTGCCTTGGTTCTCAGGCGTGTCTCCTCGAGCCAATGAACTGCCAGAAATAAGCTCTGGTGTGCAGGAAGAGCTCTCTATGTCAGGTGTTGAGCCTCTGCTGAAGAGGTCATGTACGGAGACCCTCCCTCTTAGCTCTGAGAATGGCGAGCAGTCCTGGATATCGGGGAGTAGAAATAATCTCTCAATTCAGTTGATCTTTCTCCTGACTGTCGATCGATGTCCACACTGCTGCGTGAAGGTGAATTAGATGGAAAGATGACCCTGGGTTCAAATGTGGGTGTGTCAATCCCCGTAGATGATCAGATGATTGTGGTCGCTGCTCCGATGAGATACTACCGTTGCGAGATCCACTTGATGAGAGACTACCCTTGTGAGATCCACTAGATTCAAGCAAAGGTGACGTGAGTTCACGTGACTCAAGAGAAGATGAGCTGGTTGCTAGGTTACTAGGCTGAGGGGAGCGACTCGGAGTTGAGGATAAAGATAACGATGGAGATGAGGATATCCCTCTATCTTCAGCACTCTTCAGTGTCTGTGGACTGTTATATCGAGGGGATGGCGTCCTAGATGTGGAAACAGCGTTGAGGACCTCTAGTGATGCACTCTCTGTACTTAAAAAGAGGTAGCGGCGGTGTGGCCACTGATTCTAATTTGGGGATCTCTGCAGAAATCCCTAAATGCTCAGAGGTCTGTGTGGGGCCTCCTGGATCGTCCCCTCCAGAAATCTCTGTTTGCAACGTTGGGCTATGGGGTGTCTCTTTGGGATCCTCAAAGCCCTCCTCCCCTTCACTGGAGCCGTGAGCCGTGTGGTATGAGCCCGAGGAGTCGTCCACCAGGGGGAGGCAGCTGCTACGCGGTCTACCTCCTTGGCGGGGGAACGAAAGCCCCTGATGCGGGACTGCTCGAGAGGGAGGGTGACTCACCGTCGTCCCCGAAGATGTCACACAGACAAGTAGTCTCTGAGATGGCACTACGGGGGCTAGGTATGTTGGTGATGTCAAAGATCTCAACGTGGTTCGGGGTGCCTTCTCGGTGGCGGAGGGAGATGGTGCGGGGCGCGCTGCGCAGGAAGGAGTAGCTGTCCCCCTTTAGAGTCCAGCTGTCCATCGCTAGACCACAGGCACCAGGTCTTCACAGAGGCCAGTCCAGTCTTCTTCCCTGGTGTCTCTAAACTGTCTACCTGGACTGATCAAATAGTCAAATAGTAGATTGTTCAATTATTTGCTCAGATAGGCAAGCATATACAGCATAATGATTCATATTTTTAAGTGGCTAAATATATTCCATTTGTAAAATAAATAAATGTAATATCATTGTTTGGACGTTACGTTTACTTTTTCGTTGCCAGAAATGCAATGTCATGCATCTGGCATTCTTCAAAAATCAAAACAATAAATGATATGTAAGAAACAAGCACAAAGAAATGGCATGTTTGTGATGCGTACATTAAATTACAATATTATATTAAAATTAATTGCACTGCTTACATACCCATCACCTACTGCTCCAAAAAGGAGGGCATGACTCTGAGTCTGAATGAAAAGGAAAGAGAGGATGTTCGCTCACTTACCTTCAGCCCAAAATGGGGTAGTCCAGGCAGGTTGGATTTCAGTGTCGCGAACGCCAGCCTTCATCCAATCAACTGTCTCCTAAATCCACGGCATATTTTGACACAGCGGCAACCCAGTCCTAAATTCTAACGAGGGACCTGCACCTGTAGAACTGTGTGAAAAAAGTCCCAGGCCCTGGCTTCTGTGGGACACGATCTTCACACATTCAAATCAGTTTTCAGTCACCATGACTTTACAAGTAGCAGAGAGGGGACTCTCACTCATACTCATTCTCCTCTGACTTTCTCCCCTCTCTCTGCATCTCTCTCCATTCTACCCCTCCCATCGAAGCAAGCCCCAGGGAAGGGCTTACTGTTTCTAACCTGGTTCCCCTCTCTAGGTTGCGAATAGGTTTTGGCATAGGTTACCCTGTCTGAGCTCAGCTGGGTGAGGTTTATAGTTAGCAGCAGGTGCTGATCCAGCCAGGGTGGATTCATGCCCCTGGAATCTGACACTAAGACCCAGTTCAGCGGCAGGACCCCAGCTATATATAGAGCCACACTATCGGGGCCAGATAGTCAGAGGTTTAGCTGCCTGCCTAGGACCACATATGTGAAAGAAGAAAGGGGGTAGAGATATGGCAAAGCACAGCCACTCACACTTCAACCGCCTGACACTTACGACGCTTCATTGCTATGGGTGTACATTAGGGATGTGTGTGTGTGCATGTAAGTATATATGTGTGTGTGTGTGTGTGTCTGCAGGCAAGTGTATACAGTATGTGTGTGTGTGTGCGTGTGTGAGAGAGTAAAAGTAAAGCAGTAAACCAGTTTCTCAGGATCATCGCAATTAAGGATCAACACTAGACACACTTTCTGACATTTTGACAGATAGGAGACCCCCCAACGTTGACAGAACACGTGCATAACTCAACATAGGGTCCCAGTATACCAATTAGTCCCCCTTAAATAGATGTGTGTGTGTGTGTGTGTGTGTGTGTGTGTGTGTGTGTGTGTGTGTGTGTGTGTGTGTGCTAAGGCCGGTCGGCGTCAGTCAGGGTCTGTGGCCTGTGAGCATGGCCTGTCAGCAACGGATGCCGTTGGTGAGAGAAATCACTGATTGGCTGTTGAACTTTAGCGAATCAGTGCACGAGAATAGTAAAAGGAGGGAAATTTGCAAAACAGCCAATGACAAAGGTTGTCAGCTTTCAACTTCACCTCATCTGATCATTCCAAGACGAAATGGGAATGAAAAATCTTCCAGTTTCCCTCTTTGAATGACGAATAAAGACTACTGCCACCTGCTGGTGTGGAGAGTTATTTCCTCACACGCATGCACAGAACAGACGTGCTAGTTTAGGATTGTATTGAAGGTGGAGTAAAAATGGAAGATACATTTAACAGTATAAGACATCAAATGTATCTAACAACATGAAAAACATCAACATTATCTACTTTTCTCTATGAAAAAATGAATTATGAATTAACTCCCATAGAATGCACTAAAATGGGCAAAGTGAGTCAGTGTAAAGCAGCTTGCAGTAAAATGTCCTACAATATAAATACACAATATGTCAGTGGCCAAAAATAGAATTTTGTCAGTGTACTGTGGGTGTGAGAAGGCAGAATTATTTTATGCATGTGAGGATGGTGCTCTTACGCACAAGGGTGTGTGTGTGTGTGTGTGAGCATGTGTGTGTGTGTGTGTGTGTGTGTGTGTGTGTGTGTGTGTGTGTGTGTGTGTGTGTACACATGTGGCACATAGCGTGGGAGGATTCAGGGAGAAGGAATTATAAGCACCTCTGTAATGGGGGGTGGTTGTGTCTAGATTACTGATGGATTCGTGACACAAGGCCTCTCCATTCTGTCAGCAACGCACCACACACACACACACACACACACACACACACACACACACACACACACTGTCTTTCCATCCCAATAAGCTTGGACTCCAGACCAGTGGAATCAGTCTTTCTGTACATAGACTGTAAAATATAAGGTTTTATAGAGATATTTGGTGCCCCCCGCCCCCAATATTCGGAGCGTGGGCATAAATAATATGTGGAACATGAGGTCTTGTCTTGAGTGGTAATCAAAGCTGGTTTGATGACGGAAGGTACATGTAACTTGCCCTTTTGTGGCCTGTAGGCTCCATGTCCTTCTTGTAGGTCAACATTTCTGTCGGCCAAATGTCATTTGGCCATTCCGCATATCACACAACTTTGTGAAACTATTGTACATCATCATGGTAAATCTAGATCTGTATTTATAATACTGCTTTGCTTATGAAAGGAATTATGGCATGCATTGAACCCATAGACAGTAAAATATAGATTGAAACACAAAAGTTCTCCTGCCTTTGCACGCTGACTCAACATAATGGTCCATTGTTGAAATAATGATAAACTTCTACAAATCACCACCCCCTCTGTTCCCTCCAGGACCAGGGTACTGTACGTACAGTATGTTGGCTGGACTGCAGATACAACTAGATGTATTCAACTTTACTTTTCAAACAATACTTTTCCTATTAAGCCGCGTAGGATCTATACGAGGGCATGTTCCATTTTCCAACATGAAATGTCAAATATCAAAATATACACGCCTCCTAGCAACAACTCTTATTGTGAAATCCCAGGGAGGGCGGATTGCGACACAGGAAGTCCCGCCCCCCGCGCCGTGAGCGACTGGTGCTAAAGTGTTGTCATAATAACAAGCAAGCGGCTAACGCTAACGCTTGCTAACACGCTATCATCATCATAGGTACGTGGTTTGTTCAAATGTCTTCCGTGTCGCGACACATCCACGTACACGCCAGCTGTGGGTGAGACGCAAAACACCAAACATGACGTCCGAAATGGTTGTCATTGTAGGCGAGAATGATTCGGGGCCGTCGGCGGCTAGCGGCTAGCGGCTAACGTTAGCTCCGTTAGCCGAGCTGCTGGAGATGTCAACCAAAGACCGTTTGTTTACGTCAGCCGCGCGGCGAATTGTGTTTTATTTCGAGGTTTTTTTCCCCACCGCCTTAAATACCACCACACGGTCGCCGAGCCGGCGGCCACCACGGCTCTCGTTGAACACACACACACACACGCGTCGTTAGGTGTTAGTTTGTCTGTCCTGCCAAAGAAAACAAGCGACTTACTGCACCGCTGCTCGCTGCTTTCTCTTCCCTTGACGTCTTCCTGCTCGTCCCCACTGAGCTGCACACTGGTCGTACATCTGCTCTCCTAGACTCAAACTGGACGGATTGTATTGGTTGTATTGTCGTTGACACGTATTGTATTCGCCCCCCCTGCTGCGTTGCTGTGACAATGACCTTTATAATAATATGGGTAGCCTCGTTGTGAAGTGTGGGGATACATTTCACAGCAAGGTCTCCAGGCCTGATACCAATATATCATATGATCCTCTGCTGTGAAACTGACGTTCACAACTTAACATGTTGCAAGGTTGCAAGGAACTTGCTTAAAAGTGGATGGATGGATGGATGCCACAGCAGCAGCACCCCCCAAAATTGCACAATGTCATCCTTATCATGAACCCTCATTAGGCCGATGCAGTAACAGTAAAAACACTCTTCTTGAGCTCTGTCTCCGGTGTTGTTGTCGTCGTCTTGTCCTCGCAGACCCAGCCGGGCAGCAGGAGCAGCAGGTTGGGGGTGTATGCGTGTCCCCGTCTGACAGCATGGAGCAGTGTGCCTGTGTGGAGCGCGAGCTGGAGAAGGTCCTCCATCGCTTCGTCATGTACGGCCACCAGTCGGAGGAGAGGCTGGACGAACTGCTGCGGAGCGTCTGCGAGATCCGCGGGCAGCTTGTCGGCTTTGGTGAGCGGAGAGGAGGAGGGCCGCGTGTGTCTGTCTGTCGCTCTGTCTTTTGGTTTAAAGGACTCCTATTATACCACCAGGTGTGAGCGTGATTAGCCACACCCGTCAGAATCTCTGGTTTTTGACATCACAAGTGGGAGTGTCCACCTAGAAGTATGGTGTATAGATCTGCCTACCGGTTGCTACAGTCCACTGGATAGGCTGGTAGGCTGATCTATCCAGTGTACATCTAGCTGGACACTCCCACTTGTGATGTCAAAAACTGGAGATGACACCGGTTTCTGAAACTGCTTGGAATGGCTAATCGCGCTCACACCTGGTGGTATAATATGTCTCCGTTTAAATTTAACTTCTGTTGTGTGTTTTGCTTTTTGTTCATTTGATTTTGCTACGTACTGGCATTGTAAAAACTCTTCCTTTTAAAAAAATTCAATATCTTTCAGGGGTACAAGACGCAGACTTAGCGGTCTTGTCTCAAACGATGGCACAGTGTTGTAAGAATATCAAAGAAACAGTCCAAATGCTCGCCTCTCGGCATAAGGACATCCATGGCAGCGTCTCCAAAGTAGGGAAGGCGATTGACAGGGTAAGGACTACAACTCCCACTGCAATGTGGATTAGCATTTTTTTGCCATTGTATACTTTGTTGAGTCTTATCTTTTTTTTCCCTTCAGAATTTCGACGCAGAGGTAAGCGCTGTGGTGGCAGAGACGGTGTGGGACTCCCCAGAGCGACAGAAGTACCTGAGCGAGACCATCGTAGAGCACTTATACAGGCAAGGCATGCTCAATGTAGCAGAGGACCTCTGCCAGGTACGCCAGATAATTTTTTTTATCTATTCACCTTTTTGTCAAAAGGATCTGTTTGGATCTCGTGAGTTATTTAACACTGTTTGTGTGTGTGTGTGTGTCCTGTGCTGTAGGAGTCTGGAGTTGTCATAGATATGAGTATGAAACAACCCTTCTTGGAGCTGAACCGCATTCTGGAGGCTCTGAGAATGCAGGACCTCAGACCAGCACTGGAGTATGCTATTTCTTTCTTTCTGTCTGATCAATTTCATTGATCTTCTATGAATAGTTTGCGTATTTGATGGCCAGCAGCCAATATCTAGGCTATATTAAATCTATATACTAGACTTTGTGACAAAATAGTAATTGTATGTTTAAATGCATTATCACGTTGCAAGATCTGTCGAACTTGCCCGATTGGCTAGCCAATATCTCTATTGTATTCTATCTATATGCTAGACTTTGACAAAATTGAGTTATTTGATGGCATTATCACATTGCAACATTTGTAGAACTTGCTGGACTTATAGTTTAGACGATAGATTTTAGATGTTGTACGCATCCACACACCACACACTCAAGCAGACGAGTTGACACAGTTTTCCAACGCCTCCTCTCTGCCTGCCCCTCCCTGTGTGATGTTCCGTCCCAGGTGGGCCGTGACGAATCGCCAGCGTCTGCTGGACCTGAACAGCAGTCTGGAGTTCAAGTTGCACCGGCTCTACTTCATCAGCCTGCTCAACGGCGGCATCTGCAACCAGCTGGAGGCGCTGCAGTATGCTCGCCACTTCCAGCCTTTTGCCTCCCAGCACCAGAGAGGTGAGGACCCAACCAGGGCGTCACGATAATGGATACAAATTATCATGATATTTTTGTTGGCCCAAGTGATTTACAATTATTGATCACGATTATTTGTTCCACTTTTGGGGAACACATTTCTTTTATCGCACTTCATAACAGAAGCTTGCCGTCACAACAATAATGTATTATATAAACCTATAAATTAACTTCAAATCTTTCAATCAAAATAAGGTTTTCTTCACATGAAGGTTTAGGGCGACATATTATATTGGACAAAAAAGTAATATAATAATAATACAGTTTGTGTTCTGGAGTGGCGACACCGTGTCTGCAAATGCACAAATTGAATTACAAAAGAAAAGAAAGAAATATTTTTTTTTTAATTCGCCCTGCGGCCATGAACAATTAATTGTGGCGGCCAATATCGGCGTCGCGATTAATATACGATTAATTGTGCAGCCTTAGCCCCCAAAGCCCACCCCACCCTGAGTGCTGCCTGTCTGGAACAGCAGAAGGCCAGTCTGACAGCTAGGACAGGGGAGATGACAATCTGGGGTGTAGCACAAGTAGATCAAGTTCCGCCTATGAATACACCACTGCTGCTATGGACGATCACTCATGCCCTCTGTCTGTCTGTTTTGGCCGTCTGTCTATCTGTCGGTGCCTTGTTATCCGTGGTCGCCGCAGACATCCAGATCCTGATGGGCAGCCTGGTGTACCTGCGCCACGGCATCGAGAACTCCCCGTACCGCACGCTGCTGGAGACCAACCAGTGGGCGGAGATCTGCAACATCTTCACCCGGGACGCCTGCGCTCTGCTGGGCCTCTCCGTCGAGTCCCCCCTCAGCGTCAGGTAGGCACCAGTGGATGGCTCACTAGGGCCCTCTTTTCTTTACGCATGACGAATATCTAGATTCCACCACAGATTATACAGTGCATAAGCAATATAGCTAAGATATATTTAGTAAAGAAACTAAATTGGCAATGAATAAAAACAATACAATAATAATAAAAACGCAAGGTTGAGGAATTGTAAGAAAAGTTAGCACATCGTTGTGATGTTTTTAGATAAATGTGCTTTATGTCGGTACTGGCGAGATCAAGCTACGACTGCTAGCTCGTTTGACAGGTTCTTGATTGATATAAACGCCACAGCGAACAGGATGCGAAGCCTCAGCTAGCTGTCAATATTGAGTCAAGCACATAACTTGCCAACAATTACGTGCAAGATTATGTCTCGATAAAAGCCTCGTGAGTCAATCTGTGTACATTCCACTCCGGAGTGTGGAATGTACACACCCACCTGTTCAGACGGAGAAAATATCCATCTCACGATTTCAGAACCGTTTTCAATTTCGAGATTTGAAGAGGATATTCAAAACGCTGGTGTAAACAAGGCCTGTGTAACCCAGTGTTCTCTTGGCGTGCGTGTGTGCGTGTGTGTGTGTGTGTGTGTGTGTGTGTGTGTGTGTGTGTGTGTGTGTGTGTGTGTGTGTGTGTGTGTGTGTGTGTGTGTGTGTGTGTGTGTGTGTGTGTGTGTGTGTGTGTGTGTGTGTGTGTGTGTGTGTGTGTGTGTGTGTGTGCTCCAGCTTTGCGTCGGGGTGCATGGCCTTGCCGGTGCTGATGAACATCAAGCAGGTGATCGAGCAGAGGCAGTGCAGTGGCGTGTGGACACACAAGGACGAGCTGCCTGTAAGTCCCGTCCGTGCCTTCCAATGCTTTCTTCCCTTCTTGTTGCATAGCAGTAATATATGGTTAATAATTGATTCAGTGCCACTAACAATGTTTTTTTAATAGTTTTTATTGTTTTAAATCACACCATAATTTTTCGGAAGAAACATTTAGTCTAGGAGAGTTCAAAATGATTTCTAAAGCATTAAGCAGCATTAATGGATTATCAAAATAAGACTTGATAAATCGCTAATCATTTATTATTTATCATGTTGTACATAAAGTGTACCAAACGTATTGTCCCATTGTATCCGTTGTATTACACTTAAGGATATGATCACCAAGTACCCTGCTGGCACTTCTATAACCTCCCGATGTCTTCTGGCGTAGATTGAGATCGACCTGGGGAAGAAGTGTTGGTACCACTCGGTGTTCGCCTGTCCCATCCTCCGCCAGCAGACGTCCGAGAGCAACCCGCCCATGAAGCTCATATGTGGCCACGTCATCTCCAGGGACGCCCTCAACAAACTCACCAACGCTGGGAAGTAAGTCTGGGCCGTTTCTTTAGCCATCACACGTTTGTTGCAGTGCTTTGCGGTTTTCATTCCTTCGTTCATTTGCATCACATG
The DNA here is from genome assembly GCA_002895965.2 of Coryphaenoides rupestris. Lineage (NCBI taxonomy): Eukaryota > Metazoa > Chordata > Actinopteri > Gadiformes > Macrouridae > Coryphaenoides > Coryphaenoides rupestris. The sequence continues at coordinate 65,970 of PIJE02000716.1, read as the reverse complement.
CAGGGCTGAACAATATGGTAAAATAAATAAATATTTATTTTGACAGATACTGCGATTGCGGTATGATTCACTTTTAGTGGATCGTGTCGCAATATCACAATTTTCATTTTATTGTGTTGATCTTTTGCACATTCCGCTGAGCCTCACCACCTTTGTATGTAACAATTAAACTTCTTGAATCTTTAATCATTTTCACTGAGAAAAAATATTTTAAGTCATGATGTGACATTTGTTGGGGTCTGACCCAAAACAATATTTTCGTACATTTGGAGAAACAAAAATATGTAGGCCAGCGGGCATCTCTGCATTACATTTACATTTACTTATTAAAAAATTGCAGCTCCTGCAATTTAATATAATTATAATTTTTTAAATATGTTTCTGAATAATTCAGCCCTCATCACACATGCATGTTCAGCCCATCAGTGCGGCCAGCCTCATGTCTGACTCCTCCTCCTCCTCTCCTGCAGACTGAAGTGCCCCTACTGCCCCATGGAGCAGAACCCCTCGGACGCCAAGCAGATCTACTTTTGATGACTCGCTTGTGTCACAAGTAAGAATGAAGCTCCTCCCACCCCCCCTGCCTCTCTGGGACCTTATGCCCCCCCCCCCCCCCCACGCACACACACACACACGCACACAACCCCCCACCCCGGCCCACTCCACTTGTCCCAGGTACCCGGGGGCGGGGCAGGGGATATGGGTTATTACTATTATTATTACTATACCGCTCCCCTATCTGGACAGGTATGTGGCTCGTGGGCCATACCCCCTCCGCACCCCTGCCCCCGCCCCCCTTTTTTGGACCCGCCCCCTCCGCTTCCCTTGCCCTTCATTGGCTTCACAACAACAACAACAACAACTTGCACAGAGAGCGGAGGGGGAGGTCAGTCTGTCTGCAGCCCGTGCTCGAGGAGTCTGTCGGGGGTGATGTCTCGATGCCTCGTAGGAGGGCGCCTCCGAGGAGTAAAAACAAAAAAAAAGGATAATTCATTGAAAGTCACTTCTTGTAAATGCCTGCAAACTTTTGTTTCTTTTTCTTCATTTTTAAAAAAGTATGTAAGAGTTTATTTCCCCCCACCCCCCACTCTTTCTCTCTCTCGGTTTAATAAAACTGAGTTTGCTTATGGGTGAAATTTCCCTATTTTTATTTTGTATTTTTATTTTGTTGACAGAATGGACTGCGTACACTAACGGTCGCAGCGAGGGTGCAGTATGTACTACGGTGTTGTTGTGTTTAAAGGAGGTATGATTTCAGCATAGTATTTATCTTCTATTGTAACCAAGGAAGGACACAGAATCCTCTGTGAAAGTATATTCGTTTGAAGGGAGGGGGGGGAAGAAAAAGTCTGGGTTTAATTTTCCTGGTGGAGGGGACCTGTGAGGTCCGTGTAGAATTGAACACTGATGATTGTGAAATGTGACCCCATGTTCTCTACTTCGTTGTGTTACAATAAAGGTCTCATAGATTACATTAACTGTTGGCTCATGTAGTGGAATGATCGTGAGGACGACGATGATGATGTTATTTTCCCATTTTATTTCCCCGTGACCGCAGTGGACACCAGCAAAACAAAAAAAATGTCCTCATTTACAGAAGCCATGTGTCTTGTACCATAAATGTATTTCACAAAATGATAACGACCCACACAAAAAACGCCCCCCATTACATGCTACTGTGAAGTGTGCTTAGTTTCCAATTCGCAGTGCTAGAGCCAGTGTGTGTGTGTGTGTGTGTGTGTGTGTGTGTGTGTGTGTGTGTGTGTGTGTGTGTGTGTGTGTGTGTGTGTGTGTGTGTGTGTGTGTGTGTGTGTGTGTGTGTGTGTGTGTGTGTGTGTGTGTGTGTGTGTGTGTGAGATAAGAAATTGAACAGCGATGCTTGACGCAGCGATCACACGTTTGCCATATTGAGCTATAGTACTAATGCTTGAGAGCAGCGCCAGTCTGTGGCCCTTAAGGCTCAGCGCCGTGGTGAGTTCTGGACGTGTCTCGTGACGTGGCTGTGGTTAGCTGTGCTCTTCGACTTGCAATTACGTTGCTAGGGCTCCTCTTGGTTCATCCTTATTAAGGGTCGAGGCTAGCTGCCGTTCGAATACACACACACATATTAAACGCATCCGCTGTGTACGCTGTGGCTGTAATAGCAGGTTGAGGTAAGATTATCGGAATATACACATATTATTAACCGTTTTTTCCTCAGGGGCCATAGTTTTAATTCCTCTTAACAAAAAAAAAGGAAATGGGTTTAAAATATGTTCATTTAAATGCTACTTACAATACTGAATGTCAGGGCAGCACGCTTGGTTAATGGTAGGCTAATCGCAATGAAACACGTTTGTACTCATATTTGCTGTTATTTTGTCATTGATGGGTATTGTCCCATAGCGTCTGTGGAGTGTGACTGTTGTGATGCTCCCTGCGGCCACCGGGGGGGGTGTATAGTAGATGTTCCACACCACTGAACGGGCTGCTACCACAACTCAACTTCAGAAGGCAGATGTGTGCTGGATAGATCACCCTACCAGCCTGCCCAGTGGACTGTCGCAACTGGTAGGCTGGTCAATCCAGCGTGGGTGACAACTCTCACTTGTGATGTCACAAGGGGGTGATTCTGAAACGGCTTGTAATGGCTAATCACGCTCACACCTGGTGGTATAATGGGGAGCCCTTTAACGCTGGTGTGAATTTGCGGAGACCCCCTCCTCACACACACACACACACACACACACACACACACACACACACACACACACACACACACACACACACACACACACACACCTGTTTTATGAATTTATTCGGAACTAGTCGGACGTTTTGTCCACCTTTGAATTGACTTTCCTTTCTTTGGTTGACAATCATGCATCGCTTCTTTGGGGATTGTTCGGGCAGCCTGATAGCCTTTTGTCATCACTTTTTCGTTCGATGTATGTATGTATGTACGTATGTATGCTTTCTCCAGCTTTTTGAGTGTTACGCTTAAGTTTTATTGTAAATATTTATCCTCTAACATGTTTCATATAATTGCATCTGGATATAAAATAAAAACTTTATACTCCAAATCACTTTTCAAAATCACTGTCAATCTGGCCTTGGAGAAGTGGTTTCTGGGGAATTAAATGTTCTTTAGTTTAGTGGGTGGAAAAAACTGGTTGTCATTCTCATATTCACCATGTGGCGGCGCTGTGATGCTGTTCTCCCCCTGGAAAATATCTGAAGGAAAAGCATCACACACACATCTTCAATTTGAACGGGCATCAATTATGAATACCTTCTGCATATCCTTGCACAAACCAGAGGTGAAGCTCGCAGGATTTAGGCGAGCTTCACAAGGCCGCTCTTTTAAGTGTTTGGCATGAAACTGGGCCGATGCCAGTCATTGCTTGATTAAACATCCTGGTGGCTCAGCAGCCTTCTATGGAGCAGTCCACCGCAATCCAACCTGTCTTTTTATGTCCACAACAACCATGCGAGCTGTGCCGTTGAGTTAAGCCCGGGGTTTTAAATAATGTGATAAATGCAAAGCTAACCACCTGGTGAGTCAGCTCACGGCTCAGAACTATTCCAGGATTTGACCCTCGGTGGAAAAGAGGGCAGCATATGGATTCATTTCCACACGCGGTCCAGAGTCTCACGGCACGTGTATGCATACTCATACGGACATTTTTCAACGGCAGCAAACGCATACAAACACACAAAAGCATTTTGCATGGCAATTGAATGAAACCCATTCCTAACATGCTCCACCCCCTCCTAAAAGGGGGTGGAGCATTTTCTGACTTTCAAGTTCTAGCCTAGACCACCACCCCCCCCTCCTCTTCTCGCTCTCTATGGTAACACAAATTCCTCAAACAAAGACTCCACCTGTTTTCATCCGAGCTGATCTTTCACCCTCTGATATCCACACTGGGGAAGGTATTCAGGGTTGGGTGGGGTTGGGTGGGGGTGGGGGGTGGTGCAGGGTGGAGGGTGGTACCGCAGAGATACAGATCCCAAGCCGAGCCGTTGAAAGACAACTTCTAGTTCCTTCTCCCAGAGGCCTCCTCCTCCCCTCCATGTGGTGAGTGCCGTCCTGGGGTTTGTATTGGTGCATTCAATGGTTCCTAAAATACCCTGAAGTTGTATGAGCGGCCTTTTAAGGCACATTTTGATCACATCTCTTCGGCGTCGCGTGTCACTGCTGTCAATAATTGTATGTTTATTATTCAGAGCATAAGGTAATATACACACTTTTGTACAGCTATTCCAGTGAAAGAACACAGGTCACAGTATGTCATTGTTGAATTAAACAAGGGGCTGATCCGAGAAGGGTTTTTATTTGAACTTGTATCTTTATTATCCTCTTGTCTGTGACTATATATATATTATATATATATATATATATATGTAGAGTACATATATGTGGTCACAGAGCTGGGCAATCATAATCAACATCCTTTTGTGTAGAACTCTGCAGTAAGGGACACAATTCACTTCATATACGCTATACCCTTTTATACAGTAACTCAAAAAATAGTCATCTGCAAAAACCGATGGCTCTGCTAGTGCTGAGGTGATCGGTCGTCCTCCTCCGTCCTGTGCAGAGGAGGCTGCTGCACCGTAGACCTCGGAGCAGAACGGTTGCGTCTGCACATCTCGGGCCCGGTCCTCTCCTAATCCATCCGTACTTAACCCAGTGGCGTGGACTCTCCCAACGCGCCCCAGCAGGATCTGCGTTAACTGCAGCACATTATTATGCACCACAGCCCTTAACGAGCCACTGCGCCGGTGGCCGCAAATCCCTTTGAATCCTTTTGGATGGATGGGTGGTAGGCTGGCCTTTCAGTGGTTCCAACTAAGTGTAAAAAAATAACGGAACAGGTAACAAAACAAACAAAGTCAATTTGGTGAACGTTAGCTTTACAGAGGATTCTTCATTATAAAGACTGATCCGTTTTTTTGGCCATTTCGCAAGGTTTTCCTGAAAGACTGCTTCAGTGTAACAGTGCCAGTTCAGTGCGGCTAATGTTAGCAGCAGTAGGGGTTTCCTCCGAGGGGAGGTGGGGAGGACAATGGGAACATCAGAGTGGAGTTAAAATCAACCAGGTTATAGAGAGGAGTTACGAGGTCGACGACCCAACCCGAGTTGTCAGATCTCAGACGACTCGATCCTGTCTATCCACGGCAGGCCAGAGAGAGGCCTGTCCTCTCCGTCTCTCCTGGGCTCCGGCGGGAACCCGTCCCGCTCCAACGTCCCGCCCCTGATACTGTTGCCGGCGGCGACTCCGCCTCTTCCCTCTCCTCCTCCTCCCGCCCTCTCCCTTCCCTCGGCCCCGCCCTCGGCCCCGCCCCTGGCCCGGTGCAGCTCCGCCTCCAGGGCCTCGCTGCGGTGATACATGTCCAGGTAGCTGGCCTGCAGCTCCTTCTGGTAGCGGATCACCTTGTCCTTCTCCGCCTGCCAGGTGCGACGTTCCTCCTCGAAGGCGGTGGCCTGCGCCTCGCTCTGCCGCCGCTCCAGCAGCAGCTCCGCCCGTAGACGCTGCTCCTCCCCCCCGGGGCCCGCCGCGCTCCCGCCTGGGGGGGGGGGGGGGGGCATGTTAGGAGAGACGATATGAGGTGTCAGGGATTTGGAGGAAAGATAGGAAAAAGATGTTAGGAGGAGATGTTATGAGAGGCGATAGGAGGTGTCAGGAGATGGTAGGAGGAGATGATAGGAGGTGTTAGGAGGAGATGATAGAAGGAGACAATAGGAGGTGTCAGGAGAAGATGATAGATGTTAGGAGGAGATGTTAGGAGGCGATTGAAGAAGGAGACGACAGGAGATGTCAGGAGAAGACCATATCAGACTACATGGTTACCTGTGGCTCCAGCCGGCGTGGTGTCCTCCTCCTCCTTCTCCTGCGGGTGTGCCAGCAGGCCGGCGTAGCGGCGCTGCAGCGTCCCCTGCAGGGCGCTCTTCAGCGTGTCCAGCTGGCCCTCGCGGCTCCGCAGCTCCCCGCGCGTCTCCCGCAGCTCCGTCTTCAGCTGGAAGATCTCACTCAGCTTCTGGGTCACCTCCGCCTGGGAGTCCCGCAGCTGCTGCTTCAGCAGGGAGATCTCCCCCGACTTCTGGCACACCTGGGGGGGAGACAGAGAGAGAGAGAGAGACAGAGACAGAGGGGGGAAAGAGACAGGAGAACATCTAAGACAAAGCCAGAACCAAAACCAGAAAGCTGAAAGAACCAAGCTTCCTCATTGTGTTGTGTTTGTCAGCTCCTGTGGGCTTTAAAGGAGACCTATTATACCACCAAGTGGGAGCGTCCACCTAGATCTCTGGATGGATCAGCCTACCAGCCTACCCAGTGGACTGTAGCAACTGGTAGACTGATCTATCCACCATACATCTAGGTGGACACTCCCACCTTTGATGTACAAAAACCGGAGATGAAACCGGATTTTGAAACTGATTGGAATGGCTAATCACGCTCACTACTTGGCTCATACAATGGAGTGTGTGTGTGTGTGTGTGTGTGTGTGTGTGTGTGTGTGTGTGTGTGTGTGTGTGTGTGTGTGTGTGTGTGTGTGTGTGTGTGTGGTGTGTGTGTGTGTGTGTGTGTTGTGTGTGTGTGTGTGTGTGTTGTGGGGTGTGTGTGGGGTTGGTGGTTGTTTTAATCAGCCTGGGGTGACCGGAACACACACACTCAGGGAGAGCGCTAGCATCCTAGCAGTGTACCACCTTCTCTGTCAACATTCAACTACAAACAATAAACTGGTTTATTCATCATCCACCCGTGTCCTGATGTTGGAGGAGCCCGGGAAAGCCTCTTTACTTGGCGTGTAGCAAAGACAATTGCGACAAACACGTACATTATATTTGGTAATGGAATGGTCGCTTTTATCCATTATCAAATAATTTGACCACAGCCAAGCTAAGACATTTGAACTGTCACCATCCACACTTACTTACTCATTCATAGATTAATAAATGTGACGGAAACTCAGAAACCGCATACACATTCACGCTAATTCATTTTTCAGAATCAGAATCAGGTTAATTGAAATTGGTGCATAATATTGAACATTAAACAAAGTAATAATATAGAAATTATAAAAAATTCGAAAAATATATATAAAAAATAAGCTTTTGTACATGAGATTAATTAATGTATTGCTCAACAAAAGGTGCGACCCCCACCCCACCACGGAACATACCTGCCAGCGTGTCTCCTCCAGGGTGGGGCTGATCCCCCCTGCGACGGCCCTCCCCTCCACCCCCGCGGGCCGGCCCTGGGCCTGGGTCTGGGCCTGGGCCTGGGTCTGGGCCCGGCGCAGGGCGTCCAGCTCCTCCTGGGTGCGGTTCTTCTCCTGCTGGGCGCGGTACAGCTGCAGTTGGAGGCTTCGCTGCGAGCGCTGGGCGTGCTGGGACACCTGCCGCAGCTTGGCGGCGTACAGACCCTTCAGCTCCTCCACCTGCTTCTCCCACAGCCGCTGCTTGCCCTCGAACACCTGGAGACCCCCCCCACAAGTCATTTAGTCATGCGACATAACCCCTCGTGACATCACGAGGGGGTTATGTCACACACCCAGATGTAGACCCTTCCACTTGTGATGTCACAAGTGGAAATGTCTCACACATGGTGGTAAAAAATAGTGTCCCTTTAACGCTAAATCCTCCTCCGTCTTTCATCTACGTTTGTTGACAATAATTAGCATTTTTTTTAATATATTCCAGTAATTTTTTTTGTCATTTGTTTCCCTAACACCTGCATAAGAGCAGTCTATCACCATAGTAACAGGCACCCTGATATTCGTGATAAACGTTGACCGCCGCGTTGTGGATCGGTGTCGGTGTCACTTCCTGTCGCATCATCATATTCCCAACATGCTGTCTGGTACGCCCACACAAAGGGGGCGGGGCTGATGTTTCTCTTCCTTTTTTGGACTAACATTGTGGGAGTGTGTGTGTTTGGTGGCTGGCTTAATTTGGCCTCACCTGGCCCAGCTAGAGTCTAGGGGTGGGTGGGGCTGAACACCTGTGGTGCATTGGCTAATCTGTGCACCACAGGTTAAGTCAGCCACCAGCACACACACTCAGGAGACCAACCTGACTTTTCCACACCACTACCTGCCTGTGTCCTTGTTTTAGAATTTATGTTTAGAAGAATACTACAGGAGTGAATGGGGTGTAAGCATTCCATTGTACTTGTTACATATGGCAATAAAGAAATCTTGAAACTTGAGGAGCCCCAAAGAAGAAGATGTCACCTCAATAACAGAACACATTCGGCAGGGGAGGAAGGAAGTGGCTGAGACCCACCTGAGCGATGGCGCCCTCGCTCTCGTCCAGGTTCCTCCTCATCTGCCTCAGCTCGTACTCCTTTTCCACCAGGCGCTCCTCCAGGTCCCGCACCTGCAACACAGTGACGGATATAACCGTGTACACACCCATCAATCCATCTGTCCATCCATCTGTCTGTCTGTCTGTCCATCCATCCATCCATCTATCTATCTATCCGCCCATCAGTCCATCCAACTGTCCATCCATCCATCTGTCTGTCCATCCATCCATCTGTCCTTCCATCTGTTCTCCATCCATCCATCTGTCTGTCCATCCATCCATCCATCCATCCATCCATCCATCCATCCATCCATCCATCCATTAATCCATTCCATCCATCCATCTGTCCATCCATCCATCTGTCCATCAGTCCATCCATCCGTCCATCCATCCATCCATCCATCCACTCACTGCAATCAATCTATCCTATCCTCCATGCATGCGCCACTCACCACGTCCTCCATGGACAGGGAGAGCGGGAGTTCGTAAGGGGGCGGGGCCTCGCTCAGACAGGGCGTCAGGCGGCTCAGGGTGGCCATGCTCCGACACGTCACTGCCATGTCCCCGCCCCCGATGCCATGGCCCGCCCCCCGGCCCCACCGCCCTGGGCCCGCCCATGCAGGAGCGGTCCAGGGAGCCGATGGTGTTGATGTGGCCCATGGATGCGCTGGGGAATCAGAAAGAACCGTACGGTCAGATACAGAGGACCACCACCACCACGCCGCCTGTCTGGTTGTTAAGTCGTGACGTATCGACATTCTGATAATACTGTTTCCGGGTCCAAGCGGGTCCTTTACATTTACGTTTATATTCAGGGCATTTGGCCTGAATTTGACGCTGTTGAAGTGACTTACAAAGAGTACATTTGTTGAAAGAGACAGCAATATACCGCTGTGGTGCATAAAGATATAGATCCAAGTAAAAAGTAATTCTCCCTCAATGGTGGCTCACTAAAGAGGGAAAGCGTGGCGTCGTCATGCAGACTGTATCATACAAGTCACATAGCAGCGGTGAGCGATCATGTGATCAGGAAGTCACCTGATCTGCGACAGGTGCGGGCGGAAGGGCGGCCGGTACGGCGGGAGGCTGTTCATGGAGTTGTGTCCCGAGTCGGACATGTTGTCATCCTCCTGACTCAGCCCCGCACGCGCACACGCCAGGACCTAGACAGACAGACAGACAGAGACACAGACAGACAGACAGACAGACAGAGAGACAGAGAGAGGAGGAGGAAATTACACACTTGGTACTCATACGTCATAACAGCCACAACAACAAACTTATGTGTGTGATTCATTGATTTAATCCCCCCGTTCTCCCTCTTATCAGTGAGATTGTGAGCAGCTGGAAGCAATTTAGTTTTTGACACGCACACGAGTAAAATAAGATAAGATAAGATAGAACTTTATTAATTCCAAAGGAAATTCTTTGTAAAACAATAAGTTAACTAGAATAGAAGAGTTGGCAACGGTATTGAAAAGTAATATTGCCAGACAAGAGAGACATGCGGCCACAAGTCTGGACCATTAAATAAATGACACAATCATTCGGCGATGCGATGATGGAGGGACACCTTGTTGCTGGCGGCGATGGATGTTGTTGTCGTTGTCATGGTGGCAGCGGCGGGGGTGGCGGTGCCCCCGTGGCGCGACGGCGAGGACGAGGACGAGGACGAGGAGGCGGCCTTGGGCGCGTGGGCGTAGGCCCGGTGGATGCCGTTGGAGAGGCCGTGGGGGTCCGAGTCCTCCGAGGGGTACAGGTTCTGCATGGAGCTGAAGTTCTTGGGTGCGACGCGCTTGAAGGCCGAGGGTCTGCAGTGAGACTGCAGGGGGTGAGCGGGGAGGGGGGGAGGCGGAGAACGGAGAGGAGAACGTCTTCAAAATAAGTATACATTAACATTAACATTAACTTAGCATTGTGTAGCATATTGTATGTTCTTAGATGTTGGTAATGTGCTCAGAATGGCTCTTCTGCTCTTATCCCAGATATTATGCAGGCAACCTAGCAATTATGAAACTTGTTCTATTAACCTTGCAATTATGAATGCTTAAATCCTGTTCTATTCTTATCTATATGTACCACAGTGATATATTGCTGTCTCCTTCAACAAATGTACTCTTTGTAAGTCACTTTGGATAAAAGCGTCTGCCAAATGCTCTAAATGTAAATGTAAACAAGATATCATGTCAGCTTGCTGCTGAGAAAGTACAATCTAAAAATGTAAAATTCATGATAAGTGAAGAAATCATCTCTGGCTAGGTAGACCCTGAATATACAGTATATATATATATATATATATATATACACTTAAATGCTGCTCAGGTTTTCCGAGCTATTTAAAGTAACTTTTCTTGGATATAAAATCATAATCCATATAAAAGAAACTGCAAACTACACAAAACTCAACACAAGGTCATTAAATAGCCTGATCAATGCTCTGGTCTTGCTGATGGATTATGAGGTCTGTGAGGCAAACTCACACAGTCTGCCTAGTGTGCTGTTTCTCTTTAAAAGGTGTGTGTGTTCATAAGCCATCGACTGTTCTTTAACCCCGATCCCTGATCAATTCAGGCCAAGGGAGGTGAGCTTTGATCAGGCCTACAGATTGGCCAACACACCGCGACGATGTCATTGTAATATGTCAGCGCTGTAAAAGGGGTGTGACAATTTATGACTGCAATGGGCAATTGACTTTATCAGGATTGGCAGGTTTTTATTTGTATTTTTGTTATTTAGTGATAGATCATTCTCAGGCCGAGCAATTTAAAACATTCAATCTGGCCAATGGCCAACGGTCATAAATCACTGAGCAGGCAGACACAGGCCACTCCAGCTAAAGTATGTTATCTGCTTTAGAGAATTACCCCCACCTGATACCGTCACAGTGCAGAAATGCAAACACATTCTTTATCTTTATATAATTAAAAGTAAATACCAGAACCATCGAGCTAGATTGCAGTTAGGACTACTTCCAATTGGAATGCTAAACATGGGGGGGGCGGGATTGCTGCTATTGACCATTTAAAATGTAATGTTTAATATGTCGTCCAAGTTTACCTTCCCATACTTCCCGCCGATGGGCAGCGAGTTCTTCCCCAGGTCTATCTCGGTTCCATCCTTGCCGTACACCTTGGTGTAGAGGCTCTCGTCCTCCAGGCCGTTGAGGGAAGTAAAACCAGAGATCACTTCCTTTTTACTCCTATTTCCTGGATTGGCTCTTGGCTCCTTCCTGTTTCGAAGCAAAGTGCGTCACTCAACACGTCAGCATTCAGACGTCCGGCCTCCAATAAGATGTGACACAGCAGCGTATCGCCCCCCACCCACCTGCTGATGTTGAGGTAGTTGAGCAGGTCCCTCTGGTTGAAGCCCTTCTTCAGGAGCCCGTTGCTCTGGCGGGGCCTCACCTGGGGCACGGCGCGGCTGGTCTTGGTCGGGGACACGTCCGGCCTCTCCACCAGGCTGCCTACACTTCCCATGGTGCAGCGGGGCGAGGGGGAGGAGGAGGAGGAGGAGGAGGAGGAGGAGAGGGGCAGGGCCAAGCGGAAGGTCTTGCCGGAGGCAGAGTCTCGCGTCAGAGGGAGAGTCTGCACCGAGGCTGCCATTGGTTACCAACAACGAGGCGGCACTGAGAGGCGATCTGTAGAAAAACATAATGCATTTAATTGTATGTTCAAGTAATAAAGATTTTCCTAGCGTACAGATGTGTCATCGTCGCCCCCCCCCCCGCAGCTGTTTCTGGGGAGATGAAACACAACATGGATGATGATGATGATGATGACGACGGCCACACCGTGAGGGCAACCTTCCCGCGGCATCGAGCTCCGCTTTAATACCGACGAGACCCTCTCCATCACGCAGACACGCAAAAACCGCATGTGTTTCCATTTTCCACAGATGAGAAATGTTTGCAATTAAGCCCTAACCCCCCAAAAAAGAACGGACGGGCGGTAGCGCCTGGTGGAACAACACGGCACAAAGAAAGGATTGTTTATGTCGTTCAACGGAGTGAATCGTCTGAATAATTGACCGCAATTAAACAAAGCAAACAGTGACAACCGGTTATTGCCAGACGTTTGAATAATAGTCGATTTAGTTCCCAGCAGCCGGGAGGGAAGAGAAGAACTTCCCGGGAAACATGCAACCTCACGTGTTACATAGCGTAGCGCCAGAAAACCATGTTACGGCATCGGGACTCAACTCCCCTCCAAGCAAGGGGAGTTATATTTTAGGACCCGTCCCATACCAATGGAAAAGCTGTAAATGAAAGCGGCCCTCCATACGTTTGCTGCCATATTTCCTGCATTAAAAAAAAATAAGAATGTGCATGCAATTTATAGAGCGTAAATCCAATTATAGGCACAGGCTACAGCATGTGTGTGTGTGTGTGTGTGTGTGTGTGTGTGTGTGTGTGTGTGTGTGTATTGTGTGTGTGTGTGTGTGGATGTGTGTGTTTGTGTGTCAACAAACCAAACCCAAACAAAACTGCAATTACTCGTCTGCGTGGGATTATTCTCATTTCCCAGCCAGCTGTAGAAACCAAAATAAACGGCATATTTTTATCCGAAACTGAAGTTAACTTTAGACCACATTGAAGTGGTCATGGGAGCACAATGACACACCAAAACAAGCCTTATATTAAGACGTGTAAGGCACACGTATATATATTTTATTCCACGCGCTTGCTTGCTATAAACAAGCCACTTGGCACCATCTCTTCCTGGGTAATTGCACACTCAACGCTCGGGCCACGCCCTCCTCGCTTTCATCGACATTCATTATCTCGGAGGATTCTGATTGGTCGAGTCTGTCAACAAGGGGGGCAACAACTAGAAGCCCAACAACAACAACAACAACATATTTTTACTGTAAATATTGTAAATATTCTGATTCTGACCCCCCCAATTGTGTTATCTGTAGTATTCTTTTTGTCCTCTTGACTACCCACGAGTCCAGACCAGCACCAAGCGGTCCCTTCCGCCTCCACCCCCCACCACACCAACCAGAACCACCACCACCAGCACCAGCACCACCACCACCACCACCATCAACACCACATTCACCACCACCAGCACCACCAGCACCACCATCACCATCGTTTTGTTCTTTATCACCCCAGACTGCCCCCCCGCCCCCCCACCCCCGTGACAGCCTCATTGAAGGCCTCTATTGATCTCACCCCATTGACCCCTCTCTGCTTCCCAGCATAAACCTCCCCGCCGGCAGCAGTAAAACATTCTCAGGGCTGTAAAACATACGCTAGTCTACGAGTAGTAAGTACACACCTCCACCGCCCTTCCTCACCCTACCTGGGACTGGGAGGAGGAGGAGGAGGAGGAGGAGGAGGAGGACGAGGACAAGGAGGAGGGAGGAGGAGGCATTGCTGCTATTGTCTTTGGGTTGAGCTATTTTGTGCTTGAGTGTGTTGTGTGTGTGTGTGTGTATGTGTGTGTGTGTGTGTGTGTGTGTGTGTGTGTGTGTGTGTGTGTGTGTGTGTGTGTGTGTGTGTGTAAAAGCAAATAGATTTTCCTACTTTACCTACACATATAAACAGGGGGCCCGTGCAAATTATGGATATGAGAGAATGGAAATTGCTTCTTGGAAATGGAAACATTTGGGTCGTCTACCATTGCATTCTAAATGACTAAACATGAATTATAGATCAGAATAGTTTGGGCCATACTCAAAAGTTTTCGGCAGTGACCAAAAAAAATCAGCAATAACATCATGGTCATAGCTCTGGCTCACACATGCAGACACACACACACACGCGCACACACACACGCACACACACACACACACACAGGCACAGGCAGGCATAGTCAGCCACTCAGAGCCATTATGAAATCCTCTCTTGCAAATAGCATGCATGTGCTATTCTTCAAGGCAACCGGACCCTCACCCCCCACCCGCCCCCACTCTCCCCCTCCTCCCCCTTCCCCCCCCCCCCCCCCCCTCCCCACCTCCCTCCCCTGACGTCTGCAGCTATTATTTTGATGGTTAAAATAGCATAGCATAGCAAGCGAGGGCTCCATGGGGATGGAGAGGTATTATCCACAAGGTACGGCATCGGAACACACGCGCCTGGTTCCTTACGCATGCACTCCCGCACAACTTAGTTAGCCAGTTAACCTCCTGATGGGGCTACCGGCCAGTATGAATTAAAAGGTTAATGACGCGTTGTTCGTGGTGTGGTGGGGAGAAACTAACTAGTTGGTCACAGAGCTGATGGGAGGTGAGCTGTGTCGTCATTTCAGTGTCGGGATGCATCGGTTATCGTTCTACACATTGTATTTTACAAATGTTCATATTTTCATCTCACATGTGTTGTGTTCGCACCGTTTATGACGTGAACTCCAGTACCAGTCAATGGTCGCTTACGAATATCCGAGAAATGTCTTATCAGCGCATCGTTTCAGTGCCAACCGGGCTCCATTAGACCGAGGCTACATGAAAGCGCTGCAACTTTCGTTAATTCATTAGGTTGTTCAGGTCGGAGCTGAATAAATCTAAGACATTACACACCGAACCCCATGACCGCTCACACAGGGTTCTGGGACCCAAGTCATTTACTGCCTGAAGATTTAAACCAATCAATGTTGGGCCGGAAGCCTGAAAAGAGCACAATACTGTAGAATTATCGGAAGAGCCACTTTGTTAAATATCAATACGGCAAATTAAGATCCCTACAGCTGAGTGAATCAGTGAGGACGAGAGAGCTAGAGAGAGAGAGAGAGAGAGAGAGAGAGAGAGAGAGAGAGAGAGAGAGAGAGAGAGAGAGAGAGAGAGAGAGAGAGAGAGAGAGAGAGGGGGAATGAGAGAGAGCATGCTCAAGAGAGAGTGTGAGAGATGGAGGGAGAGAATGCGAGAGCGGGAGAGAGGGAGAGAGAGAGAGGGAGAGAGAGAGAGACAGAGGGAAAGGGATAGAAAGAGAGAGAGAGAGGGAGAGAGACATAGGGAAAGGGAGAGAAAGAGAGATAGAGAGAGGGATAAAGAGAGAGAGAGGGGGAGAGTGAGAGAAGAGAGAGAGACAGGGAGGGAGAGAGAGAGAGAGAGGGGGTTGGGGAGAAAAAGAGATGGGGAGGGAGAGAGAGAGAGAGAGAGAGACACAGAGAGACAGAGAGAGAGAGAGGGTGGGGACAAAAAGAGATGGGGAGGGAGAGAGAGAGAGAGACAGAGAGAGAGAGAGAGAGAGAGAGAGAGAGAGAGAGAGGGGGGAGAGATGGGGAGGGAGAGAGAGAGAGAGAGAGAGAGAGAGAGAGAGTGAGACAGAGAGAGAGAGAGAGTGAGACAGACAATGCCAGCTCTTGGGGAGATGGATGGACACAGAGAAGGCAGTGAGCACAAATCCTTCAGGCGCAGATAAATCTTGCGTCCAGACGTTGTTTTCTATAATTGGCCTCCGGTTTATGTAGCCAGGAGAACAGGAGTCCCCACAACGCTCACATCTCAGGCCCCAAACTACACTAGAGGGACCCACACTTGCAGACCATGTGATTTTCTGTGTGTGCATTTGTGTGTGTGTGTGTGCATACGTGCGCGTGTGTGTGTGTGTGGGTGTGTGTGTGTGCCTGTGTGTGACTTCATAAAAGTGTGGGGGCCCTGAGCCTTTGATAGTATTTGCATTGCTCTGCTTCTGATTTATGCCGCTCTACAAAAAGCTCTCATGTGCTCTCATTTTGTTCAAAAGGAGTTTTGTCTTTAAGGAAACCATCAACTGAACTACTGGTGGTGTTAAGTGACAGCAGGTGGGCTTTATGGTCTTCATAAGACCCTCACATCCTGGCTTGCATCTGCTGGCCTACCAGGTGCAGGTGGTTTCTTTTTTCTCTTTGCTTGAAACCCCCAAAATTGTTGGGCAATAAAACTCACAATATGATCAACTCACATGAGCTACGATTTTAAACTGTTCTTAGCGCACAGCGTACTAGAGCAGATACTGAAATGAGTGACGCTATGCTGGAGGCTACGAAATCAAAGATTGATTTTGAATTGGGAATCATGAGATCTCGAAAGATTGACAGACCTGCAAACGTCTGCAACCTCGGCATCCATCAGCAACATGCCTAACCCCTACCTGCTCATTGATGACTCATTAATTAACCTGAATTATCGCTGTGGATGAGATCATAAAAGTGATAAATCGCCAGTAAAACGGTTGCACGGAGGACACTCTATATGAGCCAGTGTAACACTCAGGCTGCCAGTGGAGAAACACAAAGAAACTCAGTTAAGTAAACCGGAGAGTGCAACGGGGACACTGGTGAATAGTGACTGGTCACTACTGTTGCACGCACACACACACACACACACACACACACACACACACACACACACACACACACACACACACACACACACACACACACACACACACACACACACACACACACACACAACACAGACCACCACACACGCGACGCACCACACACACACCACACACACAACACACACACAACACACAGAGTCACACAAAGGACACATTCCAAAGATGCTTGTGTCACAACACAAGCTCCGGCTCGTCCCGGCTTTTGATGTGCACACATACCCGCACACACGCTTCCCCACAAACACACTCACGCTTTATGTGTGTGTGCTGTTGTACTACTTCACTTCACTCAATAGATCACCGTGGCTGACACATACACACACACACACACGCGCACACACCAACACACACAGACACACACACACTGCGCACCTATCTGCCAACAGCTACGATGCAACTCTCTGGTACTTCACCCCTGTGGCGCAGTGAGCAACCTTTCACTCATCAGTGTCTCTCTCTCTCTCTCTCTCTCTCTCTCTCTCTCTCTCTCTCTCTCTCTCTCTCTATCCTGTGATCAAAGTTTGTGTGTGTGTGGGGGGGGGGGGGGGGGGGGTTAGCATGACGGTTCCTCTTCCATCCGTGTCATCTCAGACTCCCACACAAGCGCAACACGTGGCTGACACATTCTGTCCGCACCGTAGAAGGAGACGCTGCTGCTGTGATCACAAGCACACATGAGCTGAGCTGTGCTAACCGTAGCCCATGCAACTGGCCCAACACTCGCATGGCCATTTTGTGTTGGCTTACATTGGCTTATCTCTGCCGCAGCGCCGAGTTCTAGTCGTCATGAAGCCGATAACAAAAAGCCTTTTCAAATAATCATGGGAATATTCATATTCATGTATTACGATATTATTTGTATTATTTCTTAAATTATTATCATCTTAAATACTTCAATCGAGGTCAATTTCATTGAAAATCTGTGTATTTGATAAAAAACATATAGCCGTATTAACAAGTCCCAGTACCTTCTTTTTTATGTTCAATGTTATGCACCAATTCACAAAAGCACATTCATTGTCTGTGTAAACTACTTGGCAATCAACCTAATTATACAATAAAAATGTAATGGTCATACTCAAATAATATTGGGGGCAATCTTCATCATTAAAATAATGTTTGGCGGACGGTCAAATGAACTCCCAGCTGGCTGGCTGTAGTGCCCCCCCCCCACACACACACCGCTGCCCAGTGACAGGGTGGCAGTGGGGGGCGGGGGGGTGGTGGTGGGATTGCTGTGTTGTTTTGCTGCAGAGGCTTGACTCAGCAGGACGGCACCCGTGGTCTCTGGGAGCTTCTGCCCGCCCCGAGTGTCCTATCTATGAACCGGGGCTGACTGTAGATACCGCAGTGATGGGCAATTAACACGTCAGTTAGCGTGCCAGGCAGCCAGACAGTTGGACAGGGCTAGGAGAGAGAGAGAGAGAGAGAGAGAGAGAGAGAGAGAGAGAGAGAGAGAGCACAACAACACTGTACTCATCTGGGCAACCACTGGGAGAGGGGAGGGATGGACCTGAACGCGCTGAGTGCAGCATATCTTCATATTTTAATCATTACGTGGGACAGTTTTAGCCCAACTTGTCTTATGTTATAGGCTGACGAATGCATACATTGTTAGCGGAGGAGGGCAGGGGGTGGGGCCGGGGCATTGGGGATCGAACCCCTAACCCTGGCAGTGTTCGAGGTGTCACGCTCTAGCCTTGCCTTGCAGTTGAGCAAGGCATGATGACCCTTGCACAAAAAGAACCTCATCAATTAAAATAGCATACAACATTTTAAACCATTACACATACATGTGAACTTGCAGTAGTAAAGAGTAAGTAGTGTTCGGTTTGTTTCAGCAGCATTTGAGACATGGGGAGTGTGAGAAGAGGAGGCACCGTAGACCTGCAGGTAGAGGCAGCGGGTGGAGGGAGGAGAGCTGCAGTGGTGGTGGTGGTGGTGGTGCACATTGCACAACATATTGGCTTTTAACAGGCCGTGATGAATGAGAGACTCTCGGACGCTCTGGGGCACCATCGGCTGTGCAATGCAGCAGCAGCACTCTCTAATCATCAGCAGCTTCTTCATTACGGAATGGAGAGGGGAAGACAGACAGACTGACCGACTGACTGACTGACTGACTGACTGACGGAAAGACAGACTTCATGGACGTTAACTAGTCTCAGTCAGGAGAGTAAGGAGAGTAGCCGATACTAAATCGCTTCTCTGATGGGACATCTAAAGGAGAGCTTTGTGCCGGGTCCTGTACAAGATATGAATGAATTTTCTTTTTGTTAAATTGCACCTTTTTATTAGCCTGGAAATCCAGACCCACATCTAGAAAGCTGTAGGGTCTGGTAATGAGTAATGAAAATGGCCCAACTCGAGGGGCGGCACCAAGCATGCGTTTGAAAATATCACTGCACGCAATTGGATAACACTACGACCAATCAGAAGAATACACGGGGTGACGTATCCAGAGGACGGAAACGAGTTTGTTTTGGAGAATAGTTTGACAGAGAGACGTAAATGTAGCCTAATGGAAATGGAGCCACTAAACGACTTTTGCCGTTTTTGCAAGCAGAATATGAGAATAGTTGGTTTGTACAGATACTCAGTCAACATTTTCGATAGCCATCTTGCAATGTTTACTGACTGATTCCGGACTGATTCCGTCGCAGCGCTGACGTCATCTGTTTAGCCCGCCTCTGGCCCGCCTATATCAGATACACCGATGTGATTGGTTTACGTTGGATCAACAGGAATTGGTAATGAGCATGTTACTGATCACCAGAGTGACTCGCTGAGCAAATTCAAATTGTGCTCTCGGAGAAACTCTGGATTTCCAGGGTAGGCTTTTTATTGCTTTTTTTTAACATATACATTTAGAATTATTTGGATTTTTTGGGAACCAATTTCACAATAGCACATTCCTTGTTTGTAAAAACTAAGGCCAATAAGATGATTCTGATTCTGATTCTAAATCTGAAATCCTAAAAGAAAAGATGCACACGTGACGTACACCACGCACGCACACACACACACACACACACACAACACCACACACACACACACACACACACACACACACACACACACACACACACACACACGTACGGTGAGCAAAAAACCATCTGGTGATGAACTGACCCAAGGTCCCTCCACATGAAAGCTGTCCTTTCAGCTCTACTCGCCACATACTAAGAGATATGAAGAAGTCCTACTGACACACGATATCGTCATATCTCAACGCAGCATTCCCCAGACACTACATAGTGTCTGGGGAACACAGTACCAGGGGAACACAGGATCCTTTTCCACCAGTTGGCCACATGTGTGATGATGGCCGCGCTATTTGGTCTCACACGGGTTTCCATTGATGGCAACTGCTTGAGACTTGTCAGAGGCCATAAGGTCAAAGTCAGACGTAAAAGACCCCATTGAGAACAGAAGTGATCGTCAAAGCCAGACGATCGAGGCGATGGAAAACAAGCACGGGGACGCGGACAGGACTGTATTCTCCCCGAGCTGGAGTCCACCCAAGCCTCAAAGATGGTTTAGAGCGATCAAAACGCTAATCCTTCTGATTATTGTGCCACGGATTGTGAACATGTTCCATTTAAATCCAGGGGGCTTGTTTGTTGTTGTGTGATGTTTTCAGCTGGAACGTGTTCATCTTCGAATTTACAGCCCCGATAACACCAACGCACTGAATGGACGACGAGAGTTTAATATACTAAACCCGTTGCGTACACACTAATTCTTCGGAACCAATTCAGTCCAGGATCATCAACCACGGCTGGTTGGCCGACGAGCTTCGGCCATTTTACTGTCAAAAGCCAACGGCGCCATATTGTATTTCTGGAGCTATAAAAACCAAATGACACGCTGTACACGGCCTCAGTATCGACGTTGAAGTCATCTGCGGTGACTCGTGCCCGGGGTTGGGTCTATTGGGTCCTTGTGTTGTCAAGCCTCATCGATCGGGACCTAACTGGTTGTTATGATTGATCGCTATGTGGACAAGAGACGGGGAGTTCCTCAGCCCACTGGGGACTGTGGGGAGCACCTTGAGAAGAAGAGGGCCCATGTTGTGAAGGAAAGGAAGTAACAGTGACTGGACTGTCAATACTGTACTCTGCTATTCACATTTTATTTGCAGCATGGAAGACTATCTAGTTCACACCCTGATGTTAAACCGAGCATACTATAAATAGGTTATACACTGTATATGATATATATTATACTATAATGTATATATGGACGATATTTCAATTTTCTTCGACAGTATCTATTTGCAGCATCTGGCATAATGGCACAGTTCTAATGCTTGCATAGGCTACTGTGTGCCAATATTTGATTTTATGTAGTTATGTATTAAACTTATTACATAACCTCCATGGGGCTGCTGTTCCAGGGGGGTGTACAACAGACGGAGAGAGAGAGATACCACACTTTAAATATCAAAGGTACTCCAAGGTAAAGTACTACGTAGGCAGCAGGACTGAATCACACAGAGCAAACAATATTTAGCTCTTTCCTTTTTTAGCGAATCCTGAATCCAGTCAAAGGCCCTCTGTTGGAACCGTTTGGCCCCGGTTCACCTTGTGAGCTCAGACAGAGAGCACTGTTTGCTAACGTTGGATGTTGACGAGAGTGTGTTAAGCGTAAAGAGAGAGCGGAGAGCGCGGCGGTCGCAGTGGATGAAGGGAAATAGTCGCAGCCGGGAATCGAATGACATTCCGTACATTTCTTGCGAGCTAATTATTAATGTGCAGTCTCTCTCTCTAGCCGAGTGCATGTTGGTTCATACAGACACAGGCACTGAGGCACTGAGGCTGAGAGGCTGTGACCATTAGCACAACATACTGCTAATGGGTCTTTCCTCTCCAAGACAGGACTGACATGGCCATTTTTGAGTTTTACCATTTCGGAAAATAAACCGTTTTAAAAACACACAAAAAAAAGCCTCACAATTTCCCATCACTCATGGGAAACTGGTTCGACATTAAACTCTGTTTCCCAATAACGGCACCACAACTACTCTGCAGGGGAAAGGGTGGTGGTGGTGAGGGGTGGATGGGTGGTGGTGGTGGTGGTGGTGGTGGTGGGTGGGGGGGGGGGGGGGGTGAGCAGCCATTAGCTACATACAGTAGCTCTAAATTAAGCTAATAAAAGTATGACAAGGCAAGCTTCGCATTACGCTTTCCCGGAGTGATTGGGGAGGCGTAAATGTGAACTTTCCACAAAGGTCCTTCTCTCTCTGAAGCCCCCCCCCCCCCCCCGACAGAGAGAAGGCTCCATTGTTGTTTGCCTGCTGGAAAAGGTTCACGCAGGAGCCACCGCGCTGTGATTACAGCGATACAGGAGAGACGTCGTTCCCACCGGCACATCACACACCCACACCTGCACCACTTTCACTAAACAGCAGGTTGTGTGTGTGTGTGTGTGTGTGTGTGTGTGTGTGTGTGTGTGTGTGTGCGTGTGTGTGTGAGAGAGAGAGCGCACAAGCCCACACACGCGCACACACACACACACACACACACACACACACACAGAGTTGAGATGAATGACCTCTAACATAACTTGTGTGTATACTATGCAGTCCATTGTAATTTTCTACTGATTTGCATTGCGCAGGAAAAACACATGACACACTGTGGTGGTACATGGGCACCTTTCCTCAGTTTTGCGTTCTAAGCATATGCAAACCACAGGCAGCCTGGACAAAAAACAAAACACCAACCAACCAACCTAGAGAGATAAGCATAACGTGAGTCAACACCAATGCTGATGAGGGCACATTTTTTGCGCATTACCCAAAGTTTCTGTGTAAATACGATGAGTGTTTGGTGTTCTGTGAGTGCTGAGAAGAGGAAGAAGAAAAAAAATGCTGGGAAACAACCCCCCCCCACCCCCCCCCCCCCGTCAGGGCCGCCATAATCACAACGGGCTGGAGTCGGCCAGAGAAGATTACATTACAAAGACCCAACAATAAATATCAAAAAGGCTAGCAAATAGTACAAAATGAAATACAGTGAGGAAGGCCGTTTGCTTGTGTGGCCTTTCAAAAGTCTCAAGGCGACAACACTTAGCATACGACAATAAAAACACCTTTTAGTTAAGATTTTAGACTTCCTGAGTCTGTCTTTAGGGATTTTCCCAAGTAATGGAATAACTAAGCTGCCAAGCAGACCAGTGGATTTCAACAAATATCTCATCCTTGACAAGCGGAACATGTGTGTGTGTGTGTGTGGACGGTGATGACTCTTCGGCATCACCAACAAACATCACAACTTCCGCCCCGACCAAATCGAACGCCTCCATCCTACACCACAAGTTTCCATCTCGGCTTCAAATAAATATTGATGCGCGCATATTGACTCGCATGGATGTATAAAAATATAGATTCATATCCGGTGGGTCATTGACTATTCATGGCATCTTGTGGGTGTTCATACTGCGTAAAAGCATGTGCCTACGTGCAGTAACTTTACGTCATCATCATCATCATCATCATCACCACAATTTATCAACACAGATTATTACAATAGCGTCGACTTGCGCGCACGCGTTGCACAAGGTTACACTTTGTTCCTGCTTTACAATAATAAGCCGATGATAACAATGGTCAGCCGTGCGAAGAAGCACACAATAGTGTACAACGGTAAACAGCAAAATACAATTTGATGAGAGGTCGTTCAACAGAAATGTAGCACTGTCCTTCAGAAGGTTAATTAAAACAAGTATCAGATAGTAACCCACCTGCTGCTTCTGCTCAACTCTCTGATACCTTGTGGTGTCAAACTCTCTCTCTCTCTCTCTGTCTATAAATCACACTCCAGCCGGTGTCACACGACCCGACTTGTGTGTTGTCATAGAAGTTACACAGAGCGGGGTGGAGATGGGAGGAGGAGGAGGAGGAGGAGGCGGAGGCTACTCGTGAATGCAGTCTTGAGTCTTAACCTCCGCCCTTCTTCTGTGGACCTGCGGAGCCAGAAGGGAGAATGGCTCCGCCTCATCGAAGGGTTTTTACCGTCGGTTTGTCTTGAGCCCTGCCCAAAGAGAACACTACAAAGGTGACCAGTGTGCAGGCAACCACGGTTTATTATACGGTACTATGGTACTGTAGTATATGGTACACACTCTGGTATTTTCCGGTACATCATCCTATAACTTCTTGACATTTTTTCAGGCATTATTTCACATTCTAGCCTATTTATTGTAGACGACAAGACTGCAAAACCCTCATATGACGTGATTAATGTTGTCAACTTTGTCAAGTCAAGTACATTTTATTTGTATAGTTAAAAAGAGCTTTACAGGCTATATGATTACTATGGGTTAGGGTTAGGGTTAGCCACCGCCCTAACCCTATCCCGCCAAAGGGCAAGAAATGCATGTTTTGTCCACAAAAGGCCAAGTAAAGATGATAAACAATGGCATTACTCAACCCTACCCTTATTTTGACATGGAGCAGCCTGCATCCAAGTTACAAAGTCTAAAGTCCGCTCAAATACAATTGATTGTTTTTCCTGTTGATGGAAGTTCCCCGAGACACCCCCCCTCTTCACACCCGCATCACCCTCATCATTCAATTCCCACAGTCCTCTTTTTGGGCCCAGTGCGGCCAAACCCGTTCTGCCGGTTCAAGAGACAAAAGACCAGGATGTAAGCGGATTCCTGGAGAGTGGTCAATCCGGCCCCGCCGTTGACACGAGAGAGATGGCTTCGCCGTGTCACTGGCGACACTGCAAATAATGCATGTGCTTTCTGTTGATCGATGTAAGGCACAATAGGTTTGGGGGTCAGACTGGTCTAAAGACAACGACAGAACAGGAAGATGGACGGATGGAGGTGGGCAAACGATGGCATTGACAGAATGAGGCCAGTATGTGAGGAGGAGGAGGAGGAGGAGGAGAAGGAGAAAGGTGACGTCGGCCCGTCTCTGTCTCTGTCTGTGTGGACTGTCAAGATAACGAGTACCACCCCCCCTCCCTCCCTTCCCTTCCCTTCCCTTCCCCTGCCTGAGAGCCTTGGTCACACTGGGCGGGTTCTGTTGCCCTATCGTTTTACACAATCCGAACACGATCTGAGGAGGCGGTCCGAGAAAGTGAGTGAAAGAGAGAGAGAGAGAGAGCACATTGTTTTCCTGCTCCTTGAGAGAGGAGCTCTTTCTGGCCTCCCAGGGGATGATGTGGGTCCAGGGGCAGCGGGGTTGGGGGGGGTAGTGGTTTCGGGTAGGCTATAGGATCTGACAAGACGTTTGGCATGCGAAGGAAGGGTACGAAGGAACCGGATGGATTCTGCAGAGCGACGGGAAGTCCTGGCGGAGCTCCGAGTAATAAAGCAACCTGCCGTCATGCATGTGAGATGTGGAGGAGCGCTCGCACACTGGCAGACACTCAAAGCCATTCCCTTAATAGTTCAACTGGAATGCTCTTTACAGGAGCGGGGGGCCTTGAGAGCTGCTGACTGGACCACATGAAAAATAAACACTTGATGAATGAAACAGGGAATAGCCCACCCCCCCGCTTCCCAGTTCCCAATGAGGTAGTGCTTCCTAAGTTATTATCCTTAAGGAGCGGTGTCATCCTTGTGATTACTGGAGAGCCTTGCAGCTACGCTTCAGATCAGATTCCACAGACGATAGAGGCCTAGGCCTACAGACGTTGTCAGGACTGTAAACCCTCTCTCTGTTCTCACTTCTCACACGGCTGAGGGCTGAGGGACACACCAGGGGAAGAACAGTAGATCCGTACACATAGACGGAGGAACGGTATGGGAAGGACACAAGAGTAACACATAAGACAAAGAAAGGGTCGTTATAGTCTGCTCACAGCTTAATCTACCTGTCTGACTGGATGGCAAGACGACCATTTTGGACCAGACTCATTTCCTCCACCTAAGCCCCGGTGAACAATAACATGGCTGAGAGCAGATATGTGAACTATGCAGGCCGAGGGAAGCCTACAAAAACTGTCAGCCTCTTCATACAAAGCATCACCAGTGATTAATACAGGTCTCCTGTCTGCTGTGTAACTCAAGAACACAAGGATGCTAATAACTTTTGATATTTTATCGTTTTTTATTCGTTTTTTTTCCAACAATTCAAATGTTTCTCAGTTATATTTTGTCGTACTTAGGTACTATGCCTACTTACATTAGATGGCAATTATTTCAAACACGGTGTCATTTTAGCTTACATTCATTTTCCAAGAAAATTCTGTATATGCTGATATTAATACAGGCATTTGTAATCAGTATCGAGTTCAATCCAGAGTTGATCAGGCTTTGGTCCAAATCGTTGTCAGGTTACAAGTAGTAGCCTATTCACAAAAGCTATGAACAAGACATCAGGACAAGACACCAGGACACGACACAAGGATTTGGACAATAACTGTCGAAACAGCTAAAGGCATAGGTCCAGGCCTCGTACTATCTATACCTGAGAGCACACATTGATATCTATGGAACTAGGTGAGGGTGCACACCGGGGTAGATAAGCCTAATCAATAAAAACACAAGGAAATAAACAAAGCGAGTGTATTGTGCACACACACAAACCTCACACTGGCCCTTGACCAAATCCCAAGGTAATGGGCCTCATTAGCCTGAGAAGACAATGGTCCAAGGAGGTGCCAGGCGGGGCCAGGCGATGCAGAGAGCGGCTATTTCTGTCCCCCTACACCGTCAGACTGGGTGACATTTAGAGACAAAGGCCCCCGGCATGGGGTCTTTCTTTAACCCTCCCATGCGCGGACCTTTCTTCCCCTGAAGGTCATGGAGGGCCTGGAAATCCTGTCACCCTGATGGCCCACGTTCTTCTGTTTGCTGTATTCTACTCAACCAATCAGGGGTGAACAGTACAACAATAGATTCGGGAGAACCATGGGATTCTTTGGTGTGTTTAATTTGTTTTGCATCCATCTGCTCCTTGAGACATTTTCAAAGGCTAGACAAGCAAGGGGATCAACATGGGCAAACCTGGTCTTGCGTCACATCTTGTGTGCTTTATTTATGGACCACCACTTCAGTCACTAAAGTCTCACAGGTAGAGAGTGTTGCCACACTCAAACTACACAATGGAATTTTTGCCTTTGACCTCCTGCCAGGTATACAATCTCCTACATGTTGACATAGACCAAATACCTCAGTGCCAAGCAGCGTTTAACTGTTTTATTTGCACGTTTAACCACAAATTGCATGTGCTGATTGAGGTGAGACAATTGCTTAAGTGTCCTTGGTATTGTGTGGAGTGTGTGTGTGAGGGGTGGGTGGTTTAAGCAGCCTCACCCGGCCCAGTTAGGCCTAGAGTCTGGGGCTGGGTGAGGCTGCAACACCTGACTGGTGCATTGACTAATCAGTGCGCCTTGTGTTTCATGATTACAAACTCTTACAATAATAAACCGGATTATTCAACACGTAATCGCCTGTGTCCTGACATTGGAGGAGCCCTAAAGCGTATGGTCATATGGTCACTGCTACATATTGGTTCAGCAAACAAACTTCTCAAAGCTCAATATGGTATGGCTGCCTTATGACACGTGATTGAACACATGAGAAAAAGAAACACACTACTATTAAGACACACATAGGAGCTGCAAAAATGCTTCGACCAAAAAATAACAGCACATTTAACATTATAGATTGATTTTCTGCTTGAACCGATCAAGCTGAAGTTAATCAAATTCGAGCCGTGTGAGACTCACCGCAGAAGCAGGCCTAGGCTATACTTCATCGTGGAAAGTATTTAATTCCCGACTGCACATCTGTTCCAGTCACATAGCTTACGACGTAGCCTAAATAACATTGAGGGAAGCATGGGGCTCCAGCCATTCCAATCACAGCACCATGGTGTCTCAAAGATTACATGTGGCTGGATCCACCAGACCAGCCAAGCCTAAATTAAATCTCTTGGTGGCGTGGTTGTCCGGTCTGAGCCAAAGGGCCTCACGTCTAAGGGAAGAAACAGTCCCAGCCACAGCCAGCCAGTCGTTGCACACCTGGCCAACAACAGGCCTCCAGTCGTAGTGATTCCCTTCGCCACAGCCACAGGCTTTAATCGGTGTGACAGACGGCTCCGCAGAGAAAGAGAGAGAGAGAGAGAGAGAGAGGAGAGAGAGAGAGAGAGAGAGAGAGAGAGAGAGGATGAGTCCTCCAGAGGGATTGTTGCCAGGGCCTAAGAGCAGCAGCACTGCATTTAATCCCAACACTTTCCCCTCAGAGCGTTCAAGCGCAGCCCGCAGTGTCTGTAAGCAGTCGATCGGATGAGGAGAGCCACAATAGGGTTAACAGGGATAAAGGATAGAGCAAGGGAAGGGGGGGGGGATGAAAGAGAGGAGTGGGTGTTAGGTAGCAAGGGAGGATTGACAGAAGGAAGGAAGGAAGGAAGGAAGGAAGGAGGGAAGACCCCATTAGAAGTGTAAAAGGAGAGGAAAAGGTGATTATGGCCTGATTAGCTGGTTGGCCCCGGCCTGAGGGGGGGAACGGTCTGGTCCACTAAATCAGCAGTAGGAGGAGGGTAGGGGAGTCTGCTGTGTGTCTGCTGCTGCTGGCCTGTGGTTAGTGTGGTATGTTCACTTCAATGGCTGGTGCGTTCTGCCAAAATGACATTCTGTACACTGGTTCAACAAGGACAACACCCCACAAGCCACAACAACCACAGTTACGAATTATTTACAATTATTTAGTTACAAACAATTTTTTTTTTACTGCCACAAGAATTTCCTTCAGGATTAATCAAGTTTTATCTCATCTTAAACACTAGACAAGCAATGGCGATGACGATATCATATTATTATTATTAGGGGGTTTTATTGAGTTGTGTGTGTTTCGCTCAGCAAGAAGAAGCCATGCAGAGCGTTGGATAAGCAGCAGTACCTCAGTGTTATCTCGTCGGACGGTAGGGTTGTTGACGCTGAAATGCGCTCACTCCTCCTCCCACCTAATTACGAATAAGGAGGGAGGACTTTTCACTCCAAAGACCTTTTTACTCTGCTGGGCTAAGCAGCCGGGCCGGGCAGACATCTAACAGTCAGCAGAATCCCTGGGACATCAGCTGCCAGCGCTTTTATGAACACACTCTGTCTCTCTCTCTCTCTCTCTCTCTCTCTCTCTCTCTCTCTCTCTCTCTCACTCTCTCTCACACACACACACACACACACACACACACACACACTCTCCTATAAACAAATGCGTTCACACGCCCGCGCCCACGGAGGACTACGACGGTGTCGACCTCCTGGGAACCGAAACAGCTGAACGGAGACATCCCCATCAGCTGTTTGACAGAGTCTGCTGAGAGGGGTAGGGATGTCCCCCACCTCACCCCTCCTCTGCCAACCAGTAACAACAACTCCTAAAGTTACAGGGGGGACTGCTGATATAAGCCGGACTGATCTTAAAATCGCACCTTTAAAAGTATCTGGTGTAGGATCTGACACACATCCTGTCCTCCTCCTCTCTGGGGATGGAGAACCCAGACCAAAAGACACCAAAATCTTTGTGAGTTTTTAACCACAGGCAGCGTTTAAGCTAAATCGTTGGCAATTATGGCAGCCGTACAGACATTATCATCGAGGCAGTTTATAAACGTCAGCTGGCTGGGTGGTGTTGGGGCAGTGTTTAACTCAGCTGTCTGCTTTCAGAGGGGTTTTTTTTTAGGATGCGTCTACAGTTCAAAGCCATTCCAAGGACACACGACTGTACCATAACTCATGTCAGCACGCTATCAGTTGCCGGACTCAAAGAACGTTTAGAGTACTTGTTAAACTGTAGGCTAGTTTCTTCCCAGGAGTCCTAAAAGAGCACGCTTGCACCAAGCTTGACCGTCCTGTCGTGAACGCGCCATGACTGGGGGGGGAGAGGTCAGAGGTCACCTGTGGCCTCTCCGCGGTCTCCGGGACGACAGGCTGACAATCTTGAAGACCGAGTGACTCCCTCCCCCGCCACTCATGCACTCTTTCATCGGCGCTCTCTCACACACAGAGACACACACACACACACACACACACACACACACCCTTTTGTCCCCAAACTCCAGGGCGTCAGAACGTAGTGAGTGAGTGTCTGTGTGAGGCTTCAACCCAAACAGTTAACAAGCAACACACATTTTTATCACCACGTCTCAGCCCTCGCCAAGAGACCACCATGGATGACACATTTGCAAAATGTCAAATGTGCAGTATGACATAAACAACTACTACAACAGACTATTTGACAATTTTGCATTTCAGGTGAACAAGTTGAAGAGCAATAACCCAGACCATAAGCCACCCACCAGCCTGGCCCATGTGTGCAGCAACAACATCAAAATAAACATGAGTCTAAATCATGCATAATGTTATTACAGTATAGTTATGATCATGTGCATAAAACCCTTGGTTACTGATCAATGATTGTAAGAAGGGCGCTCACCATATTTCGGACGCAGGTCATTCCTTGCTTCTCGTCAGAAGTAGCACTTTGTTCCGTTCTAAGTCTATACGAGTTGCACCAATAATGCTGTAATATATATTTTATATATATATATATATATATGGATCCTACGTCTATGATCAGATAGCAGCACCGGTCACCTGGGTCTAGTCAGCGGTGTGTGTGTGTGTGTGTGTGTGTGGAGAGAGGAGCTGCTGCTGCGGGACTGTTTCCCTCCCGCAGGTTTGAACGGCGGCGGAGGCGGCGGCGGCGGCAGAGGGCGGAGCGGCGGCGCTGCTGCTGCTGCTGCTGGGGGTCGAACCCTCAGCCTCCACCCGCTGCGATACAGCGCCCTCTAGCGGCACGACCAGCAAAGTGCTGCCTTTGAAATCACAAAATCACACAATTTAGCAGAGAAGAAATTCCCATTGCATTTCCACACTGCAGTTATTTCACTTATGTGCACATTCCTGCACATAAGTCCACAGCCATTTCTTTCTTCTTTTACAATCTGGCGTAATTTGTACAATTGCTTCTTATTTGTATTTTAACATTTAGGCTATGTATCATTATTTTGTTCATAGTTTATTGTACATTGTTGATTTTGCTTACAGTACTTGCTCTTGTTTAATGGAATGCACTAAATCACCAAAACCTCCTTTGTAATAAATCTGATTCTGATTCGTATTCGTATTCCTTTGTTAAACATACGAAACAAAAGGGAGGAAAACCCACAAGATACATGTTTTGTATAAAACAGTTTAATACACAAGCGCATGTGTTATACATCATGGTTTCCATTCTACAGTCAGCTATGCTTCTTGCAAGCATGTATCAGAGCATCCTTGTTTTTCATATACAGTAAACAGGTATTGCTTTAGTGTTGAATATGGCCGGGAAAGTGCAGTTTGCTGGAACAGCAGAGATATCCAGGTCCTGGATGTCTCACTGAGGTTTCTTCTTGAGTTTGGCTTTGGCCACCACTTTAACGGTGGTGGAGGTGGACTTGGCCCCCTGGAGGTTCTCCGCCGTGCAGGTGTAGGTGCCGTGGTCCACCTCCCTGACCTCGTCCACCAGCAGCACGGACTGGAACTGCAGCCTGGCGCCGGGACCGCCTGCCACAGGCCTGCTGCTCTCCTGGGTGTACAACGGCCTGCCGATCTGCCCACACGTCACAAAGCACAGGTGTGGAAAATACTAGTCATGGATCCAGCTCAGGGGGGTTCTAAGGGGTGGCAAAATAGCTTGGACCCAACTCTGTGGCCCTACTCCAAATTTACTGAAACAAATACAAATCATGGTATTTTATGTTTGTTTGTTTTGTTTTGTGTGCCATTACTATATACTGAAATAAACATTTTGAATCTTGAACACTGTCTTTGTCAACAAATCTGACAGAGAATTATTATTATATTACATAAAACTCTTAAAAGTGTTTGCTCTAGTAGAGTAGTAAACATCTTCAGGAGTCTCGTTCAGCAACAATACGAAAGAGACGACTTGCGCTGCACCCCAGCACCCCCTAGTGGTGGGATTTGGTCACGCACGGCAAAGCAAGGAGTGATTAGAACACAGCTCCTCTATGGAAGGACTATCTGACCTGCTGTCCAGGGTACTCCCAGGTGAAGTCGACCGCCACCTCAGCCTCTCCCACCACCGTGCAGGTGACCCTCAGGTTGTCCCCCGCGGTCAGAGAGCTGCTCGATGCCTCGATCACAGGGGCCGGAACAGCCATGGGGTCTGGGGGAAAGACAAGGTGTGTGTGTGTGTGTGTGTGTGCAATTCAGTGCTTGCTTATGGGTTTTTAGGGTGTTTTGACCCCCAGCCGAAAAGGTTCGCTCAGGGCTTCAAACATCCTATGTCTGTGCCTGTATACACTTGAGCACAGTTGCCCAATCCTTACATACTCATTAGTGACTTGTGCTGTGACTTGTTGAAATAACTGCAAAACAATATAAATAAATAACAATCTGACATAAAAAATTGCATTGTTGCATTGCCTTCAAGTGGTCTGCATTCAATTGCACGGTCACCATTAATGCCATAGTAAGATGGTTCCATATCATGGAAACTGGACTGATGTGGAAACTACAAATACGTGAATGGTGGTGCTGTTGGTGCTGTGGTGGAGGTGGTGGTTGGTGGGGTGGGGTGGTGGCGGTGGATGGGGTGTGTGGTGTGGTGGAGGTTACGGTGTTTGGGCGGTGGTGGTGGTGGAGGAACTCTCACAGGTTGACATAGATCAGCATGTTACTTGTGTGGAGGCCTTGCCGGAGGTTCCCAGGCTGGCCACGCAGTACAGGCGCCCCCGCGTGGTTGAAGGGCCGCGGCGGCTGGATGGTGAAGCCCCGCCTGACGCTTGAAGGAAGAATCCTCCACCCCGTCCATTCCGCCAGCTTCCCCTGGTGGGAACTCCCGGTGCAGGGACACCGTGGCTCGCGGGCTGAGGTCACCTGCAGGGCAGCAGCGTGGGCCAGTTGGTGCGCAGCTGGATCACCTCGTAGTAGTTGGCGGACGGGTACAAACAGCTCCTGTGGATCTAGTGAACAATCATCATAATAACAATAATGTTACTTTTCTTTAATTAGTAATTATTTATTATTAATTTATTAATTATTATTAGCAGTAGTAGTAGTATTAGTATTAGTATTATATTTGTCATACAATTATTTTAACAAAATCTTTTCTTCAAATGGTAGGAAAGGAGCACAATCAGGATTTCTATCTAAGCAATAGCATCAATAAAATAAATAAGAAACAAAATAGAAATCCAAGTAAAAAGTAAATTAAATAGAAATAAAAGTTAAGTTTCACCAATTGCCATGTGACTACCATCTAGTGACATCACAAGTGGCGAATGTCCACCCAGATGTATGAATTACTAGATCAGTCTACCAGCCTACCCAGTGGACTGTACCGGCAGGTAAACTGATCTAGTCATCATACTGTAACGAACACCGCGGAGGAGCAGGCAGAGAGGAGGCGGACGCGGAATATAATTAACCTTTTATTCTACAGAGAACTGAGTGTCCCCGCCTACCTGGAGGAGGATAACGAGGGGAGGCTCAGGTATCTACTCTTGTGGGAAAGTAACTAAGTACATTGACTCAATGCACTTGAGTACGTCTATATAGTTCTGTCTGTCTGTATTCCCTGCCACCTTACAATGTTACCCCTAAGCTACATCTCAGAGGCAAATATTGTACTTTTTTACTCCACTTCATTGTATCTGAAAGCTTTAGTTACTAGTTAGTTACTTTGCAGATTCAGATTAACAATACAAAATATAACACATAAATACATTATATGATTCCAGTATATCAATAAGGCTTTATTAATCCCCAGGAGGAAATTCACAAGCTACCCAACAGCACGTAAAGTAATAATATAATATATGCATATGGGGATGAACACAGTGCATCAATAAATATATTCCAATAATGTATTCTGAAATCAGTACTTTTACTTTTGGTACTTTAAAGGTCCTGTATGTAAGAATAATGACTAGAACAGGGACTACATGTAGGATTTTACGTGCACAAATCGCTTTAAATTACCAGTTTATGAGCAGGTTGTGGTTGAAGTTAAAACATGAGAGCTTCCCCGACTCTCTCTGTTGGTAGAACAGCTTTTGGGCTGATTTGTCTAATATTTGAGTCGGGTCGGATTTCGCGGAAAAAAGGAACAAATTGGCATGTAAGCGTGGTTAATTAAAAAATATAGATATTTCATAGCTTTTTAAAATGTGTACAAGGTTTAATTATGACTAGAAGTAACATTAGTTTCTGATTGTTATTGTCTCAACCCAAGGAGCTCAGTGTGGTATTACTAAAAAATGAAGATTTAAGTATAAGAGTATTTCCACCACTGGGTATCTCTTAAACATTTAGTCATTTGGCAGACTGGTTTTTAGATGCTTGTTATTAATGAGCAGACAGAGGGTAGGCCTCTTGCTCAAGGATGCCATACATAACAGTTAGGTTGCATTACATTAGGGGATGGAACCCGATGCTTTTTGGCCCAACACTGCAGCCAGTAACCACTACACTACTATCATCCCAAGCATCCATGTTTATGGTCACCTTAAGGAAATCATACCTATAAGTGGAACCATGTGGTTAACTTCCAATCTAAAATTAGATAAGATGATGTACCCGGATGACAAAACGAGGGACTCTGCATCATGTCTATAAATCAATAATGAGATTGCAGCATTATACACAGCAACAAGGTGTGTTGTCACTGTCGCCTGTTGGTGTGTGTCTGCGTGTGTCTGCGTGTGTGTGTGTGCGTGCATGCGTGTGTGTGTGTGTTGTGTGTGTGTTACACCTTTTTTAATGCTTATTTTTGATATATTTTGTTTTTTTGCATTTTTTAGAATTTCTATGTTTTTGCTCTTTATTTTAATCACTTTAATGTTCAATGTTAGGCACCAATAGCACAAAATCACATTCCTTGTTGCAACAAAAACTAAGGCAATAAAGCTGTTTCTGATTCTGTGTGTGTGTGTGTGTGTGTGTGTGTTGTGTGGTGTGTGTTGTGTGTTGT
This sequence comes from Coryphaenoides rupestris, assembly GCA_002895965.2. NCBI lineage: Eukaryota > Metazoa > Chordata > Actinopteri > Gadiformes > Macrouridae > Coryphaenoides > Coryphaenoides rupestris. The sequence goes on along the minus strand of PIJE02000716.1, from coordinate 31,399 downwards.
GTTGTGGTTCCACAGGACAGTGCAACACGAGCGGTACGGGACGCTGACCTGGTCAACAGCACGGGCGCAGACACGGGCGAGTACACCTGCTACCGCATGTACTGCGAGGACACCGACTGCAGGAGGGACTATGACCGCGCCGTCAAAGTCTTTGTCTTCATTGCTGGTATACGATAAAAATGATCAAACGTTTATCAGGCCATTTTTGTTATTAACGTCACAACGTGGTTAAAGTGGAGGCCTATCGATGATTCGATATAAATATAAACTATAACTATATAAACTATAAACTCCAAACAGGCCACAACAGAGATACTCACATACAAAGGAAACAAAACGACAATGAGGGGACAGACACATCACGTTACGCTGTAAAGGGAACATATTACACCACCAGGTGTGAGTGTGATTAGCCATTGCAAGCCGGTCGTCACAATTGCCATGTGACTACAATCTAGTGACATCACAAGTGGGAATGTCCACCGAATGTATGAGACCTGTACTAGATCAGTCTACCAGCCAACCCAGTGGACTGTAGCTAC
>PIJE02000716.1:0-27400 GCA_002895965.2 Coryphaenoides rupestris | reverse complement strand
CATTAAATAGCCCGATACCTGCCGTCGGTGCATTAATGAGCGTATGAATGGTGAATGTGAGGCAGTGGAGTAAAGCGCTTTGGATATAAGCGGTGTATCAAATGCAATCAATTGACCTTTCCCTACTCAAGCGGCAAGTCCCGCCCCCCCTAGTTACTGTTGCTATGCCCCACAAGCTTTCCCACAGCTCTGCAGCATGTTAGTAATGTCCACTGAACAACGCCCCCCTGCTGATGATTCTCTCTCAATATCGCTGTATGTTATTTGCCAAATGCCGCTACTTTATCTAAGAGAGTTCTACAGAAAGGCCTGAACTATTTGACACAAGGATATATCCATGACATTCGGATTTCGGACGGAGCAGACGACAACATAAAACTTGATGCTAAGTGTTGGCGATCTATGAGGAAGACACAAACGCCTCACAAACTCCACATTGAAATTAGGGGGAGTACGTTAGTGATGTGTTTACAATGAAAATAAGCCTAAGATCTGCTAACTACTAGCTACAATGGGCTAATCACCTAGCTATGCTAATCACACGATGGCGCGGTAACAATCTGGTCCTAGCGAAAAAAACATTTCACTGCTCAATGTACCTGTACACTGAAATAGGTGACAAATAAACCTTTGAATTTTAACTAATTAGCGAGCTTTGTAGCTTTTTGTGTCGGCGCTGCTGTAAATTGATGTGTGGAGTCGCTATCAACCATTTGATTGTTGCACTTGTGACTTTCAGTGTTTTAAGTACATCATAAAAACCACTGCGTTCAGTAATTGCCTTATCAGATACAGCACCTGTAAACTCGGACACAAAAATGACAGAACCACTTGGATCACATCCAATCAACCACACCCATAGCAGCTCACTAGAGGGAAAAGTACCCTATATCGGAACACGCCTAATGCTTTGAGGGTTGTGCTTGACTTCTAGTCACTATAAAGCTGACTCTGTAAAGCCAGTGCAGATGACACCTGGGTCTTACATTCAGTACCATCAATAATGACTAAAGTAGAAGGAAATTATTTTCTAAAGTTTTCAGGCATGTTTTTAATAATAATGTCTCTATGAGGCCATATGTTCAGTTGTCCAAATGTAAAATACATAAGCTCTATCCATGTATTAAAAACAAGTCCTGCAGACTGCATGGATACTCCAAATCTGGATGAAACGCGCTCCCTGTAATCTCTCTGGATATCTGTGGTCATTATTGCACGTTCCCCAAGCGCATCTAAGAACCATGTTGTTCTAACTAAATGTAGCTGTAGTCTAATCTATGAACACAACAACGCGGGACAAGCTTTGTTTGTGGGACATCATGGCGGCTCTATTGCAAGGGGCGTGGTCTTAAGAAATCAGGCAATCTTATTGGTTATTATTCTCCGCGTGACTGACAGTGTGAAACGGCTTGCGATGGCTAATCAGACTCACACCTGGTGGTGTAATATGTCCCCTTTAAGTCGTAGCATGATGTGTCTGTCCCCTCATTGTCGTTTGTTTCCTTTGTATGTGAGTTTCTGTGACAATTGTGCTCTGTTAGGAGTTTATAGTTTTATATAGTTATAGTTTATATTTATATCAAATCATCGATAGGCCTCCACTTTAACCACGTTGTGACGTTAATAACAAAAATGGCCTGATAAACGTTTGATCATTTTTATCGTATACCAGCAATGAAGACAAAGACTTTGACGGCGCGGTCATAGTCCCTCCTGCAGTCGGTGTCCTCGCAGTACATGCGGTAGCAGGTGTACTCGCCCGTGTCTGCGCCCGTGCTGTTGACCAAGGGTCAGCGTCCCGTACCGCTCGTGTTGCACTGTCCTGTGGAACCACAACACAACACACAACACACACCACACACAACACACACACACACACACACACACACACAGAATCAGAAAACAGCTTTATTGCCTTAGTTTTTTGTTGCAACAAGGAATGTGATTTTTGTGCTATTTGGTGCCTAACATTGAACATTAAAGTGATTAAAATAAAGAGCAAAACATAGAAATTCAAAAAAAAATGCAAAAAACAAAATATATCAAAAATAAGCATTAAAAAAGGTGTAACACACACACAACACACACACACACGCAAGCACGCACCACACACACACGCAGACACACGCAGACACACACCAACAGGCGACAGTGACAACACACCTTGTTGCTGTGTATAATGCTGCAATCTCATTATTGATTTATGGACATGATGCAGAGTCCCTCGTTTTGTCATCCGGGGTACATCATCTTATCTCATTTTAGATTGGAAGTTAACCACGTGGTTACACTTATAGGTATGATTTCCTTAAGGTGACCATAAACATGGAATGCTTAGGGATGATAGTAGTGTAGTGGTTACTGGCTGCAGTGTTGGGCCAAAAAGCATCGGGTTCCATCCCCTAATGTAATGCAACCTAACTGTTATGTATGGCATCCTTGAGCAAGAGGCCTACCCTCTGTCTGCTCATTAATAACAAGCCAGTCTGCCAAATGACTAAATGTTTAAGAGATACCCAGTGGTGGAAATACTCAAGTCTTATACTTAAATCTTAATTTTTTTAGTAATACCACACTGAGCTCCTTGGGTTGAGACAATAACAATCAGAAACTAATGTTACTTCTAGTCATAATTAAACCTTGTACACATTTTAAAAAGCTATGAAATATCTATATTTTTTAAATTACCACGCTTACATGCCAATTTGTTCCTTTTTTCCGCGAAATCCGACCCGACTCAAATATTAGACAAATCAGCCCAAAAGCTGTTAACTTCAACCACAACCTGCTCATAAACTGGTCAATTTAAAGCGATTTGTGCACGTAAAATCCTACATGTAGTCCCTGTTCTAGTCATTATTCTTACATACAGGACCTTTAAAGTACCAAAAGTAAAAGTACTGATTTCAGAATACTATGTACTACATTATTGGAATATATTTATTGATGCACTGTGTTCATCCCCATATGCATATATTATATTATTACTTTACGTGCTGCTGGGTAGCTTGTGAATTTCCTCCTGGGGATTAATAAAGCCTTATTGATATACTGGAATCATATAATGTATTTATGTGTTATATTTTGTGTTGTTAATCTGAATCTGCAAAGTAACTAACTAGTAACTAAAGCTTTCAGATACAATGAAGTGGAGTAAAAAAGTACAATATTTGCCTCTGAGATGTAGCTGAGGGGTAACATTGTAAGGTGGCAGGGAATACAGACAGACAGAACTATGTAGACGTACTCAAGTGCATTGAGTCAATGTACTTAGTTACTTTCCCACAAGAGTAGATACCTGAGCCTCCCCTCGTTATCCTCCTCCAGGTAGGCGGGGACACTCCACTGGACAGGTGAGCCTTTACACCTGAGCTCCAGAGGGTCACCTGCCCGCACGCTGAGGCTCTCCCCCAGGCGCTGGAACCTGCCCTTCCTCAGCACCTGACGTGGGGGTCGTGGGTTACGTACAAAAGACCCCAAAACACACGTGAAATCAAACATAGCGTGTGTGTGTGTGACGCGTGTGTGTCAGGTAAGGACGCGTGTCGCTTCACGTCCGTGGAAAAATTGAGATCATGGTTGTAATGGATCATTATTGATGGACTTTAACATGCGTTACAAGCAACAACTAATCGTTTGATAAGATAACACGATGCATGCCAGACGTCACAGCCAGCAAATCAAACGTGAAGACAGTGGAATATCTGCAATATGATATGCACAAAATAAATCTAGTACAGTGAACCAAAATGAAGTCAATTGATAGAAGGCTACAACTTTTTAATTATGTAAACAATTAAAAAATAGGATTACCTGTGTGAGTAAGCTCTGGGTTGGGGGCGTGGCCTTCACTTTGGCTCTGGGGCCTTTAGGTTTCACTGTCTTGGGCTTCTTCCCAGAGGTGGTCCTCACTTCAGGGGTTTCTTGTTGACATTGTCCTATTGGTTAAATGTATGTACGTAAAACAGGCTCATTATTAATTCATTGTTTTTAAATGTGCCTCAGCCAAATGCAGCTATGGAGTCTATGGAGCCACATATGGTTGACACACACGCCTGGTAATTATTCAGAATTTCTCTTCATAATTCTTCATTATTTCTTTTTTTAAAGTGGGAGGGAATTCAAGGGGCAGCCTTAATTATCAGACATTATTATAGCAATATGAAAAGATACTAGGATTAGGCCTAAGTATTGAACATTGTTCAAGTAAAACCTAAAATCTAACTTTCCTGTCGGATTTAAGATTTAAGCCAGAGATTAACACATCTCCTACTGTTCTGTAATTGCAGGAATGCATGCTGCCTGCATCATGCTGGAAGTTAACAAGTGTACTTACCTAACTCCAGGATTAGAGCACAAATCAAAAGAGTGCACAATAGCAGCCTCCATGTCGGTGTTAGCATGACTGACCAATGGCTTATTACTACTGTATTATTATTACGATTCTAGCAGCCTCCGGATTATAAATTCACTCAGTCCAACACACGTTTATCAATAGGACACAGAGCAGAAGCCAAAAGGAGAGAGAGGCAGATAGAATGCGGGGAACAAGTGAGAAAGAAACAGAAGCGAAGCTGGAGGGCTCGCAAAGTGAGTGGTCAGCTGTTTAACAGAATTACACAAATTCCTCCTCTTGGAAGTGGCGCTAGTATCCCAAATTCCTCCATACGGACTCAATGGAGCCTTTCAAGTGCTTTGGACCAATGAGGGTCCAGGACACAGAGGCCCCTCCGTCTCGAACGACAGGACCTGTTTGCTTAGCTGTTGTTGCTCCGCATTGCTCCGTCTAGCAGTCTGTCTAAATGGCACATTACACAAGACAAACTGCTTTTAAAGTGGCCTTCAGGTATTTGTGATGTCTCAGTTAATTATACTAATGGCATCTTTTGTTAGGAGCGCAGTGAGGCAATGGGATAAACAATGGTATCTTAAACGGAAACGTTCTGTTAATTATTTAACATTGCCCTTGTATTGATGCACATTACAATGTAACCTGTAGAGGCTATGTTGTGAAATGTAACCCATGTTATGCACGTAAAACATGAAAATCATTAACACACAACCTCAAAGTTCCCCCCAAAGTTCCAGTTGACAGTAAAAAATTGACAACTATGACCATTAAACACATCATAAAAGTATTAAAGAGGTTGTACTAAAAAGTACATTAGTGTGCGTATGGGTAGATAAGTAACTGAGGAAAAACTGATAGCACCATTGCTTCTTTTCTGTTTCAACACAATAATGAAAAATGTTAATTAGGTACAGACCAAGTGAATGCCTGGTGATCATTTTGGTCATAATTCTTTGTGACTGAAGCCAAGATTATGACCATGACTGACCTTGGAAAGCGTGTGTGAATGGGTCTTTTGTTCTGGTTGAGCAGTATCTTGTGTCTTTCCCATAGATTACGAAGAAAGAGCTCACAAAGACAATACCAGAGATTTTTCTTGTTTTTAATACAGTACAAGTTTTACAGTGTGTGATTCATGGATTATATACACGTTCATATTTACATAAACATATGCATATGTTATTAAATATTGATTATGTAAAATAATTAATCATTATATTCCACAAAAGCAAATCCATATTTACATTACATATCTACATAAGGGTTGTTGTATCTTTGGAAACATATAAAATATACATCTTTTTAATTGCGATTTTAATAACATTTTGATTAAAATAAGTTAAAAAAAGTAAAAAACATCACATTTCTCCACTTTACTGACTTATACAATTCAAATGTTGGTATCTGGTGGCCTTGTATTGCTTATACCACAGGAAGGCCACGTTTACACATATACTGTATATTACATACAGTATATTTACAGTCACAAACTGTATTACAGTGTAGAACAGTCACACAGATAAACCAATGGGATCATAAGTCAGTGGTCTTAGAACCTACGGACTTAGCAGTAGATACATGTGGTAACAACTAACATACTCTTCACCCTGGCTCAGAACTTATTTTCCCATATGATATCTGTTTTTTCGCTTACAGTCTCGATCTTCATCTTCATGTTCATGTTCGTCTCCATACGCTGCTTCTGAACGCTGTGTCGGACTCCATAGCCGAAATAGATGACGAAACCTTGAGAGAGAGACAGACAGACAGATAGGGAGAGAGTCAGAGTTTAGAGTCAGAACCATCAACATTCTCCCACTACACAGTACAACTCCAAACGTCGTGTGACATAGGACACTTACCCACTAACATCCAGACAGCGTATCGCACCCAGGTGTCTCCTCCCAGCTGCACCATCAGGTAGACGTTGATGAACACACTCAAAACAGGCAGGACGGGAAGACACGGCACCTAGAGTGGAAAAAAGGGGGACAAGCCCTGGCGGTGAACGAATGCAAATCGTTTTAATAGTTCACCTTCCCTCATTTTCCTCACGTCTCGACACTCGTATGCACCTGCGACCGCTGTGCAAACCCGTTCCCTCGAGTCTCACCATGAAAGAGGCCTTGGTGGCGTTCTGGGGTTGTATCCACATGACCCAGACGGCCACCAACACCGCAGCGGCCAGGATACACATTCTAAATGTATACGTGTGTCTCTTGTTCAGCGGTTAGACGGTTCCATAAAGGGTGAGATCAGGAAGCAGGCGTTGGACCACTTCAACGCTGAGGGCTCGGAGGTGGGTAAACATACCATGCATGCTGCCAGTAGTACACAACAAGATTCAGGATAATGTCTTGGGGCACGTCCTCTAAACACTCTCCACTTTCCCCCTCCAGGACTTCTGCTTCCTGCTGTCCACGCGGGCCGGCGGCCTGGGCATCAACCTGGCATCGGCCGACACCGTGGTCATCTTCGATTCGGACTGGAACCCCCAGAACGACCTGCAGGCCCAGGCCAGAGCCCACCGCATCGGGCAGAAGAGACAGGTGTGTGTGATTGTGTTTGTGTGTCTCCGTCTGTCTGTGTCATGCATATACACTAAATCCTATACTTTTGTTTTTGTAGGTGAACATCTATCGGCTGGTGACGAGGAGTTCGGTGGAGGAGGAGATCATCGAGCGGGCGAAGAAGAAGATGGTGCTGGACCACCTGGTGATCCAGAGGATGGACACCACGGGGAAGACGGTGCTGCACACGGGTGCTGCTCCTTCCAGGTGACGCCACTCCCCCGACAACACCCCGATGGCCGCGCGCTCCCGAGGAACCTTGCAAAAGCTAAACGATCCAGTCCTGTAGCGAGCGAGTGTAGTCATTTGACAGATAGACTTTACAGATTTGAATACATTTTGCTTGGCTATCGCCAAGAGAATAGTCCGGGCACTTGTTATATATGAACGCAGGAAGTCCACGAGTATTCATCGAGCTGTTTCCCCCCGTCACCTTCAGCTCAACGCCATACAACAAGGAGGAGCTGTCGGCCATCTTGAAGTTCGGTGCCGAGGAGCTCTTTAAGGAGCCCGAAGGGGAGGAGCAAGATCCTCAGGTATGGCTGTGATTCACCCTACCACATCATCACCGTCATGATCAACATTGAAGCAATGATTTGCATGCTAGTGTGAGACAGTCATGGCAGCTCTTGTCCTCGTGTGATTGTATAGGAAATGGATATTGATGAGATCTTGAAAAGGGCGGAGACCCGGGATAATGACCCCGGTCCCTCCACCGTGGGGGAGGAGCTTCTGTCCCAGTTTAAGGTGAGTGTCCTGTAGAGCTGAACGTTTTACATTGTGACCATTTTGACCGATATTGCGATATTATGAGTCATCTGTTCTCAATTTTCATTTTCAAGGATGCCTAAAAAAGCCCAACCTCAAACAAACAAAACGTCTTCCTACATTTGGAGAAAAAGATGTCGTTTTATAATGACTAAATTATAGTGACTACGTTTATATTGAAACATGTTACCCTTTATCTAAAATATTGCATCCCCTGCCATTTGGATTTAGCGAATATTTAGTTGTTCAATCCTCCGTGTCGCTCTCGTTCTCTCCAGCCACGTTCCCGTGGCAACGCTCTGTGTAGTCCAGCTCTGTGTTGTCATGAGGGCTGCACGACTATGTAAAAAGAAAAAAGATGATTGTGTTTACTTTTCCCCAAAATTATGATGATTGTGAACAGATCATCGATTTCAACATGATTCCTCAGACCATCCATGGACACGCACATGCGCGCGATTCTAGTATGGCTGACAGGGATGCAGGTGATTCGGTAGAGCGCGCATTGCTGAGTGGTAACAGTTGTAGGTTGTGGTCGTAGGTGTGCAAAATCGGACGTGTCGTCGTTGTAGAGCGTCGATTCATGTTGCCCTGCGATCCGACAGGTGGCCAACTTCTCCATGATGGAGGAGGAAGAGATCGACATGGACTCCGAGCGCAGTCACCGGAGCTGGGACGACATCATCCCCGAGGAGCAGCGGAGGAGGATGGAGGAGGAGGAGCGGCAGAAGGAGCTGGAGGAGATCTACATGCTGCCCCGCATGCGCAACTGTGCCAAGCAGGTGAGGACAACAACCTGCTCGACTTACGCCTGAAAGTCGTGTGCGGAAGAAGCGTCTCCCCTAATCAAACACCTGCCTATGGGGAAGTTTAGAGGGTTTACCTGCATCACTTCAACTCACTCGAGAGCCAACTAGACATGAGCTTTGCGATCACTTGTGTTTCGCTCGTACCCGCTTTTCCACCAACAATGGAAAGGGTTCTCCGTTCCGGTTCAGAACGGAACCAGAGCTAATTTGGTGGAAAAGGGCTTCCTAAGGCCATGGGTCTGGCACATGGTTCCACCTTGACAGCTCTGTGGCTGGAAAACGTATTCTAACGACATACTGTATATTGTTGAAATGCGACAATCGCTACGCTATAATAACATGCATATGATGGACCAACGAGGGAACTCTGTTGAAATAATGTGCATGTATCGGAACAGCCCTGCCCTCTTGCTCACCCCTTGCTCAGCAAATCTGGAAGTGTCCCGTCCCCCAGTGATCAAGTAATACAGAGCAGACCGCAACCTTATCTTATGATCAGTCTGCACGTTGATATGAAAACTTGGCATTTACACTTGGCGGAGCGTCACCAATACAAAACGAACACGTGAATTACCCCATGTGTGTGTGAGTCTGTCCCTTGGCCAACACGTCTTCTACCTGCTGCCAATCTTTTCTGATGTCGATGTTTGCCGTTTTTTTTTTCGGGTTGCCAGATCAGCTTCAATGGCAACGAAGGCCGGAGGAGCAGGAACAGACGGTACTCGGGCTCGGACAGCGACTCGACCTCCGACCGCTAACATCCAGACAGCGTATCGCACCCAGGTGTCTCCTCCCAGCTGCACCATCAGGATAGACGTTGATGAACACGCTCAAAATAGGCGGACGGGAAGACAACGGCACCTACAGTGGAAAAAGGGGGACAAGCCCTGGCGGTGAACGAATGCAAATCGTTTTTAATTAGTTCACCTTCCCTCACTTTTCCTCACGTCTCGACACTCGTATGCACCTGCGACCGCCGTGCAAACCTTCCCTCGAGTCTCACCATGAAAGAGGCCTTGGTGGAGTTCTGGGGTTGTATCCACATGACCCAGACGGCCACCAACACCGCAGCGGCCAGGATGGACACGCACACCAGACTCCACGCGCGGTGCTCCAGCAGAGCGTCCATGGCTTGGGCCAGGATGACGCAGATCCCGATCACACATGCAACTGGAGCGGGGGAGAAAGGAATTGAGGATTGAGAACAGTGAACTCACTGGGGTGAACTCTCCAGTGAGGAGGAGAAGCCAGGGCTGTGGTGAAGGGGGTGCAGGGTACTGATGTCTGTTTTACTTACTGCAGAACACCGTCAAGCTCGTGACTCTGTGCGAGGTTTTGGCGTTTGCGTGGGCGGACGCCTTTATGCACCCACATTTGGTTGTGGTGTCGAACATCCTGAGTTCCGAGTTGTCAGAGTTCACCTTCCTGGTATCTTGATGCAAGAGGAAAATTACGCTTGGATACAAGTGAATAGCCTTACTGTACTGTATGCACTGTACTGGGACTATGGGAAGACATACCTGAGTATTAGAATGCATATAGCCACAAGTGTGTACGCAAACAGTGTTCCAATGGACATCATGTCCACCAGGGCCTTCAGGTCAAACAGCAACGCCATGAAGGCTGAAGGGAAGACGGAAAAGCAACATAGAACGGAGGAGAACACATAAATTGGAAAGAAGAACCCCGACAACCTCCATGTTTTAGCCGCCATCTTTGAAGTCACCAACCAAAAGGGGTTAGGGTACCGTACCTGCCACCAAGCCAGAAGACAGTGTGGCCACCACGGACTTCCCCTGGCGCTGACCTTGCTCAGGGACTTGAAGAGCAGGCCGTCCCGGGCCATGGCGAACAGCACCCTGGGCATGGGGAACATGGAGCCCAGCAGACTGAGGAGAGAGAAACACAACAGACATCCGGGTTAAGAACGAGTAGCCTTCTTGAACACATATTGTTCAAGAAGCTGATGTCAGGGACGGCAGAGTCCCTCACCAGCTTCGGCAAGATACTCAAGACCCACCTGTTCAGAGTTCCGCTAAATGTAAATGTAAATATAACATATACAGAAGAACAAGAACAATAGAAAGTCTAAAAAAAATAACATAATAATATTGGCAATTCAAAATAATCATAATTGGTAGACAAACCTGGTAGACAGGGCACAGAGCGAACCCACAGCCACCACGTACTTCGCAGGGCCCCAGCCAACGTACTGGAACGCCACCGGTAAGGGGCTTTGGAGACTGAGCAAGTAGTAGGGCATCATGAGAGTGAGCGCGGCGGACACCGCAAAGTAGGCCACGAAGCAGATCAGCAGTGAGGCCACGATGCCGATCGGGATGGACTTCTGGGGGTTCTTCACCTCCTCGCCTGTGGAGAAACAGAGATACACGGATGTTGTCCTGTTATTAGAGGATTGTGAGACATTTTCTCGTCCACGATCAACAAATGTACCAATGGTTAACACGGCAATAAACATGGTCGAAGTTTTGCTCAGAAATGCTGTTTCTTCACTCTCTATTTAAAGTGGTAATCTCGAAAATTTCCGTTTCATGCTCTTTGGCGACACCTATGGCATCCAAACAGTGTCCCATAGGTGACATCAGTCTGCTGGCAGTTGTTTAATATCCATGGGACCAATCACTGGCTGGGTGATGGAAAATACGTCGCTGACTCATGGCCACATTTAAATCTTGCGTGGAGTAATAGGCAAATACCAGTGTGTAATATCAAAAAATACTGCCTGACTTCCATCAGCGGACCATAGGCTCAGTCAGCGTTGTGTCGTTTGGCGATAGATAGTGACTTTACAGATATTTATTACAGGAAAATCTCAAGCTTACCACTTTAATGCTGAATGATAAACAGTAAGTACAGTATATCTTGGCTCGTTGGTGCTCCTTGTGGTTGCCGAATGCAACAGCACTGTTGGTTTAAATGTAATATCCATCTAAACCTATGGTCTAAACGGCGACATAGGTTCTTTATATCTCAATATCGCCATCGGACATTCATCAGTGTTGATGAATTGCATCAACTTTTGTCTGTATGGCTTTCAGCAAAACATCATAGTTTGTTTCAGTAGGAAATAGCATGTGTCTTAATGTTGTAAGATGCAAGTTGCGTAAATGTATAACGCACATAAAAACACTTGTCAACCGAGATGAAATAAAAGGGTCACACCACCAGGCCATCGAGTTGTCGGTTTTCCAATGTTAAGGAAGACCTATCATTAATATTAACTACAAGTTAATAATGTACTATAAAATGGGCACATCGGGCACAAAGTGCAATATTATCAGGATCTGCCGTAAACTGACAAAAGCAACTCCAACAAAATCCCCTTGGGGTTGACAAAACCCAACAAACTACAACAAAACTCCATCCAATGCGGTTTTGTTGTAGTTTGTTGGGTTTTGTCAACCGTTCAAGATATTCTCCTACCTGTGGTTGCGATGCAATCGAATCCCACAAAAGCGTAGAAACAAGTTGCAGCTCCAGCCAGCGTTCCTTCAAAGCCATACGGGAAGAAACCCCCATCTCCAAATACACTTGTGAGTTTGTCTGTGGAGGTGAAGTTTCTGTGGCAGAGTTAAGAGCACCAACAACAGGTTATTTACCACAGCCATGTCATTTCAGGTACAAACATCTCCTGAAATCAGAAGGACCTCAGGAGGAGGGTTACTATTATTATTATTATTAGAAATGTAGACATTACGGGTTTATCGCATCCGTATTGTTCAGCAGGGTATCGAGAGTGATGTGCCAGTTGGCAATATCTCCCTTAATGAAGCCAGCGATCACCACAAACACCAGCACCACAATGTTGATGGCCGTGAAGATCTTGTTGACCGTGGTCGACTCCTTCACCCCAAACGCCAGAAGGCCTTCATAGGGAAAACACAAGGGAACGTTGGTTCTCAAGAGTCTCTTTCTCGTAATTCATATTACTGGTTGCTAATATTGTCACTGCAACTTCCCGCTGCTGTGTTCCTCTCAAGGTTGCTTCCCTTTGGGTTTGGGGACGTTTTTTTTTGGAGGGTTAAGGCCTCTGTATGCTTCTTCAGAAGTGTTTTGAGATCAGGAACAAATCAGACGCGCAAACTCGACTTTACCTTGTGTAGTTCCACGAACTGGTTTGATATTGGGGAGGCACTAGAGTATAGGAGGCTGCGTGTAAACCTAGGGAGGCAGAATAAAAAAACACGAGAGAACAGGAGGGTCCTGAGAAGATCTGGCGCCGGCCTCCAAGCCCATATGCCCCCCTTCATATCCCACTAGTCTCCCTATCGCTGAGGAGGGGACGGGGCCGGGAGGGCTTTTCGTACATACCAGGTTTGGAGAGTGACTTTTCCGAACTGCATCGAGCCCCACCCCCGGCAAAATGAACGAAAAGAACCCAACAGAAGTGTCGGAAGCTGGTTTCCCACACATTTCGGAAGAAGCATACGGAGGCCTTTAGGGGGATGTCTTGAAGCCCCTTTTTGACCCCGATCAAGGGCTACACAAATACAATTGAGTTGGTGTGTTTGGTGAGGCGGGGTAAGGTGTCAGTACCTGCCAACAGCAAAATAAGCCCGGCGGCAAAAAAAGTCTGGGTAGGGGGCGAGTCCCGGCAAGTCCATTGCAGTGTATTTTCCAAAGAAGTCCATCATCACGCCGCCTACGAGGTCATCAAAAGTACCACTCCATGCCCGAGCCACGCTTGATGTCCCTGAGAAGATAGGATGTACAGTAAAGGACGCAATAAAGAAACTAGTCACCATCTGAGTCACCATTTGAGTACAGCCATAACAGATTGCTGATAAATCTTTCGCCCTAAGACCCTAAGACTTTATGGCTTTTGTAATGTCCAAGCATCCAGGCTTCACCTGCGATACAAGCGTGCAGTTTAACAAGCCTGTGGGACAGGACTTTTGGTCTCTGTGTGTTTTCCCTCAAAAGCATTTTTCCTTGGCTCAAGATTGTGCACTTACAGCAGGTGAAAGGTTGCAGGATGTGTTCGTCTCGTGTTGGTGAAGGTTGATCATTAATGGATCATTGGAATTTTTCTCTCTTAAATATACGGTATAGATTTCATAGGTAATTCATAGACACTGCTCATCTTCTATTCCCAGAGTAAAGGCAATGCACAAAATCAGCTCAACCTCAAACATGAGGTAAACATGGAAACTACAGTAAACTACAGGCAAACTACATAGTTAGCACCACAAGTAAGTGCAATACCAATAGCCAATACAAATCACTACTCATGCTGATCCTTCTATGCCATGCCCCCCCCCCCCCACTTGTGAGGACAAATATTTTACATAAATACTTGATATATTATTAGATTTAGATTTAGATTTAGGGCATTTGGCAGACGCTTTTATCCAAAGCGACTTACAAAGAGTACATTTGTTGAAGGAGAGGGATGGAAGGAGAAGGAGAGGCAGCAATATATTATTCTTGCCTATGACGTAGGAGAGCAGGAGATTCCATCCCGTGACGAAAGCCAGGAGCTCCCCAATTGGTCACGTAGCTTGTACAGGTAGGCTGAACCGGTTTTGGGCACTCGGGATCCGAACTCGGCGTAGCACAGCCCGGCAAAAGATGGACGCTATGGCGGCGATGAAGAAGGAGATGATGATGCTGGGGCCCGGCCGTGGTTCTGGCCACCTCTCCGGAGAGGACGTAGACGCCCGCTCCCAGGGTGCTGCCCACCCCCAGGGCCACCAGGTCCAGGGTGGTCAGGCATCGGACAACGTGGACTCCTCTCCCTCGGGCTCCAGGGGCTTCCGCCGGGAGAGGCTGTATATGAATGACTTGATCCCACTGCACGACATGCTTTTTTCGAGGGGGGTTTCCAGGTCAGAGGAGCGTGTGCTTCGAGTATGTTCACAATTGAAAGTTGAGCGTGAGGTGGGTGGGTGGTTTTACTCTGAAAGAGTGAGCGGGGAGGAGGAGGAGGAGGAGGAGGAGGAGAAGGAGGAGGAGGAGGTGGAGGAGAGTCTAGGAACATGTGAGTGAATATTTTATGCAATCAGTAACCTTACATAAATACAGAATTTGTATAAATAACCAAAAACTTTCTCATGTATTTATTGGGAATAACACAAACAAAAAACACCTTTGATAACGTTCGCAAGATTACAAGATAAACCCACAGAAACTGAGGGAAATCTTTATGGACCCTTATATCAGTGATTTTTTCCCCTCCAGTCTCACAGTTCTAATAACAAAACTTGATAAGCTTGAACATTTCACTTGCTCCCCTGCCTTTCAAGTCTCAAGCACAATCTCCAGAAAAAAAAAAAAAGATTAGAGCGGGACATGGAAAGGAGATAGGACCCATGAGTCTTACCTGTCTTACATTTGGTGGGTTCACCCGCTGCCCACGCAGGTACACTTGATAGTGTATGTTATTCAGCTTAATTTACATTATTACGTCCCCGTCTTTATCACCTGTCTGATAACGGTAGTGCTGATGCGTGTCATTTTCCAGGACGCCCATACGGAACGGACACGCCCAGCTCTGTGCATGCCATACCCCTCATCGTTGAAACTTGTTGCTTCTGTTCTGTCCTTCAGCTTTGAATGAGCGGATACATTAGTTTACACACATGTACAAAGGAGGTGGGCCAACCTCACATTGAGGTGTGTTCCTTCTGCTGAGCTCTGTAAGGAGGTGGATCTCTTTGCTGAGCTACTTGTAAACCACAGACCACATGTACCCATGTGGAAGACAACGTGAACCAGTGAGCGGAATGTTGCCTGACAGATATAGTGTTGTTGATGGGAAACAAAAGGCCTCCCTGCACAAAGCATCTTGCGTATGAATGCTTGAAGACATCCTATCTGCTTTTTTCTAATTTCTTCCCCCTAAAAACCTTCTTACAATTTTCAATCGTCATGGTTGACAAGTCGAGCTCCCGTCGATGACCAATTACTTTAATAAGAGGTGTAAGTGACTCTTATCTTTTTATGATCATGCGTTCAGAGATTAACCAAAGGGCAAACAGGTAAAGGCACGCGTATAACGGCGTGACTTTGGAACTTTCCAACTAAAAAGCATTCAATGAGGGCAGAGGAACCAGAAGGCGCATTCGATAAATAGATTTTCAATGAGAAAAAGGAAAACAATTCATCCAAATGATATGATGTTTTGGGAAAACACAAACACAGCCTTCAACACAACTTTATTATAATTACAAATCACTCAAGGCAGTAATTACAGCGGGAGACACCTAACGTTAACGTTATGAGCGAGTTGAGAGACCTGTTAACGACGAGACCCCCACGAGTTAATGAATCCAAACAGAGACAAAGCCGCTTTCATGGCGCACACATGCACACACACATGCACATGCTCTTAGTGAGGGAGCCTCTCAGCTTCCCATCGGGAGATCTGAGCTTACCTAATCCCCCCCCCTTGGCATTCCGCCTCAGCTCAGCGAGGCTATAGGCCAGTATGAAGACTGCCTGCCTGTGCTGAGAGAAGAGGGAGTGAGCACCTTTGACCACCTTTGGAGTTATGTCTCTCACGTGAGCTTATCTCTCCCGGGGTTGAGATACAGCCCCCCCCGTGCTCCGCAGCGGATATGTTGTGTCATAGCTAGCGTACGGTGCATGTGCAGCACGGGTTTGTAGGACTTTTGAGCAAAAAAAAAAAAGCAAACAAACAAACGTGAATATAAGGATAAGCTCCACAATAAAGCTCAGGTGATGCTCATGCAGCCGGGAACGTGACCATGCACGGCCCCCACCACACGCACACATACACACACACACACACACACACACACGTAATGTATTATTGCTTCATAAAAAGTTAGCTATTTATTGTTCTACAATGAAGTTGGACATGGATCTATCTCAATGAGTATTTGATCAGCCGTGATGCAATTTATCATAAGGGTTAAGTTTAGTTTACTATTTGGCGAGATGTGGAATATTCTCATTCTTCCTCCTGGATTCCAGTCATAACATAAAGGGGGTGAGTATTGGTAAACTTATTCATCTTTTTTGGGTGGTGTGTCCCTTTAAGACAAAGGCAAAAATAATACAAATATATAATTCATATATAAAATCTATATATATTTATATAAAAATATAAAATATATATATACATATATAAAAATATATTCATATATAAAAATATATATGAATAAATCCTAAAAACAAAAAATATAAACAACAACAAACAGCCACAGGAATAGGGCACAACCGGAGGTCAACTTTCAACTGTCATTTCATACACTGCAATGTAAATACTATTTCACTTACCAGGCTATGTGCGCCATCAGAAGAAAGCGAGAGTCGCAAAAATATCCGTTCTCTATTTTGTGATGGTGAAAACATGAGATTTACAACGATATATATACAAGGCTGGCCTGTGCGGCCCACCCACTCAAATGGAAAGTAGGCTTTCTCAGCCTGGACCATAATGTGCTCATTATTGCTGAGAGGTTGACAGGGTGTGAGAAGAGTGAACAGAAAAACTGAAAAATGCTTTTGTAGTCCACGCAATGTTTTGACCCTAATTGCATATTTGCTTTTGTAATAAATTCATGTGTGTAGTCTTGTGTAGTGTTGGTGTTTACTGTGTTGACTTTTGCTTTTGGATTGTAATAATGCAAATTAGGTTACATTAATATTATTAGGTTACTTCCTAAAAACTATGTCACCTCGCCCAGACAAGGGAAACCGGGGCCCCCTTCTGGAGCCAGACCGAGGAGGAGAGCTTGGCCTGGATCCACGGGGCCCAATTTCCACAAGACATCTGTAAGCAATCCGGTAATCAATGTGTGGCCCACAAGTTTCGACTTCTTCATCCACGGCAGTTAGGAGAGTCCCTTTTACTATTTAAATAAAACAAACGTTCCCGTGTGTGGTAAAATAAGGAAGTTATTCGAAGTGAAACTCCAGGATGTATAGGATGACTCAGCAATGACCAGATGGATAGCTAAGTCAGTGTCTATGCAGCCTGCCACCAACACAGCCATCCCAGGTCACAAAGACACCCTGTATGCTATGTTATACAGGTCACACTGGCACAACCTCATGAGGAAACAACCGGGATGGTGAAATGGATGCTGGGAGTGGTGGTTGTCTCTCTATGAATGGGACGAGTATAAATACTAGCAAACACTGCATTATGTCTGGTGGAAAGGATGGCCAGTACTTACCATGGCGATATTTGGTCGTGTGCGCTACTAGCAGTGAGCAGGAATCCACGGAGAGGAAACACCTAAAGGTGAAGATAATTGTGTAAAATAAAAGAGATCTAGTGGTCCCATCGTGTCCCTGAAAGAGGGGAGCATGGGACAGACACTCACAGTGAACAGATATTGATTGTCGACAACATGATACAGCAGCAGTAGTGCGACATTTCAGTTTCTGCTTATTGTGTATTCCTGGCATGGCCGGCCTACTTTAACTTTGTTACTCAGGGCCTTTAACTAACAGTAACCCAGGGAGAGACATCTGTAACACTTTGGCCTCTCCTTGTTGTCAGCAAAATGCAATTAGCTTGAGAATGAACCATTCGTCATGAACATTTTCCGAAGGATGTTCCTTCCCTGGGTCCTTAACCTTAGGATTGAGCGATAAGTATTTGCAAATGGCTCAATAGACAGTTTCAATGCACAAACGGCAAATATATAACTGTTTCTATTCCTACTGAATAACTGTAGGCCTAAATTGCTCATTTTCTGTGAAGTAAAACGACAATGACATACAGATCATACACACATACACACACTCACATGTTTTAATGAACACAGTGGAAAGAAAATAACGTGCTATAGCCTACAAGTGTTGTATAGCAGTGACAACGTATGCAATGCTCTGCATTCTGCAGAGAGGGGTCAGGGGTGTATGAATGGGCCACACCCATTCATACACCCCTCTCTTAAAGAGCTGCAAACTTTGGTCCCGTTTTATATTTCGGATTTACTGTACTTCAATCATGGTCCTAGAGCAGTCAAGATATTATTTTATTAAAATCATATTATTTTCCCCCAAAAAAATAATATCACAACATCATGACTCGTAGACACAGAAATCTTTTGAGATCTTCAGGTACTAACTGACTTCAGGATTAATCTTTCTTTCTAGTTAAAACATTGGGTTGTTTTTTTGTATCTACTCAAAATATAGACTGTAGCCTAATATAGTTCAGGACATTCACCCACGATGACACGTCGGCGCAAATGCTCCTGGCAGCGCCGCTGTGCCGTCAACCGTCTGCACACCGTCTGGATGTGAATTCAGATTCACTGAACTAATTCACAGACACAAGAACCACAGCCACCACCTCTTACCTGACGGAGGCTTCCGTGCAATTGTACTCGGCGCAGTCTGTCGGGTGGAGTAAGCGGAGTTGTTGTTGTGCTGCTGCTGCTGCTGTTGGTGTTGGTGTTGGTCTCCGTGTGCGCTGCTCCGTGGCCACCCGGCTCTCCGCACAGCCCAGGCAGTCCCGCAGTCAGTCCCGTCAGTGACGCAGAGCCTGGAAGCATGGGGAGGGGTGGGGGGGTGAGGGGGGGCGCACAGGACAGGACAGGACAGGACAAACGGGAAAATAATAATGATCACTTTGACTTAAATATTTAATTGATGTTCAATACTAATCCCAATAGCGTAGTTCATGTGCACTTAATGGATGTTGAGTGTTTAATGCTCATCTCCTGTATATGCTGTAGTTTCAGGGTAGTTAACTTCAGCTGAACTTCACAAAAGCATGGGGGAGCAATGACCACAAAGTCATCTTGTGCATGATGTCATCCTTCAGTGTGCGCCTCTGACTGCTGGACAATCATACACCAGGGGGTCATATTTTCATTCATCATCAATGCAATTAATGTGTTGCATATTTGTAAATGTTCGTTTGACCTGGCGTAGCCTAGATGTGACATACCACGTGTGTAGAACACCACACACGTTCACATCATGAAAGAGAGACAGCATGGCAGTGGGGTGGGGGGGTGGGGGGGGGGGAACGGGGTGTGTGGGTGTGCCACCAGGTGGGGGAGAAGCATAGTTTGCTATCCGATGCCACCCCCCTCCCCCCCCAACCCCCCCCCCCACACACACACACACACACAGTTGGACACGTGTGTTCCAGTAAAGGGGGGAGGAATTTAAGACCACCACTTACTGTGTGTGACAGATAGGTCTCGAAGCAAACATGCAAGGAAAGGAAATCTACGCCGGGCCTATGTGTAGGAGATAACAACAAGAAGAACGACAGCAACAATCATGCTCGACGCCAACGACACAACTGAGCAGGGAGTGTGGCTCTTCGGCCAGGTCCGCCCATAGTAGCAGCAAAGCACCACATATGGTTAGTAAGCACTGGTGCTTGTGTGACTTGTACTGGACACACACAGATGTCTTGGTCGAGGAGAGTGATATTGTTTGCTTTGTCGCCCCGTGTGGTCGAGCACTGAACTGCAACGCTCCTCATTATGGAAACTTGAAAAAAAACAACGAATAAGGGCTCTGTAGCACAGGGTCTTTACAGTGTTCTTAGAATGTAATTATATTGTTGAAAACATTCATTTAACAGATTTAATTATGGAATGTGTGCAACACTTTAAGTTTTGTTTTAGTCCGACAGAGACGGCTCGTCGTTGAAGACCGCTAAGCAGCCAATTAAGAGAGTTTCATAGTTGTGTGTGTCTATGACCACCAGTAAGTCATAATTTTGTTTAGTTAAGATGTTTAATTGCTGTTACCATGATGTTATAGTGTAGAGTGCCTGTGCATCTGTATAAATAAACCTTCAAGTAAGGACAAGTACTCAGTGGACCTGTTGGAGACGGAGACTACCCATGTAGAAGTCAATGGAGTGCATCGTCATGCTACCCCTCCCCTGCGAGTCCAAACCATGCCCAAGTTGCAAGTTCCAAGGGAAGTGGTGATGAACCTGCGGAATACGGAGAAGAGGTTAGCTAAAGACACACAGCGTGCATCAACCTACAAGGAGGAGATTAAGAAACTGGAGATTGCCGGGTATGCCACAAAGATCGACTCCTGCAAAGCTGACACATCTGAAGAGTCATGGTTCCTACCCCATCACATGGTCAGGCACAATGGCAAAGATCGGATTGTGTTCAACTGCAGCTTCCAGCTCGGTGGACAGAGCCTGAACAACTACCTCCTCCCTGGCCCGGTATTAGGACCCTCAATCCTTGGTGTCCTCCTGCGTTTCCGAGAGCATTGAGTCGCAATAAGTGGCGATATAAAGGGGATGTTCCACCAGGCTGAGCTTCCTGTGGAGGGATCTGAAGACCGACTAACCACCAACGGTTTACCAGAGGGAGGTCCTGCCCTTCGGACGACATGCAGTCCCTGCTGCGCAATTTACACTCTCCAGAAACACGTCACAGAGTCCAGCCAACCAGGGGAAGACATCCGCCACAGTGTAGAACAGTGTTTCTATGTTGACAACTGTCTGCAGAGTCTGCCCACCGAAGAAGAAGCATGTAGCCTTGTGACCAAGCTGAGAGCCATCCTCGCCACAGGTGGCTTCGAGATTCGCCAGTGGGCAAGTAACCAGCCGGAGGTGATCCGCAACTTGCCCAAGGAGGCCAAGTCTGACAGCAGCGAACGATGGGTTTCCCAGACCCATGGGGATGCTCAAGAGATGACGCTAGGCCTCAGTTGCCACTTCATGGAGGACACGCTCCACTACCGGCATCGCCTGGTAGCCCCAAGTCAGACAACCAAAATAAATAAACCTGAAATATCTGCAAGATACTAGCGAGCCAGTATGACCTCTTAGGTCATATCCTGCCCTTCAACACAAGGGCCAAAGTCCTGGTCCAGAGACTGTGGGCCAAAGACCGCAACTGGGATGACCCACACTTACCTGCCAATCTTCTGCAAGCCTGGACCACATGGGAAGAAGAGCTCCCCCAGCTCCCAAAAGTCAGCCTCTCCCGGAGCTACTTATGGCTATTATGCTAATATGGTGTTTGTTATGGCCGGTCCATGACTAGCACAGAAGTCCAATAACAAAACACCACTCTGGTTCAGATCGGGCAGGCCGTTCATCCCAATCACTCCCCTCCAGGTTTCTCCATCATTGCCCACGTGTGCGTTGAAGTCCCCCAGTAGAACTATGGAGTCCCCGGACGGAACCCTTTCCAGGATGTCACCCAAGGACTCCAAGAAGGCTGGATACTGTTCTCTCGTTCACCGGGAAGAAACTCCAACACAGTGGCGCTCAGCCGGGGACTTGTGATATCCAGTTGGTACCGCTCCACCTCCCACACCAGCTCCGGCTTCTTCCCCGCCAGCAAGGTGACATTCCACGTCCCTAGAACCAGTCGTTGATGCCGGGGATCGACATGCCCAGGACCCCGCCTTTGCCTACCGCCCGGTTTACAATGCACCCGACCCCAATGACTCTCCCTGCAGGTGGTGAGCCCACAGGGAGGTGACTCCACGTTGTCTTTTCGGGCTTGGCCCGGCCGGGCCCCGTGGATCCAGGTCCGGCCACCAGATGCTATGACGAGCTGGAAACCTCACAGGTCCTAAACAGGCAAAGCTATAGTTTAGCACCACCAAAGTAAGTGCAATAACGCAATAGCCCAATAGCACAATACTCACCTCCATGCTATCCTTTATTGCTCTATTAGCCCCCCGCTCCACCCCACTTGTGAGGACAAATATTTTACATAAATACTTGATATATTATTAGATTTAGATTTAGATTTAGGGCATTTGGCAGACGCTTTTATCCAAAGCGACTTACAAAGAGTACATTTGTTGAAGGAGAGGGATGGAAGGAGAAGGAGAGGCAGCAATATATTATTCTTGCCTATGACGTAGGAGAGCAGGAGATTCCATCCCGTGACGAAAGCCAGGAGCTCCCCAATGGTCACGTAGCTGTACAGGTAGGCTGAACCGGTTTTGGGCACTCGGGATCCGAACTCGGCGTAGCACAGCCCGGCAAAGATGGACGCTATGGCGGCGATGAAGAAGGAGATGATGATGCTGGGCCCGGCCGTGGTTCTGGCCACCTCTCCGGAGAGGACGTAGACGCCCGCTCCCAGGGTGCTGCCCACCCCCAGGGCCACCAGGTCCAGGGTGGTCAGGCATCGGACAAACGTGGACTCCTCTCCCTCGGGCTCCAGGGGCTTCCGCCGGGAGAGGCTGTATATGAATGACTTGATCCCACTGCACGACATGCTTTTTTCGAGGGGGGTTCCAGGTCAGAGGAGCGTGTGCTTCGAGTATGTTCACAATTGAAAGTTGAGCGTGAGGTGGGTGGGTGGTTTTACTCTGAAAGAGTGAGCGGGGAGGAGGAGGAGGAGGAGAGGAGAGAAAGGAGAGAGGAGAGAGGGGAGAGAGAGTCTAGGAACATGTGAGTGAATATTTTATGCAATCAGTAACCTTACATAAATACAGAATTTGTATAAATAACCAAAAACTTTCTCATGTATTTATTGGGAATAACACAAACAAAAAACACCTTTGATAACGTTCGCAAGATTACAAGATAAACCCACAGAATCTTTATGGACCCTTATATCAGTGATTTTTTCCCCTCCAGTCTCACAGTTCTAATAACAAAACTGATAAGCTTGAACATTTCACTTGCTCCCCTGCCTTTCAAGTCTCAAGCACAATCTCCAGAAAAAAAAAAAAAAGATTAGAGCAGGACATGGAAAGGAGATAGGACCCATGAGTCTTACCTGTCTTACATTTGGTGGGTTCACCCGCTGCCACGCAGGTACACTTGATAGTGTATGTTATTCAGCTCATTTACATTATTACGTCCCCGTCTTTATCACCTGTCTGATACGGTAGTGCTGATGCGTGTCATTTTCCAGGACGCCCATACGGAACGGACACGCCCAGCTCTGTGCATGCCATACCCCTCATCGTTGAAACTTGTTGCTTCTGTTCTGTCCTTCAGCTTTGAATGAGCGGAATACATTAGTTACACACATGTACAAAGGAGGTGGGCCAGCCTCACATTGAGGTGTGTTCTTCTGCTGAGCTCTGTAAGGAGGTGGATCTCTTTGCTGAGCTACTTGTAAACCAAAGACCACATGTACCCATGTGGGAGACAACGTGAACCAGTGAGCGGGAATGTTGCCTGACAGATATAGTGTTGTTGATGGGAAGATATGTGGCAAACAAAAGGCCTCCCTGCACAAAGCATCTTGCGTATGATGCTTGAAGACATCCTATCTGCTTTTTTCAAATTTCTTCCCCCTAAAAACCTTCTTTACAATTTTCAATCGTCATGGTTGACAGTCGAGCTCCGTCGTTATGACCAATTACTTTAATAAGAGGTGTAAGTGACTCTTATCTTTTTATGATCATGCGTTCAGAAATTAACCAAAGGGCAAACAGGTAAAGGCACGCGTATAACGGCGTGACTTTGGAACTTTCCAACTAAAAAGCATTCAATGAGGGCAGAGGAACCAGAAGGCGCATTCGATAAATAGATTTTCAATGAGAAAAAGGAAAACAATTCATCCAAATGATATGATGTTTTGGGAAAACACAAACACAGCCTTCAACACAACTTTATTATAATTACAAATCACTCAAGGCAGTAATTACAGCGGGAGACACCTAACGTTAACGTTATGAGCGAGTTGAGAGACCTGTTAACGACGAGACCCCCACGAGTTAATGAATCCAAACAGAGACAAAGCCGCTTTCATGGCGCACACATGCACACACACATGCACATGCTCTTAGTGAGGGAGCCTCTCAGCTTCCCATCGGGAGATCTGAGCTTACCTAATCCCCCCCCCTTGGCATTCCGCCTCAGCTCAGCGAGGCTATAGGCCAGTATGAAGACTGCCTGCCTGTGCTGAGAGAAGAGGGAGTGAGCACCTTTGACCACCTTTGGAGTTATGTCTCTCACGTGAGCTTATCTCTCCCGGGGTTGAGATACAGCCCCCCCGTGCTCCGCAGCGGATATGTTGTGTCATAGCTAGCGTACGGTGCATGTGCAGCACGGGTTTATAGGACTTTTGAGCAAAAAAAAAAAAAGCAAACAAACAAACGTGAATATAAGGATAAGCTCCACAATAAAGCTCAGGTGATGCTCATACAGCCGGGAACGTGACCACGCACGGCCCCCACCACACGCACATATACACACACACACACACACACACGTAATGTATTATTGCTTCATAAAAAGTTAGCTATTTATTGTTCTACAATGAAGTTGGACATGGATCTATCTCAATGAGTATTTGATCAGCCGTGATGCAATTTATCATAAGGGTTAAGTTTAGTTTACTATTTGGCGAGATGTGGAATATTCTCATTCTTCCTCCTGGATTCCAGTCATAACATAAAGGGGGTGAGTATTGGTAAACTTATTAATCTTTTTTGGGTGGTGGTCCCTTTAAGACAAAGCAAAATAATACAAATATATAATTCATATATAAAATCTATATATATTATATAAAAATATAAATATATATATACATTATATAAAATATATTATATATAGAAATATATATGAATTAAATCCTAAAAACCAAAAATATAAACAACAACAAACAGCCACAGGAATAGGGCACAACCGGAGGTCAACTTTCAACTGTCATTTCATACACTGCAATGTAATACTATTTCACTTACCAGGCTATTGTGCGCCATCAGAAGAAAGCGAGAGTCGCAAAATATCCGTTCTCTATTTTGTGATGGTGAAAACATGAGATTTACAAACGATATAATACAAGGCTGGCCTGTGCGGCCCACCCACTCAAATGGAAAGTAGGCTTTCTCAGCCTGGACCATAATGTGCTCATTATTGCTGAGAGGTTGACAGGGTGTGAGAAGAGTGAACAGAAAAACTGAAAAATGCTTTTGTAGTCCAACGCAATGTTTTTGACCCTAATTGCATATTTGCTTTTGTAATAAATTCATGTGTGTAGTCTTGTGTAGTGTTGGTGTTTACTGTGTTGACTTTTGCTTTTGGATTGTATAATGCAAATTAGGTTACATTAATATTATTAGGTTACTTCCTAAAAACTATGTCAACTCGCCCAGACAAGGGAACCGGGGCCCCCTTCTGGAGCCAGACCGAGGAGGAGAGCTTGGCCTGGATCCACGGCCATTGTGCCTGACCATGTGATGGGGTAGGAACCATGACTCTTCAGATGTGTCAGCTTTGCAGGAGTCGATCTTTGTGGCATACCCGGCAATCTACAGTTTTTTAATCTCCTCCTTGTAGGTTGATGCAAGCTGTGGGTCTTTAGCTAACCTCTTCTCTGTGTTCCGCAGGTATTTCATCACCACTTCCCTTGGAACTTGCAACTTGGGCATGGTTTGGACTCGCAGGAGAGGGGTAGCATGACGATGCACTCCATTGACTTCTACACGGGTAGTCTCCATCTCCAACAGGTCCACTTGTCCTGTCTGGACAGCTTCATCTTATCCGGATTCGTCCGGTACTGTTGACGACGGAACCTCTCTTGTTGGTGCTTGGGGAGCCTACTGAGGAGACGCTTCACATTTGAGCCACAGTGAAGTTCCTCTTGGCCTTCACCTTGGAGAGATTGCAGCATCCCGACTAGCGACTGCACTCTGATGGCGTACTCGCCGAGAGCCCTATCGTCTCGGATGGGGGGTAGGCGTTCTATGTCCTCTATCTCCTTCAGAGCGAACTGATATGGGCGTCCGTACCGCTCATCCAGTGACTTCAGAGCTTCTGAGTAGGGCACACTCGACTCTGCGTGAGCTAGCACTAGGCGGTGAGCACGTGGCGCCTTGACATGCTTCAGCGGGATGGCATACTTGTAATGCTCAGACTGAGACGGATGGAGGAGGGTGCTGAGGGAAAGGCGTAGCTCCACGTATTAAGCTCTATCCTCCTTGGTAAAGTCCAGGAATGTTGGGCCTTCTATGTTGTGGGGTGCATGCTGGTACACCAGGGGGGGGGGTAAGGCGTCGGCATGACCGGGTTCCTCTGGTAGGAGGAGTAGGGCACAGGAGAATGATGCACTGACTGGTGCACAGACTGCGGCATCTGCTGAGGTGGGTGACTCGGAGGAGAGGCGGGGGTGTTGCCCATTGTTGCAGGACTTGTCTAGCAGGACTACGCTGCTCTCTCTCCTCTTCGTGCCTGTGCATCTGCTCTATGCTACGTTGGCCTCTATATTCGCCGAAATAGTCGTCTAGGTATCTTGGGAGCTGCACAGTGCGTTTGGGGCAAAGGTGGTGAAGCAGGGAGACTGGTTCCCTCTCTACTGGTTGCCATATCCTTGACTCTATCCGGCTCGAAGGACCAAAATTGCAGTGACGCTCTTGTGGTTACGAAAGTTAATCAGAGATATGGAATGTCTGGTCAGGACACGGAAAGCAGGAATATAACTTGACGGTTTATTTATACAGATGCACAGGCACTCTACACTATAACATCATGGTAACAGCATTTAAACATCTTAACTCAACAAAATTATGACTTACTGGTGGTCATAGACACACACAACTATGAAACTCTCTTAATTGGCTGCTTAGCGGTCTTCAACGACGAGCCGTCTCTGTCGGACTAAAACAAAACTTAAAGTGTTGCACACATTCCATAATTAAATCTGTTAAATGAATGTTTTCAACAATATAATTACATTCTAAGAACACTGTAAAGACCCTGTGCTACAGAGCCCTTATTCGTTTTTTTTTTCAAGTTTCCATAATGAGGAGCGTTGCAGTTCAGTGCTCGACCACACGGGGCGACAAAGCAAACAATATCACTCTCCTCGACCAAGACGAGTGTGTCCAGTACAAGCACCAGTGCTTACTAACCATATGTGGTGCTTTGCTGCTACTATGGGCGGACCTGGCCGAAGAGCCACACTCCCTGCTCAGTTGTGTCGTTGGCGTCGAGCATGATTGTTGCTGTCGTTCTTCTTGTTGTTATCTCCTACACATAGGCC
>PIJE02000715.1:230978-243478 GCA_002895965.2 Coryphaenoides rupestris | reverse complement strand
TTTTCCAATTGCCCATAAGTGTTACGAAGACAGGAAAAATGGGGGCTCCACATGCTATACATCTTGAACTATTTACGTTTTTTTTACAACACCTACAAACCAGCTGTCTCCTCTCCCCGTCCTCTCTCTCCTCTCTGCTGCAGTCTACAGTTCAGTCCAAAAATCATTGATTTTCTGTCCCTTGACTTTTGGTCTCACCTAAGTCATTCGTGGCTTCTCAATTTCGCCAAGGTGCCCAGGATTCTAGGTTTTTTTTTTTAAAATCTTGATAGTACAAACGGTTTTATTTTGGCAAAAATATAAATAAGACATGTAGTCATTTTGATTAAATGTCACTATTTTAAGCTTAGATTTGTTTATTTTTCCTGACGGAAGATTTCAGTACACATGATTAGTTCAGGGACAGTCAGAAATTTGGAAATCCACATGCATTTCAAACCCGCGGGCGTGTTGTGGGCTTTATCGGGTTAAAGCTCAGCTCTGTGCCTCAGCCCTGCGGCAAGGAAGTGCCCCCCAGTGAGCCCTACTTGTACAGTATTACCCAGCACTCCCAATACACAGAGCAGCTATTAGCAGCATTACCATTATTACCGTTGCCTTGTAGCCCAGCTCTGTCACCGTACCCAATACACTCATGATGAACGAGCCCCCCGGTAACCACACGTGCACCCCTCTGCCTGACCCCCACACCATCAACACACACACACACACACACACACACACACACACACACACACCACACACACACACACGCACACACGCACATACACACACATACACACACACAACCATACACACACACAACACACACACACACACACACACACACACACACACACATACACACACACACACACACACACTCAACCTAATACACACCATCCACAGTGCTACTTCTCTCTCTCTCTCTGTTTCTCTTCTGTCTCTCTCCCCCTCACTCTCCTCTCTCCCTCGCTACTCTCGCCCCCTCTCTGTCTCTCCTCTCCTCTCTCTCACTCCTCTCCTGTATCTCCTCCCTCTCTCTATCTCTCTCTTCTAGCCCTTTCTCCTCTTCTCTCTCTTTTCTCTCTCTGGTCTCCTCTCTCTCTCTCACTCCTCTCCTCTCTCTCTCTTTCTCTCTCTCTCTCACATCTTCCCCCCTCTCTCCCGCTCCCCCTTCTCTGCCCCTTCTCTCATTTCTCTTCTCTCTCTCCCCTCTCCTCTCCCTCTCTCTCTCTCTCTCTCTCCCTCTCTCCCCCCTCTCTCTCTCTCTCTCTCTCTCTCTCTCTCTCTCTCTCTCCCCTTTCACATCTCTCCCCCCCCCCCTCTCTCTCTCTCCCCCTCCTCTCCTTCCCCCCCCTCTCCCCATTCTCTCTCTTCTCGTCTCTCTCTCTCTCTCCTCTCTCCCCTCTGTCTCTTCTTTCTCCCCCACTCCCCTCTCTCCCCCTCGTCTCCCATTCTCTCTCTCTCCTCTCCCGTCTCTCTCTTCTCTCGCTCTCTCTCTCTCTCTTCTCATCTGCTCTCTCTCTCTCTCCTCGCCCACTCCCCACCTTCTCCCCCCCGAACCCCTCTGCATTCTCCTCGTCTCTCTCTCTCTCTCATTCTCTCTCTCTCTCTCTCTCTCTCCCGTTCCAGGGGTGCGTGCCGCGGTCTTTCTGTTGGGGCATAAGGAGACAATAGGCTCCAGATGGGTGATTGATGGTGGAACAGGGATGCTCATATGTTGAAAGAGCTATTGCGGTTTGGGTAACACCCCCCACCCCCCCCCCCTCCACCACCACCACCACCACCCACCCCCCCCCCCCCACACACACACCAACACACACATACAGCCACATGCACGGCACTTCCCGTAATTTTGGAGTGACCCGGTCTGGCTGTCCGGGACATGCGTATAGCATCTATCAGGGAAGTTTCCGGAGAAGGCTGATTAATGGAATTTACCATCAGCAAGACAAAGTGAGGGGGGCTGTGTTCTCTCGCTGAGACACATGCACGCGTTCACTGGTGCGCTAACGTGTACGCAGACACACAAACACATGTCTCACATATACACACACACCACACACACACAGGCAGACATACAATCCCCCTCTCGTTCTGTCCACCAGACACACATGTACAAATGCACACACACACACACACACACACACACACACACATACACACACACGGGCTAGTAAACATCATCATTTCATCATTTCATACCTCATACACAGATACACCACAGCTAGCATCCTCCACCACACACACACACACACACACACACACACAACACACACCACACACACACACACACACACACACACACACACACACACACACACACACCACACACACACACACACACACACCACACACACACACACACACACACACACACACACCACTGCGATGGGCTGCCAAAATGATGGTGATCATTAATGAAGATGTGTGTGTGCATGTGCTCATCTGATACAGAAAAACACACACACATTTCTGGGATACAGGCTGAGTCTACAGGCTCACAGGCTTTTACTGTAAGGTCACCACGGATGGGGGGCTGTGTTGTGTGGTGTGTGTGGTGTGTGGTTGTGTTGTTGTGTGTGTTGTGTGTGTTGGTGTGTTGCTGGTGTGTGTGTGTTGTGTGTGTGTGTGTGATTGTCACGTAAGAACGAAACAAAAACAGCATCTGGAAAAAATCATCCATGCACACCCAATGTTGCTGACATGAATTGTGAACAAAGTCTTGCACACAAAAGCAATAAACACACACGCACACACACACACACACACACACACACACACACACACACACACACACACACACACACACATACAAGCACACACCAATGTGTAGGACAAGGACAAGATAGGCACATCCAAGAGACCTTCTATGATAATCGACCCCTCCTCTCTCATAGTGCTGCACTCTGCTCTCTCTCTCTCCTCTCTCTCTCTCTCTCTCTCTCTCTCTCTCTATTTTATCTCTTCTCTTCCACTCTCCAACCTGGCCCCCCACGGCTCCCAGGGGCCCATGCTCCACCCCCACGTCTATACACTGTGAGTATAGAGAGCCTAAGTCCCGCCCCTTCTCCCCTGCTGAGAGACTGACCAGGAGGTCAGGTGAGATACATGTCGACGTTGATGACGTATATTGTGTGAAACGAGAGATGTGACACGTGACATTTTTTACACAAAACTAAATGTCTAACTTCACCGTTTTACAAAAATGGCAGCTTTCTTGACTTGCTAAATTATCTTTTACATTTACAAACATCATGTTTGTGATTCATGGCTCAATTCAAGCAGGATGAAAAAATATATACAATATTTCTCTCTCTTTGTTGACTACCATACATATTTCCAAAATACAGTCTGATAGGGGACACCAGAAGGGGCGTGGCTTAAGCTCTCCTATAACTGCCGTCATTCTTCAGTGCGGAGGAGTAGGACTAGATCACGTGTTTATCTGTTCCTGAAGGCCACCTGAGCTTCACACCAACATCAACAACGTTGAGCCCAGACGCGAACGCCAACGCTACATACAGCTGCATCTCTGGTGCTGTCTGGCTGCTGCTGCTGCTGCTGCTGTGTGCAGCGCGTGGTCTGCCAGCCAGATGTTGTTCCAGGGGGGCGGAGTGTGTTGTCTGGGTGGGCCGGCGCTGGGGCCGTCTGTCTGGCTTATCTGGAGATAAGCTGAAGAACACGGACCACCGGCCCCACACTGACCCTGTCCTCGAACTGATGAACTGACGATGTTGTCATTTTTGTGAGACAGCCACCTGTTTGATGGCGCACAACACACACACATACACACACACACACGCACACACACGCACACACACCACGCACACACACACACACACACAACACACACAGGCACAACCACACACCCACACACGCACACCACAACGCCACACATTGCACACAAACGCAACACACACACACCACAACACACACACGGCACACACACAGGCACACACACGCACAACACCACACACTATGCCACGCACACGCACACACACAGGCAGCCACACATCACATGCACACACAGGAGCGCAGCACAGCCAACACACACACGCACAAACACACACACCACACTACACAACACACACACACACCGCACATTATACAAAACAGTAGATCACATTATATACATATACCCGATGTACTTTGTATGTATTTTCTACCATTGACCTTGGTGTGTTTACATGTACTGCCATGCTCTGCGGATAGAGCTCACAGCAACCACACACAGTGCTACACCTCCCTTCATCACCCCTCCCCCTCCCAACCCCTCATTTTTTGCTTTCACTCCTTCTCTGCATTTCTTTCCTCATTTTGGCTGTCATCCTGTGTGTTGTGTACAGGAGCCCGTGCTATCACTGTACTTGTCGCACGCTTTTGGTTTTCTCAAAGTATTTCGGATTCGCTCCTCAATGAGAGAGAGACAGAGAGAAGGGAGATGAGAGGAGAGGAGAAGAGAGGAGAGAGCCGAGAGGAGCATGGAGAGAGAGAGCGAGAAGAGAACTTTTTGGCCTTTAACATTCAAACATACCACACACAACACTACACCACACACACACAATAAACATTAAAATGTACATTGATTTCAATTATCTTTCCACAAGCTGGATAATTGTCTGGAGAACATACAGCAGTTGCCAATTGTCGCGGATGCTGTCGCGATGCTGTATATGACATTCAGGGGCCGGGCTGTGCGTAACGGCACGTGTCGTGGGTGGTTGGTTTTGTTGGTTGTGTGTACGGGGTGTGGGTATATGACTCTTGCTACCTGTTTAGTGTGTGTTTAGGGAGGCATGTGTTCTGGCTTGTGTGCGGCCTCGGGGTGCTTGGTTTGTTGCGTGTTTTGGGGTCACTCAGAGGGTCCCGGATGGAATTACCACCCTTGTTGGCAGAACCTATTGTTCTGGCAACCGCTCTCCCACACACACATACACACACACAGAAACATACACACACACACACCTGCAAATATGCCTAAATGGACAGTGGGCCAGCAATGGATGTGAACTGGTTCCCAGTGACCACCACTGGGACCACCACTCCGTTGTTCCTCATCACTCCAGCTCAGCCTCAGCCCTGCCTCAGCCCTGCCTCAGCCCTGCTTCACTCTGCCTCAGCCGTCCCCTCAGCCGTCCCCTCAACCCTGCCTCACCCTGCCTCAGCCCAGCCTCAGCCCTGCCTCACTCTTCCCCAGCCCTGCCTCATCCCAGCCTCAGCCGTCCCCTCAACCTTGCCTTACTCTGCCTCATCCCAGCCCCAGCCATCCCCTCAACCTTGCCTTACTCTGCCTCACCCTGCCTCAGCCCTGCCTCAGCCCTGCCTCACCCTGCCTCATCCCTGCCTCACCCTGCCTCAGCCCAGCCTCAGCCCTGCCCCACCCTGCCTCAGCCCAGCCTCAAGCCCTGC
The DNA here is from genome assembly GCA_002895965.2 of Coryphaenoides rupestris. Taxonomy (NCBI): domain Eukaryota; kingdom Metazoa; phylum Chordata; class Actinopteri; order Gadiformes; family Macrouridae; genus Coryphaenoides; species Coryphaenoides rupestris. The sequence goes on along the minus strand of PIJE02000715.1, from coordinate 238,084 downwards.
CTCAGCCCAGCCTCAGCCCTGCCTCAGCCCAGCCCTCAGCCCTGCCTCAGCCCAGCCTCAGCCCAGCCTCAGCCCTGCCTCAGCCCAGCCTCAGCCCCCTGCCTCAGCCCAGCCTCAGCCCTGCCTCAGCCCAGCCTCAGCCCTGCCTCACCCTGCCTCAGCCCAGCCTCACCCTGCCTCAGCCCAGCCTCAGCCCTGCCTCACCCTGCCTCAGCCCAGCCTCACCCTGCCTCAGCCCAGCCTCAGCCCTGCCTCACCTGCCTCACCCTGCCTCAGCCCTGCCTCAGCCCTGCCTCACCCTGCCTCAGCCCAGCCTCACCCTGCCTCATCCCTGCCTCACCCTGCCTCACCCTGCCTCAGCCCAGCCTCAGCCCTGCCTCACACTGTCACCCAGCCTCAGCCCTGCCTCAGCTGTCCCCCCAGCCCTGCCTCTGCACTGTGGGAGTTCTTATTGGTGTTTTTGTCTGCTTGTCAGCCTGAGTTGCTTTGGTTTTCTTGCCACCCAGGATTGAGACCAGTCCAAAGAATCTGCCTTAGGGTTGTATGTGAAGTGTGTGTGTGTGTGTGTGTGTGTGTGTGTGTGTGTGTGTGTGTGTGTATATGGTTTGTTCCCATTCAAAGCATCCTATTTCCCTTTTGTTAACTACTCGGCCAAGCCCACCACCTCCTTATCTTAAATGCACACACACACACACACACACACACACGCTCACACACGCTCACACACATGCATACAGGTGTGTGTGTGTGTGTGTGGGGGGGGGGTTGTGTTGTGATATCTCTGTGTTGTCAGCGTTAAGATGTTAGATTTTATCTTTGCAGTTGTGTATGTTGGACAACTGAGTGTGCCTGTTTGTGTGTGTGTGTGTGTGTGTGTGTGTGTGTGTGTGTGTGTCAGCATGACTGATGTGTTGTGAGCGGTGCTGAGGGACACCTGAGACAGCGGGCGGATCGGATGGACATGATTCCATCAGTCAGGAGACACACACACACACACACACACACACACACACACACACACACACACACACACACACACACACACACACACACACACACACACACTGAGGACAGGAAAGAAGGTGTGTGTGTGTGTGTGTGTGTGTGTGTGTGTGTGTGTGTGTGTGTTGTGTGTGTGTGTGTGTGTGTGTGTGTGTGTGTGTGTGTGTGTGTGTGTGTGTGTGTCAGGTCAGAATGCTTGTGTGAGGCAGGTGAAAAATGAGGACGCTATTTTGTAGACAGAGCGAGTGTAATTAGTACCACACACACACACACCACACACAGTGTGGTGTGTGTGTGGTACTGGCGTGTATGTGTGTCTGTGCTTTTGGAGAAGTGAGAGGATCTGTTTATAAGCTTATTGTTCAAATGTTTTGAGGAGAACTTGGAAGTGGGGGGGCGGGGGTTGGGGCTCACTGGCGTGTTGCATTATGGTATAGGAATAACACATCTCAGTCTCTTATACAGTATGTCACACATAATCAGACAGAGAGAGAGGGGTGGGGGGAGAGAGAGAGAGGAAGAGAGAGAGGGAGACAGAAAGAGAGACAGACACAGAAACCCGGAGACACAGACACACAGAGAGAGAGAGAGAGAGAGAGAGAGAGAGAGAGAGAGAGAGAGAGAGAGAAGAGAGAGAGAGAGAGAGAGAGAGAAAGAGAGAGCTAGAGAGAGAGCACTGGGAGTGTTACAAATTCTCAACAAATTGGCTCTCATTCAGGCTCCAGAACCCTGTTGATCCCAACTGTCAGACCGGCACTGTGAACAACACACACACACACACACACACGCACGCATGCATGCGCACACACACACACACATGCAGGCACACACACACACATGCACGCATGCAAGCACACACACTCACACACACACATACACCATACACAAAACACACTTAGAGACAAAGACGGATATATTCAGTAGTTAAAAGACAGGTGGGTAGAAAGATTAAGAGAGAGAGAGGGAGAGAGGAGAGAGAGAGAGAGAGAGAGCAAGAGATAGGAGAGATGGGATAGAGAGAGAGAGAGAGAGAGAGAGAAGCTGCATGGACAGAAGACAGCAGGACCACAGCAGATCTCTCTAATTCCTTCTAAAAAACAGAACCTACCTACTCGATTTGTTCACCAAAAACAGTGGGTTTCCCACACACACATTCCTCTCATAATGTTCCCTGCATGTCCCCCCCCCCCCCCCCTCCCCCCCTCCCCTCTCCTGTCCCCTGTACTGCTGGGATATCGGTGTTGTGACACATGGCCCATTCAACCAGCAGATACCTGACACTGATCTTTTGGTGGACGGGATTAACACTGACATTCTTTTACGCCACCATCCATTTCACCCATCCATCCATCGAGTCATACCATCTCTTCATTTCATCCATTTCATCGAGTATCCATCTCTTTGATTCATCCATCCATCTCTTCCATCGCATCTCTTCAATCCATCTCTTTCATCCATCTCCTTCATCCATCTCTTCATCCATCCAAGCCCATCAATCCATCAACCACACCACACACACACACACACACACACACACACACACACACTCACCATGTCACGGCGTTGTTGCACATATATAAGGGTGTGAAAAGGACACTTTTCAAGGAGATTGGCTAAAGCCACACAACACACACACACACACACACACACACGCACACACACACACACCACACACACCCACGCCACACGCATGCATATTCAAACGTGCATGCATGACACACTTACACCGGATAAACAAATGCCTGCTTGAATAAATTAACACAAATGTGCACACAAACGTGTATGTAGATAAATGTGCACATACATGAGCACAGGCCATTACACACACACACACTGACACACACACACACACACACACACACACCCACCACACACACACACACACACACACCAGCTCCATTCCAGAGGGCCCAGTAACAGAAGGAGTTGTGCTTGGACACAGCTCAACAGCGGACCCACCTCAACTTCCTGCTCGCTGGGGAATCATAAAAACACAGCCAAGCAGATCCCTCCCCCGCACGCCACTATCCCACCTGTACTGGCCGGACCGCTCCCCTACACACCACCAGTACACGGGGCTCGCTGTCAGGGAACCTGCGGCCCACAGACTGGCTCATGTTCCATGGCAGCCGCTCCGATCGGGGGAAGGAGCACAATAAAATAAAAATATTAATTGGACCTACGTTTTCAAGATTCATGATTCAAGATGTTTATTTGTCACATACACATACAGAATATGCAGTGAAATGAAAAGTGCCGATGAGTGCAAAAGAACAATACAAATAACATGAATTGGAGGGATCAGAATTGGATGGATAAGTATATTTACTATATTTACAGTATTTACAGTAAAAAGAGCAGCAGGAATAAGAAATATAAAAATATATAAAAGGTAATATAAAAATATGAAAGAAAATTTTAATAAAGTGAGTACATACATGCAAACATACTGTATGTTTGCATGTCTGTTATAAGTTATGTAGTAAAATTATGCAAGTGCATGTACTGTGAACGAACTATCTGTGCATGTGTGTATGTGAGTGTGTGCATGGGAGGGGCAGTAAGGGGGCCCTGATGAGGTCAGAGTTCACAGTCCTGATGGCCTGCGGAAAGAAACTCAGTTTTAATCTCTCTGTTCTTGCAGCGTGACTGCGGAGGCGCTTGCCTGACTGCAGCAGCTGGAACAGTTCGTTGTTGGGGTGGTGAAGATCCTTCATGATCCTGCAGGCTCTGATTCGACACCTCCTGGAGTACAGGTCCTGCAGGGTTGGGAGTGTAGTGCCAAAAACAGCAGCTATTGCTCCTGTTTTAGAGCAACCATAGATGATTTCTAACCTGCCATAGACCATATCTAACCTGCCATTCCTTGCCAAACTCCTAGAGCCTACTGTAGCCAGCCAGCTTCAAGTACACATGGCAAATCAATGCCTGTGGGAAGAATTCCAGTCTGATTTTAGGATGAAGCATAGCACTGAGATTCCCCTTGTCAAGGTCGTTAATGACCTGCTTTTAGCTGCGGACTCAGGCCACATCAGCATTTGAATTGTTCTAGATCTTACTGCAACACTGTCTGCCACAGCTACTTTCTAACTCACCTTGAGACATTACTCGGCATTACTGGCACACCACTCTCCTGGTTTAAATCATACCTCACAATTAGAAAACTGTTTGTCTCCATAGCTAACTTCAGATCACCAGAATCACCCATTTCCCATGGCGTACCCCAGGCCTCTGTCCTAGGACCTTTGCTTTTTATAATCTACATTCTCCCCCTTGGTCACATAATTCACCAACACTGCCTCAATTTCCACTGCTATGCCGATGACACACAAATATACATCCACCCGAAGCCCTCTCACCACCGTCCGGTCTGGTTGACTGCCTTAATGTAGTCAATAGCTGGAGCCAATTCTCATTGCCTCTCTAGACGCTGCTCAAATCTGCCAATCTGAACATAACCATTCCTGGTTTTGTCGCATCCGCCACTGCTGAGGTGTGGAATCATGGTGTCAGAATAGACTCCACCCTCTCCTTTGACACACATCAAAAGCATCACTAGGACTGCCTTCTTCCAAAATACTGAAAAGGCTAGAGTATGTGCAAAATTTGGCAGCTAGGGTACTGAGCCACAAAAAACTGCAGGACCACATCATCGCCATCCTTCAGCATCTGCTCTGGCTCCCAGTCCAATATCGCAATCAATACTCTTCTACTCATCTACAAATCCCTCCACAGCTTGGTCCTACTTATCCAATCTTCTAACTCCCTACACAACCTCTCACACTTTACACTCCTCAGATGGCCTTACTTTCCATTCAACCATCCAGGCTATGCACTGTGGACGATAGGGCCTTCAGTGGGGCCAGCCCTAAACTGTGGAATGCTCTGCCCCTAGGCTTGTGCCAATGTTCATCACTGCCTTCTTTCAAGTCACAACTTAAAACCCATCTTTTCAAAATAGCTTTCCCCCCTGCTTCATAACAGCTCCTGACAAAATAGTGATGAGCCTCATCCCCATGGTTAAAGTTAGGTCCTTTCCGAATCAAAAACCGTCGGACAATGGATCCATCCACGACGCCCTGACTGCTGCCTACAACTCCGGCCTTGCATCCGGCCACATGGACGAATACAAAGCGGCGTCCTACGGACTCCGGTGAGCAGTGAAGGATGCTAAGAGGAGGTAGATGGAGTCACAGATGGAGCAGCACAGACGACCTATGGCAGGGTCTACAGACTATCACAGACTACCGGGGCAGAACCCCCTCAACTGTGAGTGCTGACGCATCCCTGGATGATCTGGACTCATTCTATGCTCGGTTTGAGGCTAGCAACAACACTGCTAGCGGGGCCGTATCTGAAGTGAGTTCCATTGCTAGGGATGAGCACACTCTGTCTGTGACCAAGCACAACGTGAGGAGGGCTCTGATGAGGGTGCACACCAGGAAAGCTGCAAGTCCAGATGGCAAATCTGAATGAGTAATGAAGACCTGTGCTAACCAGCTAGCTCCAGTGTTCACCACAATATTCAGCCTGCCTCTGGCTGAGTCCATGGTCCAGTCTGGTATGGCAGCTGCCCTGCTGCTGACCAGAAAGCCCTACAAAGGGTGGTGAGGACAGCAGAGAAGATCACAAGAACAGCCCAACCATCCATCCAGGACCTGTACCCGTCCCGCTGCCGCAAGAGAGCCACCAATATCACCAAAGACCCCACCCACCCAGCACACGAACTGTTCACCCTCCTACCATCTGGCAAGCGCTACCACAGCACGCTACCAGACTACCAGACTCAGCAACAGCTTTTTCCCACAGGCCATCAGACTACTCAACTCACTCAAGAAAATTCCATGAACATGACAACCCCTGCACTCACAAAGACCAACTGACTATTTAAATAATTTAAACTCTGTCTGTACTGCCCTTTATATGCATAATATCAACATGTTTACAATACATATGTATCCCCATGTTATACATATGTATCCCCATGCTCTATACTGCACTTACTATATTGCACCTTCTTATTACTACACCTCAATAACATACCTCAAAATTGACTACACTCTGGCACACTGTGAATACTATGTAAAATTGTCCACTGTCTGTTTGTATATGTTGTGTTTATTGTGTTGTCTTTTGCACTATTATGTGATATGTCGTGTGTTTTAAATATTACTTGCACATTTTGGAGTATGGGGAAACGCAATTTCGATCCTCTGTGTAATTACGTGTTGCATGGTCTGATTGACAATAAAGTACACTTTGACTTTGACTTTGACTTTTTCTTCAAGTGGTCCACTTGTCCCTATGCCCAAGACTGACTAACGACCGGTGGCCCTCACCTTGGTGGTCATGAAATGTTTTGAGAGGCTGACCAAGGACTACATCTGCGCCTTCTTACCTCCCTCCATGGACCCGCTGCAATTTGCCTACTGGCCAAACAGATCCACAGACGATGCTGTCTCCCAGGTACTGCACAGCTCCCTCTCTCATCTTGACAGTCGAAAGGGGGGCTATGGGAGAGTGTTGTTTATTGACTTTAGTTCTGCTTTCAACACCATAGTCCCCACCAGACTGGTTGGCAAGCTGATTGAGCTTGGACTGAACACCCCCCTGTACGCAGGTGGGCAGACACACCTCCAAACTCCTCACCCTGAGCACAGGATCCCCCCAGGGCTGCATCCTCAGTCCCCTTCTGTACTCCCTGGCCACGCATAACTTTGTGGCCAGGTCCAGCTCCAACACCATCGTCAAGTTTGCAGATGACACAGTGGTGTTGGCCAGATCTCTGGTAACGATGAGAAGGCCTACCTGATGCCAGGACAACAGCCTCATGCTGAAGGCAAATTACTTGATCCGGCACCAGCAGGCTCAACCATGTAGAAGGATGCTGGGCAGAGCAGGATGGTGGGCCTGGACTCTCAGCCTGTGCTGAACCCCGCTCTGTTTCCCGCGGTGTTTCCTTCTCCGTTTCCCTGGAGATGCGACACCACTGTTGTTGTTGTGGCTCGTACGATCTTCGCCGTCCACTTGGGATCGATGGAAACAGTATCCCAGTACTTGTTCTAGTAAGAGTGCATATCCCAGGACACTGATAAAACACACAC
>PIJE02000715.1:208478-225978 GCA_002895965.2 Coryphaenoides rupestris | reverse complement strand
TGAAGTTTAGTTCTTTTATGAATTTATTATGGGTCTACTGAAAATGTGACCAAATCTGCTGGGTCAAAAATATACATACAGCAACATGAATTATCAATTTAGGTGAATTTAGGTAGAAAGTTGTGTCAATTAAATTATCTTTGTGGCCTGGCCTCAGAGTGATTATGATTGACTACAGTTGGTGACTTCTCTGAGCCAATTTAAATATGACTCATTTGATACAATCATTAGACTCAGACACAAACGCTACAATGGGAAAGTCAAAGGAGCTCAGCACGGATCTGAAAAAGCAGATCATTGACTTGAACAAGTCAGGAAAGTCACTTGTAAGTATAAAGTGCATGGCACAGTTGTGTCACTGCCACGATCAGGAAGAAAACGCAAGCTATCACCTGCTGCTGAGAGAAAATTGGTCAGGATGGTCAAGAGTCAACCGAGAACCACCAAAAAGCAGGTCAGCAATGAATTAGAAGCTGCTGGAACACAGGTGTCAGTGTCCACAGTCAAGCGTGTTTTACATCGGCATGGGCTGAGAGGCTGCCGTGCAAGAAGGAAGCCCTTGCTCCAGAAGCGGCACCTTAAGGCTCGACTGAAGTTTGCTGCTGATCACATGGACAAAGAAAATGCCTTCTGGAGGAAAGTTATGTGGTCAGATGAAACAAAAATGGAGCTCTTTGGCCACAATGACCAGAAATATGAGGAGGAGAGAAGGTGAGGCCTTTAACCCCAAGAACACCATGCCTACCATCAAGCATGGTGGTGGTAGTATTATGCTCTGGGCCTGTTTTGCTGCCAATGGAACTGGTGCTTTACAGAAAGTTAATGGAATAATGAAGAAGGAGGTTTACTTCCAAATTCTTCAGGAGAACCTAAAATCAGCCAGAAGGTTGGGTCTTGGGCGCAGTTGGGTGTTCCAACAGGACAATGACCCCAAACACACATCAAAAGTGGTAAAGGAATGGCTAAATCAGGCTAGAATTAAGGTTTTAGAATGGCCTTCCCAAAGTCCTGACTTAAACCCCATCGAGAACATGTGGACAGTGCTGAAGAAACAAGTCCATGTCAGAAAGCCAACAAATTTAGCTGAACTGCACTGATTCTGTCAAGAGGAGTGGTCAAAGATTCAACCAGAAGCTTGTGGATGGCTACCAAAAGCACCTAATTGAGGTGAAAATGGCCAAGGGACATGTAACCAAATATTAGCATTGCTGTATGTATATTTTTGACCCAGCAGATTTGGTCACATTTTCAGTAGACCCATAATAAAAGAACCAAACTTCATGAATGTTTTTTGTGAAAAATAAGAGTTGTAGAAATTATTGGAAACTCTGGACTGCCATGACATACATGTTCTTTACAAGTGTATGTAAACTTTTGACCACAACTGTATGTATAACACTACTTCCTCGTGGACTACGATATTAATAATGATAATAGTATAATATTAGTTCAAAGTAAACATTCTAGATTTGGGTTGAGGAAGGAGATCGATGACGAGGAATTTTTCAAAATATATTAGTGTTACAGTAGAAATCACATATTCTAAATGAGAGTTTCAAAATGTTTATTGAATTCAATATATACAGTATATTTCATATTTGTATGAGAGTGGGTGAGAATCAACAAGAAAAAGAGAGAGAAAAACAGAAAGAAGAGGTTGAAAGGAGAGACGGGTGGAGAAAGCAGGAGTGTGTCAGAGAGAGAGAGAGAGAGAGAGAGAGGAGAGAGAGAGAGAAGGAAACATCAGAGAGAGTGAGAACGATTGAGATAGAGAGTGAGTGAGAGAAGGTGAATGTGAGCAAGATAGAGAATAAATAGAGAGAGAGAAAGAGAGAGAATTAGAGACAGCAAAAATATGCATTAAAAGCAAGAAGCCAAGTGACAGAGAGACAAAGAGTGACAGAGAGAGAGAGAGAGGGAGAGAGAGAGTGTGCATGTGAGGGAGATAGCGAACGAAAAGGGAGTAGGAGAGAGCAAGAGTAAGTAATTGAGTAAGTGAGAAGAGAGAGGGAGGGAGCGCGGAGGCTGGGGTTGTAATTCATCATGGCCCACGGTAGGGCTTCCATTACAGAGTAAACAGGTTCCCTCTACAGTTAGACCCTCTCCCGGGTGGTCGCGCCCTCACCACCCCAACACGCGCCACAGCTCCCTGTATGTTTGTGCGGGTGGGTGTGTGTGTGGGTGTGTGTGTGTGTGTGTGCGTGTGTGTGTGCGCGTGTGTGTGTGTGTGTGTGCGTGTGTGTGTGTGAGCCCGCGTACCCAACAACAAACCAGGGAGGTCATTTACTCGCTAATGACAGAGCAGACGACACGCCAAAACTGTGATTAAAAACCTTTCCTATTCTGGGAAAGGTGTGTGTGTTGTTGTGTGTGTGTGTGTGTGTGGTGTGGTGTGTGGTACGTGTGTGTTGCATACTCAAGTACTTGCGAATATGCCAACAGGAAATCTATCACTATCAACAGATATTGTCACACCCCCCCCCCCCCCTCCCTCTAAGCAGGGAAATATGTGTAAAGTAACCTCAAGCACCCCAGGAGTGAAAGTGAGGGTGTTTACTTATGGCTCTCTGTGGTGTGTGTGTGTGTGTGTTGGTGTGTGTGTGTGTGTGTGTGTGTTTGTGTGTGTGCACGCTTCTAATTCCCTGGTCCAAATTGCTGCCCTCTGTTTAGTGGTACCAATTCTATCACCTGGGATTATTAAGATGAATTGGTTTGTTGTTGTTGGAACAAGTTCGATGTGTGCCTGCAACGTGTGTGTGTGTGTGTGTGTGTGTGTGTGTGTGGTGTGTGTGTGTGTGTGTCGTGTGTGTGTGTGTGTGTGTGTGTGTATCTATATCAAGACAGCACCGTGGCTGGAGGCCCGTGTATAAAACCCTGCTCTTCATCTGCACTCAACAACACATTCAAACACTCAGTGAAGCTCTCCATCACACAAAGAACGACTCGGGGAAATGGCATAGAAATGAACTGGTTAGCCTCACCTCTTTGCCTCGTGCACACACACTCACACACACACTCACACACACTCACACACACAAACACACACTCACTCACACACACACACACACACAGAGTGTGAGGAGAGGGGTTAAACGGGGGAGAAAATCACTTAAGAAATACCTATCCAGCATCGGATATCTTGATAATATTAACAAAGGATGAGTTGCTCGCGAATGTTCCTTCATCAAGAACGTCAAGAACAAAAAAAAGAAAGAAAAAAGTAATATAAAAGTAATAAAAGAATCCCCAGGTTAAGTCTGAGGCATAAATCATTAGACTTCATCCTCTCGGCCATTAACGCTGGAGTGGCTGTTAAAATGGAGGCCTCTGACTTAAACAATGACTCAGTGATAAAACAAACACACGTCAAGTTCTGAGTGTCTCTCTCCCTGTCTCTGTAGTCTGAAGAACAACACACACACACACACACACACACACACACACACACACACACACACACACACACACACACACACACACACACACACACAGACGCACACGCACACGCACACACACCACACACACACACACACACACACACACACACACACACAACACAAACACACACCACACACATGCACACACACACAAACACACACACATGCAGACATAAGGCACACACAAACACACACACAACACACACACACACAAACAACACACACACACATGCAGACATACACACACACACACACACACACACAACACACACACACATGCAGACATCACACACATGCACACATACACGCACACACACACACACACACACACACACACACACACACATACACACAGGCATACATGAGAACACACAAAAAGGTATGCTCACTTTGTTCTTCTCACCCCCAAACATCTCACCCCACAGACTTTGCAATTATATCCTTGCAATAACGTGCTCAGCTACACTGGACCAAACACACGTACACCCGGGTACACTGACTGAAATATGCTGACACGTACACTAATAAGAATCTATTAAATCAGACACACTCCATACACATGGCCCACAACACTAAAAACACATTATGTCACACCATGTACAGTATAAATGCACAGCTAAACCCACAGGTACATATGATTACAGATTCCCACAAGGACACACATACACACACAAACACACACACACACACACACACACACACACACACACACACACACACACACACACATACTCTCACACTCTCTCTCTCTCTCTCTCTCTCTCTCTCTCTCTCTCTCTCTCACACATGCATACACACACACACACACACACACACACACACACACACAACCACACACACACATGTGTGTGCGTCAGGCTGCTGCGGAGCAGGGGAGGTGAGCCAGGCCAGCTGTGGTGAGCGGGACCCAAGGCTACGCTACGCTAGGAGCAATGCTACGTCACGAAGGTGAAACACGAGCATGGAGCCCAGCGGAGGAGGGAGCGCGGGAGGTGAGACAACGCAGCTGCAGACAACGGCCCGCGACGCCTTGATGCTTAGCATGTAGCAGAAAAAAACTGTGTGTGTGTGTGTGTGTGTATGTGTATCCCAATGAAGGGCTATGGAGGCTCCCTGGAGCAGGAGAAAAGGAAGGGAGGGGAGATCAATGTTTGTCTGGTGTTTCATGTGTCAGAACCCGAGAGAGAGAGAGAGAGAGAGAGAGAGAGAGAGAGAGAGAGAGAGAGAGAGAGAGAGGAGGAGGGACGGAGAGCGTGGATCGCGTGCTAACTTGTGCTGCTGTGCTCAGGCTAAAGTGTGTTACTCTGGCACCTGGATGATTCAGACACAAGAACACCCCCTAGATCACTGACAGAGCTAATATGAACCTGTCAGGGAAACTAAGTGCAACTGCGTAGCTCATCTCACTGTGTTCCGGGGTGTTAACCCACTGGTAGTAGCAGGAGGAGTTCCAGCTCATCTTTGGCCCACTTGGGGTTCTGGCTGAGTGGGGGAGAGACGGGGGTGGAGGGGGTGGAGGGGGGTGGGGGGTGTGGGGGCGTCGTGACGGCAGCCAGCTGTACCGGGCCAGGTGTCCACTTCCCTGTCCTCGCTGTCCTCCCCGCCTCCGCCTCAGAGACCTTGTGCTCTGATACTGCAGCTAGCTGAGGTCCAGTGCTGCTCAGCAAATGGCATGGTTCTGCTCCGAACAAGGTTGCTGAGCCAATAGACTGCCTCTGTCGGGAATAGCTTTGGTCAGCTAATGGCGTGCCTCTGTTCAGAACCCTGTTGGTCAGCCTCTGTTCAGAACAGTGCTAAAGAATCGCCTCAAGTCAGTGTTTCAGTTAGCTGCTGGGAAATGCAGTTACTGCAATGTATCCTTATCATTTAACTAACATTTAAACTAACTATCAGCAGCTGGTGACTTATCTCTCCAGCAACGTATCACCTCCTCTCCTCTTAGGTCACATCCACCCATTATCTGATTTTATGTCAAGAACAGTTGTATTTAAATATGTATCATCGTGTGTATCGTATTGTGTTTCTTATAGCATGGAGGAGGATCGGGGCTGTCAGACAGCAGGTGTTTGTGTGTGTGAGTGTGTGTGTGTGTGTTTTAGGTTGTGGGGGCGGGGGTGGGGGGGGGGGGATGTTAAACATGAAGCAGCTGTAGTCAGACCACCCCCCCCCCCCCCCCCCCTTCTCTCCTCCACCATCCGGCGCAGGCAGGATGGTGAATAGTCTGGTTTACTGTAATGTTTTGTAAAATGGCAGACAGAGCAGGTGGTACACAGCTAGCATGCTCGCGCTACATGAGTGTATGTGTATGAACCTGTGGTGCACTGATTAGGTAATGCACCACAGGGTTTGTAGCTCCACATACCCCCCCAATACCAGATTGAGGCTGGGGGAAATCCCCAGACGAATCAACCCAAAAAACTGCCAGCCAACCCTCCCCACCCCCCCCCCCCCCCCCACTCCATCCCGGAGACAGGAGGGCCGGGTTGCTGCCCTGGCTGGTGGGGCTGTCTCTGGGTGTGTGTCTGGGTGTGGTGGGGCTGTCTCTGTCGCTGGGTTGTCTGAATGGGCTGGGTGGGCTCGTTGGAGGACCTGGAACAGCGCTCGGTAGGGCCACCCTCACCCTCCCTTCTGGAGAGTTGCTGTCCTTGCTGGCAGAGGTATTCTCGGGCTCCAGGCTGGTTGCACGGGTGGCTAGCAACAGGCGGTTGCCCGTGGCATCCTCTGCTAGGCCCTGCTAGGCTCCACGACGACCCTCGCTGCCATGAGGGAAGGGCTGGCGCTGGAAGGGCTCTGCATCCTTTGTTTGCTTAGAGGGCATCACATTGGGCGCCAGTGTAGCAATGTGGTTGCTACACGCCACGCTAAGGTGGGGCCAGGGGCTCCTCCGTTCCAAGGACACAGGCAGGTGGTGTTGAATAGCATGGTTTAGTTTTGGAAAAATGGATGACGGAGCAGATGGAATACTTGCTAACACGCTAGCGCTCCCTGAGTGTTGATGGCTGGCTAAACCTGTGGTGCACTGATTAGCCAATGGACCACAGGTGTGTAGCCCCACCCCCCAGACTCCAACAGGGACAGGTGAGGCTGCTTAAACCGGCCACCACACACACACACACCACACACACACACACTCCACATATGGTATGGTTCAATATGAATGTTGAATGATTTATATGTGCTCATACGGGTCTGCTATACTGCTATATGTCATTCTATTTAATTAAGGGAAAAGATGACACCAGGTGAGTCTATACTTTTGAATCACAAATTATAGAAAGAACTATTGATTCAATGTTAATAAAATCCTATTTGATGACTTTGGTTGTATGACACAGAGCAGGATGAGCTCAGACTTGGTTTAAATGTATCAGGAAAAAAGGGAAAAACGTGGTGTGCTTTGCATCAAGGGGGGGATTGAGCAGGGGCAGGGGAGAGCGGCTCAGCCCGGTCCTAAATATGCAAAACAACACAGGATAAGACGCCTGGAAGCCAGCGAGCTGCGGTGAGGTGGTGTTAACCCAAACCCCACGATGTTTCCACATCCTCTCCCACCAACCACTTCCTCACCTCATCCTGTGACCTCTCTCCCCCTCTCTCTACCTCTCTACCTCTCTCTCCCCCTCTCTCTACCTCTCTCTCCCCCTCTACCTCTCTCTCTCCCTCTCTCTATCTCTCTCTCCCTTTCTCTCTCTCTCTCTCTCTCTCCCCCTCTCCCTCTCCCTCTCCTTCCCTCCTCTCTCTCCCCCCCCCCCTCTCTCTCTCCCTCTCCTTCATCTCCCCCCTCCACCCATCCACCCATCCACCCTGCCCCTCCCTCCCTCCCCCCCTCCCTCTCCTCCGTGTCCCCCTACATGTCTAAGCCTGTGCGTGCCGGTGTTTGATGTCAGTTAATTTGCTGCAGCGTTGACAGGCGAATGGCCACTCCATGCGCACCATGTGTGTGTGTGTGTGTGTGTGTGTGTGTGTGTGTGTGTGTGTGTGTGTGTGTGTGTGTGTGTGTGTGTGTGTGTGTGTGTGTGTGTGTTGGTGTAGGTGTGTACATGTTTGTTTTGCGTTTGCTTGTGTTTATGGTCATGGTGGCATGTGTGTTTGCGTGCATGTCAGAGTGTGTGAGATTGATGGTTTTTTTGTCGGTAAAGGATCACCTTTATTTCTGTGTGTGTGACTTGTGTCAGTATCATGTACAGTATCAATGTTTGTTTTATACATTTGTTTATTTGTGTGTATTTGTTTTGTATGTTTTGTACACGTGATGTGTGTGTGTGTGTGTGTGTGTGTGTGTGTGTGTGTGTGTGTGCGTGCGTGCGTGTGCGTGTGTGCATTTGCGTGTGTGTGCACGTGTGCGTGTCGTGTATCCGATATCATATATACATGTACTGTATATTATAGATCCATACACATCTATATATCATAGATTATAGAGCTATAGCATTCATAGCTCTATATTATCATAGAGCTGTATGTTTATCACATATATATGATATGTGCACGGATGTGATGAGTTGTATGTGCGTATTTCTGTGTATGTGTGTGTGTGTGTCTGTGTGTCTGTATGTGTGTGTGTGTGTGTCTGAGCTCTGTGGGAAAAGTGTGCATGTTTTGGACTGGGTACAATACAGCCTATTCTCCGTCTCACAGCAGGTTCAGGGAATCATATGAAACCTGCTGTGATGTCCCGGGGCTGCTGGCTAAACTCTCTCTATACCTCCACTGTGCTAATGGTGCACCTGCGTATCCAGACACTATACATAGAATTTAATACCGCCAGTAATTCGTCATCTTTATCGCTCTAGCTATCTATCGCTCTACCAATCTATCAATCTATCTGTCTATCAGTCTGTCTTTCTGTTTGTCTGTTTGTCTGTCTGTCTGTCTGCCTGCCTGCCTGCCTGCCTTTCTGCCTGCCTGTCTGTCTGTCTGCCTGTCTATCTATCTATCTATCTGTCTGTGTTTATCGATCAATCTCGGTCTAGATCCATCTCTCTAGATCTATCTATCTACCTATTTATCTATCTGTAATAAACAACAATAACAATCTATCTTTACCTATCGCTCTATCTATAATCCAATATAATATAATATGTATATTTATTGATCACACTCTATTTATATCTATATTCTGTGTCCAATGCCTCTCTCTGTTGGCACTTGTGTTGCAGTGAAACATCACACCATGGTGCCGTATGCGTGTTCAAGCACATGATTCTACATGATCAATACCGCGCACACAGGTATGTGTTTCCTTCCCTTGGGGAGGTGTGGAGGCGAGGGGAGGTGTGGTTGGATCGTCTCCTGTTCAGGTGTTCAGGAGCTAGAGAGCAGGTTGTCCCATTACTGAGGCATTCTCTAGCAAAGTGAACCTATCTGCTCATAATGACTTCCAACGAGCCAGTCGCTACCTGCCGCGGTCGACACGCACGGCAGTAAATGTGCGTATGAATGGGTGATTGTGAGGCGTTTATTGTTAAGTGTATTGAGCGACCCTGAAGGTTAGACTGGTGGTGTATGAATGCAGTCCATTTACCATTGACATTACAACATGCGGGGGCACAAGAGTGTCTGGCATGTGTCAAATCATCTACACCGTGCAGAAGTTTTGGGGAAACATTTTCTGCTGTGTAACAATATTCTGATAAAATTGCATTGCATTTCAAATGATGTTTTGGAAAACAAAAAGCTGTGTGAAGCTAGCGACACGATGAGAAGTGTAAGGGGTTGGTTTTGGACCAGATACGGGAACACAGGCTTTGGGGAATCCACGGGTCTTGAACCAGAGATGTCAGAACGGGGAGCAGGGGAATGTGGTCGGGGGAGGAGAACTCACACACACACACACACACAGTCCGTCATATGGGGGCAGTGGCAGTACCGGCAGGGAACAGGTGGAAGACGCCGGCGTTGTGGTGGTAGCGGGTCCAGATCCTGCTGGGTAGTCAGCTGGACAGAGGAACCGATGAAGGGAGCAGGCAGACGGATTTTGGTCGGGATGGGGCGGATCATCAGGAAGCCGGGGAACGGACGGCTGTAGGGAGATACACCAAAACAGCCCACAGGCACGAGCAGAACAGAAATCAAGGTGGGGACAGAAGCGCTTAGGTGTGCTTCGAGACTGCAGGGCAAGGGCAGGAAAGTCTGGGAAAGTCCGGCAATTCGCGCGGTGGAATCCACTGCTGGGAATGGATGGTCTTGAGTACATGGAGCGAAAGATAACCAATCTGGCAGTGTGTGTGTGTATAAAAGGAGGAGCTTATATAGGAGTTGATAGTAGTAGAGAATAGGTGGAGGTGATGGTTTAGTTAATTGAATGATTGACGGGGAGAATGACGAGTGAGAAGCGGCTCGTGACAGAGTAGTATTTCTTGTAGGGCTCTTCTTGACAGCAAAGTATTTGGTTTAATGGAGCATGATCATGGGAAGACACACTGGCAGCATTACCCAAACATTTTCACAGAGACAATGGGTGTAAAGGATTCTAATGGGGGAACTTTCACATCATGGGCAGTAGCAACAAAGGAAACAGAGGCTTACATGGAAAATTCAGAATCGGCCAGGGCTGAAGCCAGCCATGACGGGAGACAAGAGGTCAAGTTTATTTGCAATACGTTCTGGGAAGTGGACATGTCATGTAAGAATGCACGGCCACTAAATGAATCCACACAGTAAAGATGTCAGTGACTACAGTAATGTGGAGTGTGTGTGATTGGTGGCTGGTTTAAGCAGCCTCACTTGGCTGGGGTTGGGTGAGGCTGCACACCTGTGGCCAGGGACCACGGAACGCATTTCGAATGCGCCTCCGACTGCGCTCACCTTCGAACGTGGTCCATGCCTGTGGTGCATTGGCCAATCAATGCACACAGGTTTAACCAGCCATCACCACACACACTCAGGAAGAGCGCCAGCACACTAGGTTTTAACCACCTGTTCTTACCGTCAACAAACAACTTCAAACTTCTACAACTAAACTGGTTAATTCAACATCCACCCGTGTCCTGGTATTCAAGAAGCCCTGAAAAGCCACATTAGTGACGTATAGCAGCAGCTAACTAGTTCAAGTTCAAGTTCAAATGTATTATTTGTCCCGGATGGGAAATGTATGCTGCAACAAGCATAGAAACACATAACACAACATAAAAAACATACAATATGACAAAAACAGTTGACGTAAACAATTTCCTAAGACAAATAAATAAAGTAAAATATATAAAGCTTCTCACTGACAGGCTAACAGGCTAAAAGTGAAAACATATAATTCCAGTGTGGTATAGGGCCTACCTCAGGGGGGTAATCAACTAGGGTCATCGTTCCCTCCTCCTACTATCAGCATTCATGACTTGAATGGACACAGGGATGTAGGAGTTGTCTCCTTGCTACCTGTTTTTTTGGAGGCATTATGGGGCGCTTAAGCGTCGCCTGGATGGTAAGCCAGCTTTGTACTCTGTACCTCCGAACAGGCGTGCCATTGCTTTTTAAGCACCGGTCTTGTTGTAAATGTTACTCAGACCACTGAACTGTACACCTGCTACCTTACTAGCCACCACCACAATACAAGCAAGGGCATTCTTCTCTCTAATAGGGAGATTGCCATACCAGCAGATAATAGAAAAGGCAATAATAGACTCGATAAAAGCTCTATAAAAGAGACATTAGGGGTCTTATCAACCTTAGACAATTTGCGTAGGCGTTGTCCTTTCTTGCACAACATTTCGGTATTAAAATCACATTTCAATCACATTTCATCACAATAATGGTGCCCAGGTATTTCTAATTGGTTACCATGCCCACAGCCTGACCCTCAACAACACTGCTCTGGGGAACTGGGTGAAACCATCTGAAGTCAATACATGTCTAGAAAAGCATTTTCACACCACTTGTGTTCTGGGTTTTGCTGCTTGAATGTTGGATATCTGTGTCACCTCACCATTGATACTATGAATCCTCTGCAGACCACAATCTCCTTCAGATGGATACGTCACATACAACAGTGCATTACAATTGTCCCTTTTTTCAGTTACAGTTAGCATATTACAGACTGCCCTGTCCCAGCATGTTATATGATGGCCTGTTCCAGCATAACATGGCCTGCCTGTGCTGCTAACATGTCTATACTGTATGTTGTTGTATGTGAGTCCTCTCTGATATATTGATGTATGTATATGTGTATGCTGTGCAGGGTTGTAGGCTAGCTCCTGACATGAACAGTCCTGTCCAGTCTGGCTCTGGGCTGGCTGCTGTTGTGATGGACAGTAATGATGGTGATGGGGCCTGAGAGGTATTTTTGTGAATGGGCCTGGATGTGTTTCTGGCAGGGGGTGTGTGACCCTGGGTGTCAACACCCAGCTGTCTTGTTTATATTGGAGCTGTAAATCTCTAATGAGTCCGAAGAGGTGCTCTGAGTATACTCCCCCCACCCCTCTCACATCCCACTCACATGCACGCGAATGCACACACACACACACACACACACACACACACACACACACACACACACACACACACACACACACACACACACACACACACACACAGGCACACACACACATGTGCACATAACACAGTGTCATAAAATCCCGCTGTGCAAATTAGAATAGACAGCAAAGACTATTGAGAAATGGTTTGCCAGCACTAAACTTGCAGTTACTCTCTTGCTGTCAAACACACACTCTCTCTCTCACACACACACACACACACCACACACACACGCACACACACATGCACATACACACAGATTTACTGCCATTGTCCCTAGGGATTCCCTCAGTGATACCCAGGTAACCAAGCTGTAGCTGGTGTGTGTGTGTGTCTGCCTGTGTGTGTGTGTGTGTGTGTGTGTGTGTGTGTGTGTGTGGTGTGTGTGTGTGTGTGTGTGTGTGTGTGTGTGTGTGTGTGTGTGTGTGTGTGTGTGTGCCCACGGCTCAGGGTGTGGCGGTAGCCCCTAACAGGCAGATGTGTGTTTTATGAGATATGATCTGAAGCTGCCTTCACATCTCATTGTTTGGCTTCCACTGCTTATAGTTCCTGTTTGACCACGGGAGCAACAGTAACCAATGGCAACAACCGGCCAGGGGTGAAAGACAAGTTGAATGGCGGGAGATGCATTGTCATTGGTTGAGCCAAGATCCTCACAAAGAATCTCCAATCAAAATGTTGTGTTCATCATCAGCATCATTCTACGTGGCAGCAAGTGATTACAAAAAGGTAGCAGTAATATCAGCACGATTATCAAGAAACATACCAAAAGATCCCACAGAAATTAGATTTAGTTCAAAGACCCCACTTGACTATAGCATATTGTAATTGTTCCTTTGCATATAATGCAGATGCATTTCTATTACTTGCATGAATTTTTAAGCTTCTGATTAGGCCACTAATGCACCGATGAACAAAATATATCACATATCACACATTGTCACACTTCTGCTGTTAACAGAAAAATCCAGCTAATTTAAAACATGAGGCATGGTCAGCATTTTGTCAGGTGCTGGTTCATTGAGGACGTTGGGTGGGGGGGGAGTTGCTCTCTCTCTCTCAACCCTCTCTCTCTCTCTCTCTCTCTCTCTCATTATATCTCTCCCAGTTTTTTATCTATCTTCTGGTAGAGAGAACCTGGGCTCACCATGTTGTCTGAGCAGTGACAAGACAGACAGAGAGACAGTTTCTCTCTTACACACACTCGTGTGGTGTGTGTGTGTGTGAGGGAGGTTCCTTTATGTATGTATACTGTTCACGGGTTTCGACTGTGTCTCCGGGCGCAATGTGTTGGTGGGCGTGGCTTCGGGCTCCGGTGCCGCCCCAGCGTCAGTAGCGGCACCTGCGCTGCGCTCACACCTGCCGCCAATGAACAATCAATCACAGTATAAGAACCCCGGCGTTCCACCCACTCGGCGTCGGAACATTATCGCCATTACCCGCATGGACCGCGATCGTCTCAGCCAGCCGATCACCGAGCTGCCCTGCCTCACGTATGCTAAATAAACACCCCCTTGCTCTGACTCTGAGTGTGTGTCTTGCGCCTGGGTCCCCCACCGCACACACCCGTGTAACAGTATATTATCCTGTACATAATTGTATGCATTATGCCTGTTGGTCAGCATATTTATGCATGTGTATCATGTGTGGGAGAGAGAGAAACGAAAGGGGTCGATGGGGTACGGCTAGAGAGAGAGAAAGAGTGAGGCAGAGAGAGAGACAGAGACAGTGGAACAGGGATAGGAAAACCAGAGAGAGAGACACAGAGAGGCAGAGAGACAGAGAAGGAGCCTGGTCATCGCTGCCCAGTGTGAGACGTCAGCCTGTGGCGCCTGTCCTAATGGATGTGTTTAAAAGCACTTCAACAAACACAGGCTCATAAAGGCCTCCTCCGTTCCTCTGTGAACGCGATGCTGAATGTTTCCCAAACCTCCGTTGACTCCAAGGCTGAAGCATTTGAGTGTGTGTGCGTATTTTTTCCGGTGTGTGAGGAGAGTGCACAAGTGTTTGTTGTGTGTGTGTGTGTGTGTGAGAGACAGAGAGAGTGTTGTTTTGTGTGTGTCGTTCAATGCAGGTGCACGTATGTGTGTGTACGTTTCCCAGGCCATACTTTCAAACCATGTGTCCGGTGTTTCACACACACACACACACACACACACAACACACACACACACCAGGTAAACAACTATTCACACCTCTGTGTGTACGTCGACACACATGTGGGCCATTCACATGCTAGCGTCAGCTGGTGCCGGCCGTAAATGCATCAGCATCCCAGCGTGTGTGTTGGTACGGAAACCATCCCAAACATGAACACAAAGGGATCCTCCCACCATGCCCATCCATTATCCTGTCCTGGAAACATCCCCGCGCCTCCACCTCCACCTCCTCCCGTCTCGTCTCTCAGCTTGTACTTGCTAACCCCTCCATTAATTACTTTCATTTATCTCTCCTGGACCCATGCCCTCAGACTCGCCCTCGCCAAGAAACACAGAGAGAGACACAGAGAGAGAGACAGAGAGAGAGACAGAGAGCAGAGAGAGAAACAGAGAGACAGAAAACAGACAGACAGAGGACAGGAGAGAGAGAAGGACAGAGCAGAGATGAATACAGAGACAGGGAGACAGAGAGACAGAAAGAGAGACAGAGACAGACCGAGGCAGAGAGACAAGACAGAGAGATTACAGAGCAACAGATAGACAGAGAGAGAATTAGCAATGATGCTCCATGTAGGAGTGGTGTATATTGGTAACCTACCACAGGTTTTTGTGTCGACCTCCCGAGTGCATTATACATCATCACACTGATAGCCCACCATTCTAGGTGTGTGTGTGTGAGTGTGAGGTCTGTGTGTGTTCAATTCAAAAACAATTTCTAAACAATTAGTGAAGAGGTACAGTAAAAAAGTAAGAGTAGCAATACTATGGCGGGTGGGTGCAAAATGTCATAAAGTGTCTGTGTGCAGTACAGTAATTTTTTATAATGGCAAAAAAATGTGTTAATAGTAGCAGCAACATGTAATAATAAATTATAATGATAAGTGACCAGTGCAGTACAGTACAGTGAGAGTGCTGGCATTACCTTCTTTAGGTTGCAGTGGTTGAAGTCGCCCGCGATGATGGGAAATGCCTCGGAGTAGCAATTCTGAAGTTTGCTAACCTCGCTGTAGAGTTCGCTCAATGCATCGTTAGCATCCACTCGTGGTTGAATGTGTGTGTGTGTGTGTGTGTGTGTGTGGTGTGTGTGTGTGTGTGTGTTTCATTCCAACTGTCAAATAAACTTCAGGAATGATTCTACTTTGATGGCCAACACAAACATTCCAAGGAACTCTATTCTCTCTCATCCTCCTATTAAACAGAACATTCTGGAACGTTATTGGAAGAGCCACACTTCCCTCAAGTAAACAGTAGTGGATGTTAGCGATCAGACTAACTGTCACTGTTTTCTCTCTCTCTCTACTTTATAATGTTTGGGCATTGTTAAATATGACTAATGTTCGATACTATTTCACATTTTAGCCTGATGTTGTGTACAAAATCTGAGATATATATATCAGCGTAGATTAGTGGAGCAATGTGTCAATGCAGCCAGAGTCAGGGGAAGCTGGGCCTCCTCATGTTGGTCTAACCACAATTAAAATCACTTTCACCGATTTTCAAGCGGTTTGGTTTATTACAAATGCCAGACATGTATTTATGAAACAGGATACTTTGTGAAATGTAATTCATAAAAGTTAAATATTAACAGTAAAATAAATTCTCATGTGTGAAATGTTATTCTCTGCTTTTTCTTTCTTTGGAACATCCAAAAGCAGCACAAAAGTCAGTGTGTTGCTGCCACCCAGCTTTCATCTGATTGGCCGGCCATGGAGTGGCAGAGGCATCTCCCTCCTATGCAGTGAAGTCATTACCAGTCCTAGCCATGGGAACCAACGAGTTGTGTTGTGTCCTGAAGAATGGAATGGTTTCCTGGGGGGGAGCGTTTTAACCCACAAATCATGCAATCAGAAACTGTCAGTGTCCTCTTTACATGTTGTCCCTCACCTGTCATTACTTAACAGTTCAATCTCTTTATTATTTGAGACTGATGCTTGCCCTTGTCTGTGATGATCTTCCTCATAGGTCTCTTCTTCCTCTTCCTACTTCCTACCGCTTCTCTCCTCCTCTCGTCTTTTCCTCACCTCTCCACTTCCATGATCTCCTCTCTACTCCTCACCTCTTCACTTTGCTTCACTCCTCTTCTTTCTCCTCTCATGCTGTCGGCAGTACTTTGGCTTCCTAATTCTGGTATCCGTTCAGACCAGTGAGACATTTGTGACTTTTGGACACTATCAGACCATTTCCGGTGGGATCATACGGTACTAATACGTGGACTGTAACAACCGGGTTCGATACCCCAGGTGTCCACATGCACAGGGACCCTTGAGAAAGATGCCCTATCCCCTATACCTGATCCTTACCTTACCTGAGGCTATGGATCCGAAATCAGTGTAGAAAATCGCTTTAGTAAGAGACTGCTCAAGAGTCATTGGGTTTCAGCCCTAGAGAATTGTGTTTGGGTACACAGTTCACAACCAAAATAAATCCAATCCAAAGTAGGGAAAGCACAAATAATGTGATGAAAACATAAGTATTCGACCAGAATAGTGTGCTCCATGACTGTGGACTAATCACTGTTTATTCAAATCCATTCATATTATTGTGGACGGCAATAATATTCTGTTTGCAGCATCAAAGTTTGATTTAACCGTAAGCCTAATTCACACCACCTCACAGACAAGTTTTTGGAAGTTGCAGACAGATGTGTTGCCCAACACACATCGTAGCACGGCCCTGGTGCCGGTCGGGTAATAGTGTGAAATGCTGATGAGGTGATCGATAGGCTCGCCGATGTGTCAGAGGTTATCTAGCACGTTACATATCTGGACCTGTCAGGGAGTCCAACCCGTGTAGAACAGGCAGACAATCCTTTCTGTGCACGTCTCTCCAACCATTCGCGCCTGGGGTGTAAGTACAGATCACATCTACTGTTAAAATGTATATTTGATGCTTTGAAGGGACGACAATTGCACTGCCAACAAATATTAGTTGAAATAATAAAACATTTACCAAATATAATCTGACTTCCGGTGGAAGATACAGATACAGATAATGACGCTGTGCACCTCTATCCAGGGAGTGTGTGGGGGGGGGGGGGGGGTGTATAACAGTTGGATTCCGTCACTGTGGACAACGGCGTCGTTAGTTGAAAGTATTGTGTGCATCCCATAATTTAGGAATGGTGACTTGTGTGTCTATACTAACAAAAACGGCTGACCTTTCAGGACAATGGCACACCTCTGAAAAGGCGGGAAAACGTGTGTGTGTGTGTGTGTGTGTGTGTGTGTGTGTGTGTGTGTGTGTGTGTGTGTGTGTGTGTGTGTGTGTGTGTGTGTGTGTGTGTGTGTGTGTGTGTGTGTGTCTCTCTCTCTGTGTGTGTGTGTGTGTGTGTGTGTGTGTGTGTGTGTGTGTGTGTGTGTGTGTGTGTGTGTCGGTCACTAGCCCGTGCAACTCAAAAATAATCTCTGGCCTCAGCTCTGAGCTCCAACCCCTCCCATC
>PIJE02000715.1:206913-208391 GCA_002895965.2 Coryphaenoides rupestris | reverse complement strand
CACAGCTGTAAAGAGACAGCCAAACACACACACACTCATTTACACTAGAGGTGTGTGTGTGTGTGTGTGTGTGTGTGTGTGTGTGGTGGGGGGGTGTTAACCCTGAAACACACACACACACACCACACACACATACACACAGGCAGGAGTTTGTGTGGTGAGCCCAAATTAAACGGCTCATGGTGGAATGTCAGGCTTGCAGGTTTTGAGGCGGCTCAATGGAAACGCCGTAGCGTCTACCGCGGCGCTCACAGGCCACACGTCAAGTTATATCGCTGAGGTCGCTGTGGGAAATAATCTCCCTGCCACGAAGGAATCTACACTACACACTATTTTTACTAGTTTCTACATGCTCCTGACCAGGCAGCCAGCATTTATGGAATTTGGGAACACGTTCTGTCCTCTACCTGCGCTGCACTTTTCCATTCCAACAGACGTTCTCAATGTTGCTGTCGATCTGCCCTTGCCATTCCTTCTTCTTCGTGCAGCGGAGGCTCGCATCGTCCCTCTCCCGCCTGCCCTGCGCGCTCTCTCTCTCTCTCTGAGACACACACACACACACACACGCTGTTTCTCCCTCATACTCCTGCTGCTGGCGTACAAAAATCATTGTGTCTGGATTGTTGACTAGCTGGTCGCTTGGCTTAGCAGGGTGATTTTGTATACAATAAACCAATTCATAGGAAGTGTACTTGGCTCCAATGAAACAAATGAGTCGTCTTCAACAATAATGATGGGTGATTCTCGTCACGGCGGTGGTGGTGGTGTGGTGAGGACCTAAACCCAAGACAACAAGGCTGGTGGCGATCAAACTCAACAAAACTAATGTACTCAGACCCCCTGCCCCAGCCCGAGCCCTCCGCTCAACAACTTCGGTACCACTTTCACTAAGAACAGCCAAACATCGCTCTTCCAAGTCCCAACTCTTCTCTGTTCTGCACTGCAGTGGTGGAATGAGCTCCCGGCTGACGTCAGGACGGCAGAGTCGCTCACCAGCTTCTGGAAGAGACTCCAGACCCACCTGTTCAGAGTACACCTGGACTCTGCATAAACCCCCCCACCGCCTTCCTCTGTGAATCCCTAGCACTAACTTACATGTTTGTACGTCTTGGCATTATTAATGGTGCTTAGCATTGTTTAGCATATCGTATGTTCTTAGATGTTGATAACGTGCTCAGAATTGCACGTCTGCTCTTATTCCAGCTACTTATGCAGGCAACCTAGCAATTATGAAACTTGTTCCTCGTAACCTCGTAACTATGAATGCTGGAAAACAGCTCTATTCTTATCTTTATGAACCACAGTGATATATTGCTGTCTCCTTCAATAAATGTACTCTTTGTAAGACACTTTGTATAAAAGCGTCTGCCAAATGCCCTAATTGTAAATATGGCTAACACAGGTAAATGACAAGTCCAGAGTTATTCCAACTGTAACTGACACATAACAGAAGGCCTAACAGAAAACAAGGATCCGAT
>PIJE02000715.1:199413-201913 GCA_002895965.2 Coryphaenoides rupestris | reverse complement strand
CGTGTGCATGCATGTTTGTTTGCACGCATGTCTGTGTGTTTGAGTGTGTGTGTGTGTGTGTTTGTGTGTGTGTGCGTATGTGCATGTGTGTGTGCCTGTGTGCATGCATGTTTGTTTGCACGTGTGTGTGTGTGTGTATGTGCGTGTGTGTGTATGTGCCCGTGTGCATGCATGTTTGTTTGCACGCGTGTGTGTGTGTGTGTGTGTGTGTGTGTGGTGTGTGTGTGGTGTGTGTGTGTGTGTGTGTGTGTGTGTGGTGTGTTGTTTGACTATCACCGTGCACGTCATGGCGTGCAGTCTGTGCGCAGGTGAAAGTGTTGCAGGCCCACTCCGTCTATGGTCTTATAAACTAATAAAACACACTTTATTTGTCTGAGTCAGCAGTACTCAAACACAGACCCTGAGCCACTATATATATTTCTAACGCTATTTTTAAAATTATTATTATTCAATTGCCTTGGGGTGTTGATTCACGCCGAGGCCGCATTGATGGACGTGTGCGAGGAGACATGTGGACCAACTTCCACAACTTCCTGGCCGTTGTAAATCCTCCTGCTGCGGCCTCTGAGACGTCACGGACCTCACACCAAGAGGGGCGAGAGAGAAGAGAGAGAGAGACAGGCCAGCGTTTCCCAGCAGCACTAGAGGCCTTTCATCTGCCAGGGTCGTATCGCGGTAGCTCAATCATTTCAGTGTCAACAGACAGCACAGACCGCTTAGGCAATCCACTTCCAGCTGAACCTGTTGAATTTAAATACATAGTTGAAATACACAACTGCAAAGGTGACTGAGCCATCACTAAATGGTGAAACGGAAATGGATTGCATGGCACTTTTATCCAAAGTGCTTTACAGTATTGCCTCACATTGACCCATTCATACACCGACGGCGGTGTTAACCATGCAAGGTAACAACCAACACGTCAGGAGCAGTTAGGTGGTGTCTTGCTCAGGGACACCTCGACACTTAGCTAATCAGAGCCCAGGGATCGAACCAGCAACCTTCCTGTTGCTGTTGCAGACCAGCTCATACCTCCTGAGCTACTGCCGTCCCCAACGCTGTCATCCTCACTGTATTGTTCGACTGTTGTGTTAGAATGTGTAAGTTGTATCTCTCAACATGCAAGGAGAGGATCCGGGGTCAGGGGAAGACTGTACCCGCTTACTGTATGTAACATCGTCGCAAGGATGCTACATTAAACATGGCACTGAGCTCTGGAAGCCATGGATGGATGTTACTCAAGTGGAAGAGGATGTATGGAAGAGGACGAGCATCATTTCCTTAAAGTGGAATGAGTAGACCCCCACCTCGAACCAACCAGACTTTCTATCTGTTCATTCTATGGATCAGTTTGTCACTCTGCCCCTCTATTCGCCTCTTCTACGAGTCACTTTGTTTATGGCAAGTCGAGTCCTTGGCCGTTCCTGTCGTTGGCTCTCTGGACTTTATTACCGCCCTCCCTGGCCCTGTCGCCACGCACCATATAAACTCTCTCAGCCTAATGTGAAAAAGTATCGATCACTCTCCTCCGCCGGCGCTATTGTTTGCCCCCCCGTCTCGTCTGGTGGCACTTGTCCACGGTGGTCTTGCTGACTTCACCCGGCCGTAAGTCTGCCTGCCATTGTGAAGTAAATCACTGCAACAAGCTGTTCCCCACCCCCCAGACTTGAGTGCCCTCCCAGCTGCCCACAGTCACAACGAGGCATTGATCCATCGCTGTGATTGATAGACCAGAATAAATCCTGTAGCTCCGTTATTATATTCAAATTGTTTTGGCTTCGGTGGACCTCGGTCTAGACTGCTACCACTCGTACTCCTCCGTGGCTTTCAGCCTCCTTGCACAAGGAGGTCCTTGAAAAGTCATGAAGATCCTCTAAGTTGCCTCAGTAAGTTCTCCCATACTTTTTTCATACAATTACAATTGCAATTCCACCATGACTGCATAGTGGTTTGTCTGTTGATATCCATACACAGGTTCTGGGGGTCGATGTCAATGTTAATGTCCACAATCTGTAAGACAATTTGTGCTGATTTGTATTTATACATATCAGTGTTACATGGTGTGCAGGGAGATTAGTAGGAACAAGGTGGATAGCATAGGACCCAAACGCAGACAGAGGCAGATAGTTAATTGTTCAAAGAGGTTTATATAAACCTTAAAACAAACCTTACAATCATGTAAATACAAAAACAGGAAACGGAATACGGTAACTTGGAAATTAACCAAAAAACAGGGAATGAGGGGGGGACACACAAGAAGAACAGGTGAGGTGAGGGGGATGAAGGGATCACAGTTGATACAAAGTCGGAGAACATCTGGTGGACTGGATGTGAATGGCAACCAAAAGGCAAAAGGGCAGGAAAACACACAAACACAGAGGCAGGGACAGGGACAGAGACAGGGGTGTGGTCGGGACAATCATTGTCGAGGGAGCAAGGTACAAACCTTTTACCTTCTCCTCCCAGGTCAGTAGCACCAGCAGCAGCAGCTTGAGTCACC
>PIJE02000715.1:186913-189413 GCA_002895965.2 Coryphaenoides rupestris | reverse complement strand
AACGGGAGATGTAACAGACACTAGGTCCATGTATTTTACAGTCTATGAACTGGACACAACCCTCAACCCATCAATCCATAGACTAGGAACCATTGTGTGTGTGTGTGTGTGTGTGTGTGTCTACGAATACATGTATTCATTTCCCATCCTTCTGTGACTCTTGTAAAACATGAAATGCATTTGTGTCTAAGCCCATTCTTATCAATTGTTATCAAGTCACGAAAAAGTCATTGTTAAACTTTCACTAGCTCTGCGTGGAACAAACACATGGCCAGAATATTTCCACATGCACGTGTGTGTGTGTGTGTGTGTGTGTGTGTGTGTGTGTGTGTGTGCATGTGCGTGTGTTGCGTGTCCGTGGAGGCCCTCCCAGCTCCATGCCTCGTGGAGTCTAGTGCGGCCTGGAGGTGATTAGATAAGCAGCGCTGAGCGGGAACCCAGATGTTGATGAGAGGCCAGTGTGTGTGTGCCCGGCCCTCTGCCACCACCCACCTCTCCAGTGTCACGCTATCACACGTTAACCACTTGCTTACACACACACACACACACACACACACACACACACACACACACACACACAGGGAAACGATTGTTTTTATTGCGGAGAGGCACTGCTGATGTTATTTGACAGCGAGCGCTCTGATGTGTGTCTGATGTGCAACACACCAGCGCTCCAGAACAAGTCATGTGTCAGGTATGTGTTTGTTACTCTGCAGCACATGGTCACGCACACACACACACACACACACACACACCACACACACACACACACACACACACACACACACACACACACACACACACACACACACACACACACACACACACACACACACACACACACACACACACACACACACACACAGACAGACACAGGCACACACACACAGACACAGACAGACACACACACACAGACACACACACACACACACACATTGGACCATACACACACACGCACACACACAGACACACACAGACATATTGGAACAAACACACACACACACACACACACACACACCACACACACATTGGAACAGACACACAGACACACACCATAGACATAACCCAAAGCTATCTTGAAACGAAATCTTGAATGATGTCAAACACTTGCTGAGTTCTTCTGCATGATAAGGGATCTGGTTACACTGTGGGACATCATGTGGGGTCAGTAAACCAACATGTCAGCAGACCTGTGTTCCAGCCAGCTGTCATACATCAGTAAGTAAGGACAGGTGTTTAGAGTCCACATGTTGAACCACATGTGGATCCTGAATCTACCTGCTTGTCTGTCTCACACACACAAGCACACCACACACACACACACACAACCACACACACACACACACACACACACACACACATACACATACACACACACACACAACACACACACACACCACACACACACACACACACACACACACACACACCATACACACACATACACACACACACCACACACACACACACACACACACACACACACACATATACACACCCCACACACACATACACACACACACACACAACACGCAACACACACACACACACACCACAATCAACAACACACACATACACACACACACACCATACACACACCACCACACAACACACACCACACACACACACGTACAACACACACACGCACAATACACACACAGATACACACATTTACACACACACACACACCACACACACACACACACACACACACACACACACACACACACACGTACACAAACACACCACACACACCATACATAGGTTAATTGCGTTCTACACATTATCATTTTCAGATTTTCCCATTTCTGTGGCTGCCCTCCACAATAACCATGGTAACAGGAGCCCTGAAAAGGCAGTATTGAGCCCCCCCAGAATGAGTACATGCACACACACACACACACATACACATGCACATACACACTCACACACACAGACATACACACACACACACACACACACACACCAGCCATAGTGAAATGTGTCCACACACGCAAACACGCAAACACGCAGTCACACTCATTGCCACATTGGTACACAGAGCCAGACACACACACACACACACACACCACACACACACACACACACACACACACACAGGCAGGCCCAGAGCACAGTGGTCGCCGGGCACAGAGGTTGTATTCTCCCTGCAAAGCTAAGTGTCTGTGTGCAGGCTAGCCCAGTCTCACTGTAAGCACCTCTGTTCCGGCAGCCCTGGGGGGATGGGTGTGGGGGGGTATAAGTGGAGAAGGTGGGGTTGGGGGGATGGGGGGGGATGGGTGGGGGGATGGGTGGGGGGATGGGTGGGTGGGGGGATGGGTGGGTGGGTGGGTGGGGGTCAGCTATGAATTCACACTAAGGTGTCTGTCTACCTGCCTGTCTGTCTGCCATCTGCTGCGTCCGTGCGCGACGACATGTAATCAATCAGGCATGCGAGTCACAATGTGCTCTTGTTGTGTGACGATGATGTAATGATTTGTCACGTGTCACATGTTTATTA
>PIJE02000715.1:144413-181913 GCA_002895965.2 Coryphaenoides rupestris | reverse complement strand
ATCAAAGTGGGCATGGTCAGCGATTCAGGAGCTCCACTAGTATTTATAGCCACGAGCCACTACTGAAATGATGACGTGTAATGTTCAAAACATTAGTAATTGTGACTTCATATTGAGTAGAAGCAGAATACGACTTCACGACTACTATCATTAAACATTTATTGACACACAGACCCACACAGATACACAGACACACACAGACACACACACAAACACACACACACACACACACACACCAAATGCCCCTATATTGCAATGCTGATGGTAAAAGACGCATCAATCATTCCCATCCACTCCAAGGCTTATGGTAGCACATCATTCCCACACTATTACCTATTTGCCTCACTGTTTAGTTTTCTCTCTGTATGCTGATGAGGACGGTTATTATAGTTTGGGTACCGGTATGTGCAAAGCTTGTTAAAACCAAGCCATGTAAGTGGTGCTCTCTCACGCTCTCTCATGCCCACACAAGAGAGCGTGCCAAGTTATGTGAATTGTGAAGTATTCTGCTGCTTGAATGACATACAGATGATCCAAAACGTGTTTGTGTTTTTGATCAATGATAAATTATTTTCTCTCACGCCCAGGCCAAACGGGACAAACGGTCCTTCACTAAGACAGTTCTTGTTAAAAGGACTTAATTTCCTGCATTCTGGGGATTTTTTTCCCAGCACCCGCTCAAGTGCCGATGTTATGCTTGGTAGCTCGCGTTATCAAACTATCTAACTTCTAGTTCACTGGCCTGGCCTGCTTGTAGTTCACTGGCCTGGCCTGCTTCTAGTTCACTGGCCCGCTTCTAGTTCACTGGCCTGGCCCGCTTCTAGTTCACTGGCCTGCTTCTAGTTCACTGGCCCGCTTCTTGTTCACTGGCCCGCTTCTAGTTCACTGGCCCGCTTCTAGTTCACTGGCCTGCTTCTAGTTCACTGGCCCACTTCTAGTTCACTGGCCCGCCTTTAGTTCACTGGCCCGCTTCTAGTTCACTGGCCTGGCCTGCTTCTAGTTCACTGGCCTGGCCCCGCTTCTAGTTCACTGGCCCGCTTCTAGTTCACTGGCCTGCTTCTAGTTCACTGGCCTGCTTCTAGTTCACTGGCCTGGCAGCTTCTAGTTCACTGGCCTGCTTCTAGTTCACTGGCCCGCTTCTAGTTCACTAGCCTGGTCTGCTTCTAGTTCACTGGCCTGGCCCGCTTCTAGTTCACTGGCCCGCTTCTAGTTCACTGCCTGGCCCGCTTCTAGTTCACTGGCCTGATTCTAGTTCACTGGCCCGCCTTTAGTTCACTGGCCTGGCCGCTTCTAGTTCACTGGCCTGGCCCGCTTCTAGTTCACTGGCCTGCTTCTAGTTCACTGGCCCGCCTTTAGTTCACTGGCTGCCGCTTCTAGTTCAATGGCCCCCTTCTAGTTCAACTGCCTGGCCTGCTTCTAGTTCACTGGCCCCCTTCTAGTTTCACTGGCCCCCTTCTAGTTCCTGGCCCCCCTTCTAGTTCACTGGCCCACTTCTAGTTCACTGGCCTGGCCCCCTTCTAGTTCACTGGCCCCCTTCTAGTTCACTGGCCCGCTTCTAGTTCACTGGCCTCCTTCTAGTTCACTGGCCTTGCCTGCTTCTAGTTCACTTGCCTCCTTCTAGTTCACTGGCCTGGCCTGCTTCTAGTTCACTGGTCTGGCTCGCTTCTAGTTCACTGGTCTGGCTCACTTCTAGTTCACTGGCCTGGCTCGCTTCTAGTTCACTGGCCTGACCTGCTACTAGTTCACTGGCCTGACTGCGGGCAATTTCTCAGTCTGTGACCTGCGGGCCATTTAGCAGGCCAGGCCACCAGGAAAATTCCCGGTGCTCCCAATGGCTAGTTTGGGCCTGATTAGAGATCAGGTATGATGACTCATTTCATATCAACGTTTTTTAAGTCAAAATAAGCAAGCAAGCAGCAGCAATACCAGAGGTTGTTTGTTTTGGGCATGTTTCCAACGAGTACATGACTAGTACTAAGAGGCAGTGAAAAGGCCAACATGTAGTGTTGGGCAAAAACATTATTCAAGCACACACACGCACACACACACACACACACACACACACACACACAGCACACACACACACACACACACACACACACACACACACACACACACACACACACACACAGAAATAAATATCCTATGAATAAACTAGAGCTGAAATCACAGTTTCATGTGTTGTCCTCATAAGCTCCCCACATCTCATGTGGCTCCATGATGTGTGCAAAGCACCAACGCACTCTTTATTGTGTTGTGACCTCGCAAAACCCAACCTCTGAGTTTGTTTAGTACCTCTCACACACACATGCGCACACAACCACACACACACACACGTGCACAAACACACAACCAATACACATACACTCACATGCGCTCAGATGTATTGGCTGAACATGAAGGCGAATAAGACAAAATAAGTTCCCAACCTACAGAATGGTGTGAGGGTGTTTATATGTCTCTTGGCCGGGCGGACAGCAGGCCAGCGAGCAGCACGGCGAAGATGGAGCGAGATGAAGCAAGTGGAGGGGTGAGGGCGGGGGAGGTGGGGGGTGGGTAGGGGGGGGGGGTGGGGTGGGGGGAAGGTGTGAAGGCGGGAGAGCTGGCGGGAGGCATGAGGAATGCAGGTCCATCCATCACGCTGATGAGCAGGTTGAAACAAAACAAGATGGAGGGGAGATAGCATTCCAGCGCAGTCAGACATGCGCAGAGAGAAGGGAGGGGGGGGGGGGAAGAACTTGGAGAGGATGGGTGGGGGGGGGGGGGGGGGGGGGGGGGGGGGTGGAGACGAGAGGTTTTATAATTATACAATAAAATTCCCTCCGCCCTCAATCTTTCATTCCCTTTATTATTGCCTGTTTTTTTCAAACCTTTATACCAGCCATCAACCTCACAGGCATGAAGACAGACACAAACACACCACATAAACCACACACACAACACACATGCCACACACACACACATGCCACGCACACCACACACTACCATACATATATCACACACCCAACACATATACACCACACACACACACACACACACAGCGCACTAATACATTTTGAGGTGTTCCAGGCTGCTCTAATATCCTGTCCTAAAGAGGTAATGGGCTCTATGCCACACACCACTCTCTCTCTCTCTCTCTCTCTCTCTCTCTCTCTCTCTCTCTCTCTCTGTCTCTCTGTCACACACACACATGCAGAGAAGCTGTTTTATTAGCGCTCTGTGAAAGAGATAAGGCATTCCAGTTTGGGAGCGTGGAGGGCAGTAGAAGCGAGTGGGTGGGAGATTACAACGTATGTATGCTAATAAAGATACTGCTTGCTGGGGGTGAGACAGCCGGCAGACGCTTCCTGTCCTGAGGAATGATCGCCGAGGAATGTCTGCTCCTTCTTCATCTTGTTAGGACCGCTTGGGGGTGTTGAGGGAGAAGCAAACAGGCAGGTTGTGATTGTGAATTACATCCCGTGCCGCACACGGTTGATAGCAGGCACGCCATCTTGCTGTCTTTCAGAGAGTTGCTTTTTTTTCACTATCTGTCTGTCTGTCCATCTTTTTTATGTGTGTGTGTGTGTGTGTGTGTGTGTGTGTGTGGTGTGGTGTGGTGTGTGTGTGTGCAGGGTTTAATTCTGCACGATAGCAAGCATCATTATTTTCATTATCATTTAGAATCATTCAGCAGATGCTTTTATCCAACACGTCTTGCAGAGAATTCAGATGCATTATTCAGATGTGTTATTAATGTGCATCTGGCTCAACGACACCTCCAGGCAGGTCAGGGACAATGGGGATCAAACCTGCACACCTTACAGTGTCCGTCTGTTATTCCTGTAGTCCGAGAAAGATTGGGGAGGGGGTGGCATGATAAACACACCTAAACAAGCCTTTGATCACAAAAGTAGATCTTTTTTTCGTTGCTTGTATGATCCATTGTTTCCCTTGCAAAGTTGTGTACACGGAGGCGTGTGCGTGTGTGTGTGTGTGTGTGTGTGTGTGTGTGTGTGTAAACTTGAACCTTGTAAACTCAAGATAAACAGCGTTGGCATGGGAGGTTTTGTGTATTCCGGATTGTTTCTGCTCTCGCTTGCTATGTTTATGGATACGGAATCTAAATGCTTTGATGATGTGTACAGTATAATGTTGTTTGTGTGTGTGTGTGTGTGTGTGTGTGTGTGTGTGTGTGTGTGTGTGTGTGTGTGTGTGTGTGTGTGTGTGTGTGTGTGTGTGTGTGCGTGCGTCTGTGTGTGTGCGTGTGAGTGTTTCATGTGCCATTTATAATTCATCAGAGGATATGAATGCATGTTTACCCTCTTATATAGAGATCATTTAATCACATGCCGAAACCCTGGATCTCTCTGTGGTCATGCTCACTCCGTTAAAGAGCAATGTGTAGGTTCATTTTAGGTATGAATTCACATTGTGTGCTCATACAAAGAAGAGATCAGAGGGCACAAGGAGCTCAGGAGGTAGATTGGTTTTCTGGCAACCGGAAGGTTGCTGGTTCAATCCCCGGGTTCTGCCTAGCTCAGTGTAACACCAACTGTTCCTGACGAGCTGGCTGTTGCCCTGCATGGTTGACACTGCCGTCGGTGCATGAATGTGAAATTTATAGATCAGAGATAGTTTTGTTTTTACTGCCAGCAGGTGCTACAAAATAGCAAACTAAGGATGCACATGCTCAAAGAATATTATGCCAACACATGAGCTAATATGGACCCTGACACACACATGGGTTGTCAGCCAGCTGTCAAATGGCACTCTGCATATTGATCTACTTTCTATCATGGGGCTGCATCGACAAGGGTTTGCATAGCTTTAGTACGCTAACGTATAACTTGTGTCACGACTCAGGACGGGAATCAAGCGCAGATCCGAATAACTTTGAAGTGATGGAAATGTATTCACCAAACAGTCCGGCAGGCAAAACAGAGTCCAGGTACAGGCAGGGTTCGTAGACAGGCACAGGCAGATAATCCAGAACCGACAGGCAAAAGACTTCGTCACCAACAGGCAAGGTCCAGAACCGGGAAATTTTTTTACTTTTAAATCTCTCACTTAAGAGCTTCACGCTCGTCTCACTCACGTGGCAGTCAGGTAACATATAGTACACGCTGTGACGATCTGACAAAGAGAACTGAAAAAGCAGGGTTTAAATACTCAAACTAATCAACACAAAATGAGAGACAGGTGAACAGAGAAAATGGAGGGAAAAGAACAAAGGCAGGAAGTTGCCCAAAAAAGGACATGGGCGTGACCCCGGGCACATGACTAACACACATGGCCATATAAACAAACAAAGTCCCGAACTGTCAAATTCGAACAGGTAGGGGGCAGACAAAAACAACAGTCCAAGCAGGAATCCTGACAGTACCCCCCCCTCTACCAACGCCTCCTGGCGTTGACTGTGGAAGGAGCAGGATGCTGACGGTGAAAGTCCCTGATGAGAGAGGACTCAATGTTCCGGGTAGAGAGCCAGCACCTCTCCTCGGGGCCGTAACCCTCCCAGTCCACCAGGTACTGGTGACCCTGACCCCGACGGCGGACGTCGAGCAGGCGGCGGACTGTGTAGACCGCGGACCCATCATCGAGTTTGATGGGAGGTGGGGGCTTGGGGTTGGGACAAAGGGGCTTGCACACAAAGGGCTTGACACGGGAAACATGGAAGGTGGGGTGGATGCGGCGGAGAGCAGGGGGGAGGTTCAGGCGGACCGCAGAGGGGTTGACCACCTTGGCCATGGTGTAGGGGCCGATGAAGCGTGAGTTCAATTTTGGGGCAGTCACCTTCAGAGGAATATCACGTGTGGAAAGCCAGACCTGCTGCGCCTGGGAGTAGTGGGGAGCCCTGGTGCGGCAACGGTCTGCCTGATGCTTCGTCCTGGTCTGTGTGCGAAGAATGGCGGCCCGAGTCCGCCTCCATGTTCTGCGACAGCGTCGGATGAATGCCTGTGCTGAGGGAACCCCGACCTCCTCCTCTTGGGCCGGGAACACTGGAGGCTGGTAGCCAAGGCAGCACTGGAACGGTGACAACCCAGTCGAGGAGGACGGCAAGGAGTTCATGGAGTACTCCACCCACGGTAGCTGAAGGCTCCAGGCTGTAGGATCCTGTGACGTCAGGCACCGCAGCACTGTCTCCATCTGCTGGTTGGCTCGCTCCGACTGGCCATTTGACTGGGGATGAAAACCTGAAGACAGACTGACTTTGGCGCCCAGAAGGTTACAAAAAGCATGGCAAAAATTTGAGGTGAACTGAGGCCCTCTGTCTGTAACCACATCCACAGGGAGCCCATGTACCCTGAAGACATGCTGCACGAGTAACTCAGCTGTCTCTTTGGCAGAGGGTAATTTGGGTAAGGGAACTAAGTGCACTGATTTAGAAAAGCGGTCAACAATAGTGAGGACTGTGGTGTTACCGTGAGAAGGTGGAAAACCAGTGACAAAGTCCAGGGCGATGTGGGACCAGGGCCTCCTGGGTACTGGCAGGGGTTGCAGTAAGCCGGCAGGTGGTTGGTTTGAAGGTTTATTCTGGGCATACACAGAGCAGGCCTCCACGAACTCACGCACACTCCCCTCCATAGCAGGCCACCAGAAGCGTTGCTTGATGAGAGCAGTGGTACGTCTGATGCCCGGGTGACAAGCCAGCTTGGATGAGTGACCCCATTGCAGGACCTGGGACGCTTAGCCGAGCAGAGATACTCCAGATTCTTATGATCCGTCCAAACTAAAAATGGCTCTTTAGCTCCCTCCAGCCAATGACGCCACTCCTCTAGTGCTAACTTTACTGCCAAGAGCTCTCTGTCGCAATGTCATAGTTGCGCTCAGTAGGAGTGAGTTTATGTGAATAGAAGGCACAGGGATGGAGTTTCCGATCTGCCCCAGAACTCTGGGAAAGAACGACACCCACCCCGACATCCGAGGCATCCACTTCAACTATAAACTGACGGGCGGGGTCGGGCTGGCTCAAGATCGGGACTGATGTGAAACGGCTCTTCCAATCATTGAACGCTGCTTCGGCAGCTGGTAACCAGGAGAATCTCACTCTTGAGGTTAGAGCGGTTAGAGGAGCCGCCACTGAACCATAGTTGCGGATGAACCGCCGGTAAAAGTTTGCAAACCCCAGAAATCTTTGTACCTCCCGCCGAGATGTTGGACGAGCCCAGTCTGTAACTGCTTTTACTTTAAGGCAGTCCATCTGTACCCCCCCCTGCTGTGATGACATACCCTAGGAAGGCAACAGTCTCCTTGTGGAAATTCACACTTCTCCGCTTTAACAAACAGCTGGTTGTCCAAAAGGCGCTGCAGGACACTACGGACATGCTGGGCGTGCTGTGAAATAGACTGAGAAAGAATTTAAATGTCATCCAGGTAAACAAAAACAAACTTATTTAGCATATCCCTCAGGACATCATTAATCAGACCCTGGAACACAGCTGGACAGTTGGTGAGACCAAATGGCATTACCAAGTACTCATAGTGGCCTGAGGGAGTGTTAAATGCAGTCACGCCACGGTAAACACAGCGGATTGCTGGTGAAACTGAAGGCCCGTCTAGTTCTGTCTTCTGGAACTACTCGCTATGGCTTGTAGCGGTCGCACTTGCATGGGTTCTGGCATGCTGGGGTCTGCTGGCGCTGACAAGGACGGGAGAGGGACCTCCGAGGGGGTGACCTCAGAGAAGAACGGAACTCTCGTTCCGCGGCGTGCAGCTTCAGACATTTGTCCACTCGGATAGCAAGATCCACGAGGTCATCAAAGGTAGAAGGTAGGCTCCCGGGTGGCGATCTCATCCTTGATGGCCTCAGAGAGTCCATTGAGGAAGGCATCATACTGGGCATCCGGATTCCAGCCACTGGTGGTGGCGAGGGTGCGGAAATCTATTGCATAGTCGGAAGCAGACCTCCTCCCCTGGCAGATCTGCAACATCACTCGGGCGGCTTCTCTCCCATGCACTGAGCGATCGAAAGACTCTCTCATCTCGTCTCTGAAGGCCTGATAGTTGAGACAGACTGGGGAGCTTGAGTCCCAAACTGCAGTTCCCCACTCTCTTGCACGACCAGTCAAGAGAGTTATGACGTACGCAACCCGGGACTGATCCGACGGAAAGGTGGCGGGCTGCAGCTGGAATACCAGAGAACATTGAGAAAGGAAAGATCTGCAGGTTCCTGGTTCCCCAGCATAAAGTGCAGGAGCTGGCAGTCGGGGCTCTCGGACAGGGTTACCAGACGAGCCAGGCGGGTTGGGCTGTGGCTGCGGTTGAGGCGGGGGCGGAGGCACCAGGGACAGTTGGATCTGCTGTAGCTGGGCAGCCATGTCTGTGATGTTGGTTGTGATGGCTTCCAGAGACCTTTGAACTGCCTCAAACTGGGCTTGATGTCGACCGAGGAGCGCCCCTTGCCTCTCCAGCACGGCCCTCATCTGATCCAGATCTGCTGATTCCATCTTGGTCAGATCGTACTGTCACGACTGGAATCAAGCGCAGATCCGAATAACTTTGAAGTGATGGAAATGTATTCACCAAACAGTCCGGCAGGCAAAACAGAGTCCAGGTACAGGCAGGGTTCGTAGACAGGCAGACAGGTACAGGCAGATAATCCAGAACCGACAGGCAAAAGACTTCGTCACCAACAGGCAAGGTCCAGAACCGGGAAAAAAAAATTACTTTTAAATCTCTCACTTAAGAGCTTCACGCTCGTCTCACTCACGTGGCAGTCAGGTAACATATAGTACACGCTGTGACGATCTGACAAAGAAAACTGAAAAAGCAGGGTTTAAATACTCAAACTAATCAACACAAAATGAGAGACAGGTGAACAGAGAAAATGGAGGGAAAAGAACAAAGGCAGGAAGTTGCCCAAAAAAGGACATGGGCGTGACCCCGGGCACATGACTAACACACATGGCCATATAAACAAACAAAGTCCCGAACTGTCAAATTCGAACAGGTAGGGGGAGACAAAAACAACAGTCCAAGCAGGAATCCTGACAACTTGGATATAACCTATAACTTTCATTATCACCACTGCACTCAATATGGCACTTACTGCTCTTATCCCAGCGATTATGCAGGCTGCCAAGCAATCATGAAACTTGTTCTCTTAACCTTGCAATTAAGAATGCTTGAATCCTGTTCTATTCTTATCTTTATGCACCACAGTGATATATTGCTGTGGTGCTGTGTCTCTTTCTACAAATGGTAAATGGATTGCATTTATATAGCGCTTTTATCCAAAGCGCTTTACAGTTGCCTCACATTCACCCATCGACGGCGGTGCCAACCTTGCAAGGTAACAACCAACACGTCAGGAGCAGGTAGGGTTAGGTGTCTTGTTCAGGGACACCACGACACTTAGCTAGGTGGAGCTCAGGTATCGAACCAGCAACCTTCCAGTTGGCAGACAATCACTCTACCTCCTGAGCTACTGCCGCCCCCACGTACAAATGTACTCATTGTAAGTCGCTTTGGATAAAAGTGTCTGCCAAATGCCCCTAAATGTAAAAGTAATATTCCGTAGTAATATCGTACATGATATTGTTCTCAGTGTCCGATGTTTCAACTGTCCTTATTGCAGAAGGGGGAGGAGTTATATAATTTGATGGCCACTGGTAGAAAAGACCTTCAGTGGCATTCTGTGGTGCACCATGGTTTTCTCAGTCCACAACTGCAAATGCTCTGGTTAGACACCAGTGTGGCATCCAGGGTATGAGAGACACTGTCCATAATACTGAGTATTTTCCTCAGCATCCTCCTCTCCGAGACCTCCACCAAAGACTCCAAAAAGTCAACAGGCTT
This sequence comes from Coryphaenoides rupestris, assembly GCA_002895965.2. Taxonomy (NCBI): domain Eukaryota; kingdom Metazoa; phylum Chordata; class Actinopteri; order Gadiformes; family Macrouridae; genus Coryphaenoides; species Coryphaenoides rupestris. The sequence continues at coordinate 172,133 of PIJE02000715.1, read as the reverse complement.
GTTACATCCAACCACGCCAGCACAGGCCACCTTGACCCAATTGCCTCCTCCCTTCTTCAAGACATCTCGGGCGACATCCTGCCCTTCCTCACTACCCCAATCAACACTTCCATCAATTCAGGCCTGTTTCCAACTGCCTTTAAGACTGCCAGAATCAAGCCGCTCCTCAAGAAATGGCCCTGCTCATGACAACTGAGTCTCTCTATGTTACCAGAGCCTCCTCCCTCGCATCTGTGCTCATCCTTCTTGACTTGTCTGCTGCGTTCGACACAGTGAACCACCAGATCCTCCTGTCCACTCTGGCAGAACTTGGCATTGATTGATCCATGTTATCCTGGTTCGATTCCTACCTGACAGATTGCACCCATCAGGTCACATGGAATGGCTCCGTGTCCAGAAATCTGCGCCCTTGACACCGGAGTCCCCCATGGCTCAGTACTAACTAATTAACTCAATCATGCCCCACAGGAGATGGGGGGGGGGGGGCCTGTTCTCAACTGAGATGAAAGAGACTTTGCCAAGCCTGCCCCACAGGGGGTAGTAGCCACAAAGACTGGCCCACTGAGAGTAACGCCAGAAGTGTGTCCATAGATGTCATTGCTCATGTCTGCTCATTGTCAAACTGACCAAGTCGAATCTGCGCATGCGACAGGATACCTCGAAATCACCTAGCCTATATAAGATTGACGCAGAGAGGGTCCCATCTCACTCTCTTAAGTCCCAGTCGCCTGGTCCTGATTCCCTTCTTGGTCCTCATCCAACCCTTAGTCCTTCAGTCACATCTGCATGGTTAGTCCCGATTCGTGTTTTTTTGTGGCTAAGATAAGCTAATTCGGAGGACGAAGTACCTCATTTCTGTTATGGCCTTACCCAATCAGAAGCCAGTGTAGCAAACCAAGGGAGACCAGACACAGAGTAGCTTTAACAAGGCCCAGAGGGTATTTATTACATAATTAATATTATAGGAAAACATCAAATAGTATATACATATATATATATATATATATATATATATGTATATACTATTTGATATCCAAATACTAAATTATATCAATTGTCAAAAACACGGGAAAACTAAGGTGTATAAGTCTTTCTGTTTGTGGGATGTGTGTTTAAACTATGTCCGTCCGAGGAAGAAGGAATCCAGAGAGAGGAGCATGGAGATGAGCGGAGGAGAGGGGAATCCGGGGAGAGACAAGGAAGACACTGGGGACGAGAGGCGAGGGAGACGCTGGAGCGACGAGGGGATCACGGAGGGAGGATCACGAGGGTTCAGTACGTTCAAGCCCTGAGCGGCGTTTCTGGAAGAGCGAAGTAGGAAGAAGGAGACGAACTGCAGAGGGATTGATGATGCGGTCAATGGTGCAGGGATCTACGTAACGGACCAGCTTCCGGGTGGAAGTCTGGAGGGGCAGGTCCCGGGCCAGCAGCCATACCTATTGGCCAGGTTGACAGGCTGGGGCTGGCACTCTCCGCCGGTTGGCGCCACGCCGGGACCGCTCAGTGGCCTGTAGCATAGGTTGGTAGCCAAGGGAACATTCAAAGGGAGACAGACCGGATGCTGAGCTTAACATACTGTTTAGTGAGTATTCGACCCAGGGCAGGTACTCGCTCCAGGAGGCGGGATTGCTGGTTGTGACGCAACGCAGGGCTGCCTCCAGAGCTTGGTTAGCTCTCTCCGCCTGCCCATTAGTCTGGGGGTGGTACCCCGAGGATATGCTGGCCGTGGCCCCAATCCCCTTACAAAAGGCTTGCCACACCTTAGAAGTAAGCTGAGGAACCCTGTCAGAGACAATGTCCTGGGGAATTCCATGGAGGCGGACAACATGGGTGATGGGTCAGCTGCAGAGGGGAGCTTGGGAAGGGCGATGAAGTGGACCACCTTGGAAAACCGGTCGACCATGGTTAGTATGGTGTCATTACCTCGAGACATGGGGAGGCCAGTTACAAAGTCTAAGGCCATGTGTGACCACGGTCAACTGGGAACTGGAAGGGGACGCAGGAGACCGGTTGGCGGGCGATGAGTGGCCTTGCTGCGGGCACAGATGGTACAGGCGGCTACAAACTCTCTCACATCGGTCTCCATTGTAGGCCACCAGAAGTGTCTGTGGATGAAGTCCAGCCGGGGTGGCAAGCGAGCCGACTGGAGTGACCTCAAGCACCTGAGACCAGACGCCAGAGGGTACAAACAAGCGATGCTGGGGTCTCCCACCTGGGTCGGGCTGGTCGCGCTGAGCTCTTCTCACCACAGCCTCGATCTCCCAGGTGACGACACCCACCACATGGGCTGGGGGAATGATGGTGTCAGTGGCGTCAGATGGGTCAGCAGACTCTCCTGTAGACAACCGGGAGAGGGCGTCTGCTCTGACATTCTTGGAGCCTGGGCGGTAGGTGAGGGTAAAGTTGAACCGGCTGAAGTAGAGAGCCCAGCGTGCCTGCCGGGGGTCGAGTCTCTTGGCCGTCCGCACATAGGTCAGGTTTTTGTGGTCTGTCCATACCACAAACGGCAGTGTTGCTCCCTCCAACCAGTTTCTCCACTCTTCCAACGCCACATGAACTGCCAGCAATTCCCTGTTGCCGACGTCATAGTTCTTCTCTGCTGAGGAGAAGCGGCGAGAGAAGAAGGCGCACGGGTGGATTCTTTGGTCCTCCTCCGACCGCTTGGAGAGGACGGCCCCCGATGCCTGTGTCCGATGCGTCCACCTCCACGATGAACTGCCTGGACGGGTCAGGGTGGGAGAGCACTGGAGCCGTTGTGAACAGTCTCTTTAAGGTGGAGAAAGCAGTCTCCGCCTCTGGGGTCCAGGAGAAGGGACGGAGGGGGGAAGTGAGTGCCGTGAGAGGAGCAGCCACCCGACTGAAACCCCTGATGAAGTGCCGATGAAAGTTGGCAAAGCCCAGAAAGCACCTGAGTTGTTTCCTATCGGTGGGCCGCACCCACTGCTCCACTGCGAGGACTTTCTTGGGGTCAGGGTGGATTTGTCCTTTCTCCACCAGGTGTCCCAAGAACTCTACCGAGGTGGAGTGAAATACACATTTTTCGGCCTTCACGAACAGCCGGTTCTCGAGCAGACATTGGAGGACCAGGCGAACATGCTGGTGGTGTTCCTCCTCAGTCTTGGAAAACACTAGGATGTCATCAAGATAAACCACCACGAAAATGTTCAATATGTCTCTTAAAATGTCATTAACCAATGCCTGGAAGACGGCCGGGGCATTGGTAAGGCCAAAGGGCATCACTAGGTACTCTAAATGTCCAAGATGGGTGTTGAAGGCCGTCTTCCACTCATCCCCCTCCCTGATGCGTACTAGGTGATAAGCCCTGCGCAGGTCTAGCTTGGTGAACACCGTGGTGTGAGTGAGTGGCTCGAAAGTGGAAGTCATAAGGGGAAGTGGATACTTATTCTTAACAGTGATATCGTTGAGTTGGCGATAATCAATACAGGCCTCAGGTCGCCCTCCTTCTTTGCCACAAAAAAGAAGCCCGCGGCCACCGGGGACGACGAGGGTCTTATAATACCTGAGGCCAGGGACTCTGTGATATAATTACGCATAGCCTCCTTCTCGGGGACGGAGAGGTTATACAACCGCCCGGTGGGAAGGGCAGCCCCGGGAAGGAGATCTATGGCGCAATCATAGGGCCGGTGAGGGGGAAGTGAAAGTGCACTATCCTTACTGAAAACGGGCGCTAAATCATGATAGATTGTGGGGACACCAGTGAGATCCGGGGAAGAGACCACTGGCCTGAGTCTACTAGACGGGGACAGAGCGGAGCGCAGGCAGTTGGCATGACACGCAACGCTCCAACCCAACACCCGTCCAGTAGACCAGGAGATGTGGGGATCGTGTCTCTCCAACCACGGTCTACCTAACACCAGGGGCGCTGTGGGGGCGTGCATGACTAGAAAACATGTGGTTTCTATGTGATTACCCGAAAGAGTGAGGGTGACTGAAGCCGTGCTGTGTGTGAACTTACTGAGTGGGCATCCGTCTATAGCTTAGGCAGTGAGGGGAGTGTCGAGGGGGATGAGAGGAATGCCTGCTTGATGGGCCAGGGAGACATCCAGCAAACTCACGTCCGCCCCCGAGTCTATGAGGGCGCTGATGGAGAGCGTTTCCTTACCCCAGGAGAGCGTGGCTGGGAACAGGCGATTAAGTGCTCCTTTGGGCTGGGGCAGGGTGGTGAGGCTCACTAGGACTCCCCCCACTAGTTAGCCTGATCTTTTGGGCGGGTTGGGCAGGCCCGGATGTAATGGCCTGACTTCCCACAGTAGAGACAGAGCCGGTCACGCATCCTCTGCTCCTGCTCCTCCGTGGGAAGTCTGACCGACCCAACTGCATAGGCTCCCCCTCGGTCTGGAGGGGCGACGATGTCAGGGGTAACATGGGGAAACGTGAGGAAGGAGAGTGACCTTGGGGGCAGGAACAGAGGAACTGTAGGAGAGACGGGTTTGGTTGGTCTCTGGGGGGTTCCAGAATGTTGAGCATGCTCCAGACTGGCGCTCCCGCAGCCGTTCATCCATCTGGAGAGCGAGATAAATTAGTTCATTGAAGTGGGGGTCGATCCCTAACGATGATATCTTTCATGGGTTCACTCAGTGCTCTTCGGTAGGCGCTCTTAAGCACGGCGTCATCCCACCCACTGTCTGCAGCGAGGATCCTGACCTCCAGGGTGTAGTCTGCCACCGACCTGGCCCCTTGTTGGATGGAATGGAGGCAGCTGGCTGCGTCCTGTCCATCAGCTGGGTGATTGAACACCAAATTAAACTCACGATGGAAGGTGTCATAGTCAGAGGAGAGCTGAACCTGATGGCCAACCGCCGTTATAGCCCAACTGAGGGCTCTGCCCGTAAGGAGGGACATCATTAGTGCCACCTTAGTCTCCCCAGTCCTGGTGCCTTAAGAGGAGCTCACACTGACCCAGAAACCCTCTAAACCGCTCAAACTCCCCATCAAAGGCCTTGGGACAGGGGAGATTAGGCTCGGCACGGGAGTCATAGGTGGGTTGATCGGGGGAGGTTGACGGGGGTTGCTGGGAGTAGAGGTACTGAGAACTTGGCCGGAAACAGGAGTGGAAGGGGGAGCGGCAGCCAGAGCAGGGTGGTTGTTGATTCTGTTGACGGCTACTGCCAGGTTGGTGATCTGTGTGGTGAGGGAGGCAAGGGCGCTAGTCGTGGCTTTAGTAGAGCCCTGGAGACTACTGATCTCCCTTGTGACTTGTGTGAATGCTGTGCCGAGTTCAGAATGGAGGTGTGTGAGTTGAACACTATGATCCCTCATTACACTTTCAAGGGCTTGAGTCTTCTTGAGACTGTCTGCCCCCTTAGGTTTACTTTGGTTCATTATGGCTTGAATGTTCTGTTATGGCCTTACCCAATCAGAAGCCAGTGTAGCAAACCAAGGGATACCAGACACAGAGTAGCTTTAACAAGGCCCAGAGGGTATTTATTATATAATTAATATTATTGGAAAACATCAAATAGTATATACATATATATATATGTATGTATATTGATAGTATTTATCCAAATACAAAATTATATCAATTGTAAAAAACACGGGAAAACTAAGGTGTATAAGTCTTTATGTTTGTGGGATGTGTGTGTGTAAACTATGTGTAACAGGTGAGTTGTGGCTATTGACTACGTGTAGTGCGAAAAGTAGATGGCGAATCCAATGTGTGTACATGTGCATGCGAGGTACTCAACGTTAGGCTTAAGAGAGAGTCAGGGCAGTCCAATGTCCAGGGGTTATGAGGGGGTCCGTCCAAGGAAGAAGGAATCCAGGGAGAGGAGCATGGAGATGAGCGGAGGAGAGGGAATCCAGGGAGAGGAGCATGGAGATGAGCAGAGGAGAGGGGAATCCAGGGAGAGACGAGGAAGACACTGGAGACGATGAGCGAGGGAGACGCTGGAGCGACGAGGGGATCACGGAGGGAGGATCACGAGGGTTCAGTATGTTCAAGCCCTGAGCGGCGTTTCTGGAAGAGCTGAAGTAGCTGCTGGGTCTTGATTAGATGCGCTGCAGGTGAGTTGATTAGATGCGCTGCAGGTGAGTTGATTAGATGCGCTGCACCTGGTGAGGCAGCGTTTGTCTCTGCAGGGCGCGTCTCGCTCGCTCGGATGTTTCCGGCATGTTCGGGCTGGACTCCCGACCCGATTGTGATGACGTGTTGCGCTCCGGGGAGGAGCGCACCACAACAGTTTCTTTTAAACACGACCAACTACGCTGTAGTATAAAGTTTATTTCACTAAGTCTCAGTATAGAATAACTATCACGAACATCAGTCAACTCTCTCCGAACCTCGCAGCTTTTGTTTTGAGAGGATAAAGGGTGATCAATTCCCCTTTAAATCCCGACATTGACGGAGCTCTGTTTCTCCTCCACTGCGAGTGGAATACCACAAAAGACCCGCCCTGCCACCAAGCTCCGGACCACCAACGCACAACCACGCTGATCTCAAGCAAGGTAGATATCCGGGCAGAGTTAGAACTGTGCTCTATGATTGTGTGTTTAAGTGTTTATTGATATTGTCGGATGACATTGTAGATACGTTTGCTTCATGTATTTACCCTTGGTTTAAAGCCTGCGTGGATCCCTGTCCAATGTTGTTAGATCTGTGCATACTTCCCTCCTATATTCTATCCTCTTTTACTAACACACCCATCCCATGTTGTAGTGTTGATACTAGTGTTAGAAGCGAGCGATTCGAATCCTTCCGCCTAGTCACTAACTAATCATGTAGACTCCATTGTTAGAAATACCTCCTACATTTACGCGGCCTCAACCACCTCCATTTTGGGGCCCTGAATAGTCATACCTAGTGTCCATTATTCCCCCCTAAGCGCCCGGCCTCCTCAGAGCCGCCTACTTGGTTAAGCCTTTGCCCCCTTTTGCCGCCATTATTCTTTGTCCCTTTGATCCCCTGAGCCTTTGGTTAGATTGCGCCCCAACCAGTACCTCTGTGCTCCACAAACCGCGATCTTGGTTAGACCGCACCCCCAACCAGTGTCTCTGTTCTCCCTGGGCAGCAATTTTGTTTACGTGCACACACACACACACACACACACACACACACACACACACAGTCACATAGTGTATACACACACATAGTGTACACACACCCACTTTATGCTTTGTGTAATTCGCAACTATTAACCATACTTATTGCCTCTTGTTTTTCATAAAAGTTATTTTATTATTAAATCAAAGTACTCCTGGTGATCTTTGTTTGAATATTGTGTTGAAGCCAGACTCTGCCGCGTAAATAACTCCAAACCCTTCAATAGATGCTGAACTATTAATGGTTACTTGTAATTATGAATTAATTATTCATCATCGTCCTAGTTTAGTTTAGTATATTTTATGAGACTTAATCCACTGTCCGGTTATTGGACTCTGATTTCAGGGTGGTGCCCTTTTGTTATTAATTCAGATTAATATGTTAAAAAATGTAATAATTAATAATTTTCTTGGAGAATTATTATTTTTAAGTTACTAACCGACCGTAGGACCTACACCATTGAGGACATCAAAGTCTCCTCTTCACCGACTACAAGGAACCTTGGCGTGGTACTGGATGACCAGCTGTGCTGCAATGCCAAAATCACCTCTGTGGCCCTGATCTTGTAGAATTGCTCTCTACAAAATCTGCAGGATCCGGCCCTTCCTCACACGTGAAGCAGCGCAGATCTTGGTCCAACTGCAACTCTGCACAATCAAACACAGCAGCGCACCTTACGAAAATTCTCCCACATAACCGCAACCTCCACTGGCTCCCAGTTATCACTCTTATTAGATTCAAGACACTGGTACTGGCCTACAAGGCTGTCAGCGGAATTGACCCTAGCTCCCACTAAAGATTAGTCAGACCCCATGCCCCAACTCAAGTGCTCTGCTCAACAACTTTGACTGGACAACTGGTACTACCTTCAAAGGCAAACATCGCTCTGCTAAGTTTCTTCTCTGTTCTGGCACCACAATGGTGGAATGAGCTCCCAGCTGGGGTCAGGATGGCAGAGTCGCTCACCAGCTTCCGCAAAAGACTCAAGACACACCTGTTTAGAGTTCACATGGACTCTGCATAAAACTCGCTGAGCCCTGTTGTTATTCCTCCTTATTCCTTCTTCTCGCCTGTTCCTGGACTGTCTAGCAGGCTGTGGCCCATCATTCCTGTTTGGAGGAGCATTGTCCGTACTGGGATATAATTAGAGAACACCACGACTGCCTAGCAAAACCTGTTTTTAACGCTATTCCTTTATTGATCGTAGGATTACTTTTATCTTGCCGTTTTAAGTCTTTCGTCATGGTAACTCATAAAAGCACAGTCATGTGCTTTTATGAGTTACCCTTGGACTGTTTTTAGCAATAATGGCAGTGTGTGTGGACTGCAAACTTCAGTACTCACAGTTCAGGGATGACATCCACCACCTGAAGTCTGAACTAAGGGAAAAAGGTCCATAGACCCATGTCGTTAGACCCATGTTGGGTCTAACGACACATCCCGTTGGGAGTCTGAGCTCACAAAAAATTATTTTAACTTGTTCTGGGACCGGGCTTCCTTCTTCAAAAGATACAGGATTCATCCCAACAAGCATGGTAGCCAAATGTTGACAGCTAATATCCAGCATGTGGTCCAGTCCTCCTGACGTGCATAAATATTTATACAGCACACACCCACCCGAGAATTTGCCTCTCCCATACTTCCTCTACATTCATCTCAGGTCACGTTTCCTGCACTAGCTCCACCTATCGTCCACCCCCGGCATTATTACCTTCATCGGTCCATCTCCCCATGCAAACTGGTTAGTCAGATCCTGGTTCACTGATTTCTGTCATTACAAACTTCAGTCCTAACAAATCTATACCAGTTCTCAAACCTATATCAAATGTTAGCAACCTGGGAGTCAGGTAAACGCAGGGGCGGAGAGGTATGCTTTTTGGTTAACTCTCGCTGGGGTTCGGATGAGCTGAGGTGGTTCGGGCATCTGATTAGGATGCCCCCGGGCGCCTCCCTTTGGAGGTTTTCCGGGCACGTCCAACTGGGAGGAGACCCCGGGGCAGACCCAGAACTCGCTGGAGGGATTACATATCTCGTCTGGCCTGGGAACGCCTCGGGATCCCCCAGGAGGAACTAGAGAGTGTGGCTGGGGAGAAGGAAGCCTGGGGGGCCCTGCTTAGCCGGCTGCCACCGCGACCTGACCCCGGATAAGCGGACGAAAATGGATGGATGGATGGATGGGGTTCGGATGTAGCAGTACTCACAACACATTGCTCACCGGACCTTGAGCTCTTATCTGTAAAAGTACAGCCCTTCTACCTCCCTCTGGAATTTAGCTTTGTGATGATCACAGCAGTCTACATCCCCCCGTTAGCAGATAAAACATGTGCGCTAGATGAGCTGTATGGAGCAATTAATGAGAACGTTCACCCTGAGGCAGTATCTATTGTTGTTGGCGACTTTAACAATAATAATAATAATAATAATAATAATACATTTTATTTGTATTGCACTTTACATTTAAGAAAATCTCAAAGTGCTACAGATTAAAAAGCATGAAAGTGCTAAAAACTAAGTACAAAACTAAGTACAAAACTAAGTACAAAAAAAAAAGCATCCACAGTCTGTGGTGCCCTCAGGTAGTCGGGAGAGCATTCCACAGACTGGGAGCGGCCGAGCAGAATGCCCGATCCCCCATGGTGCGGAGCTTGGTCCTGGGGGGTTTGAGGAGGTTGGTGGTTGCAGAGCGGAGGGTATGTGAGGAGGTCCGAGGGGTAAGGAGTTCCTTGAGGTAGCGGGGGGGCATTTCCGTGAATGCACTGGTGGGTGAGGAGGGAGATCTTGAACTCAATCCTAAGTGAGACGGGGAGCCAGTGAAGTGATTTGAGGATGGAGGTGATGTGATCATATTTGCGCACCCTCATCAGCATTCCGTGGCTTAGTCTGGGTTCTTGACAGGGAAGGAGAGACGGCAGTCGGGATGATGCGAAATAGTCATTAAAGAAATGACAATGAAAGATCGGCCATTGGCTTAATAAGGAAATCAATATCTGTATTTTTAATCGGTGTCTTTAGGTTTAAGGTCAGGGTCGGCCTTGTGCCGGGTCCTGGCACTCCGTCCATACTCAGCCTCCTACTGTGGGGAGAGCAAACACAAGTCACATATATACATTCCTAATCAAGCTCATCCCCGACAGCTCCGCGCCCCTTGTTTCACCTGCTGATGCTAAACCACGCCCCCTTCATACCACACAAGCCATATGCCATATTTCTGCTACTTCTGCCCACACTTGTGCATCTGCCCTTACTTACTTGTACATATATAATACTCAATATTCAATAATTCTGGATCCAACATTACATGTTATTTTTTATTACTATTATGTATATTGTGTTATCTTATTATGTATATTGTGCCGTTCTCAATCTATCTATATATATTTTCATGTGTGTGTGTATATATATGTATATTTTCAATGTATATATCAATAAAAAAAATTCTCTTCTTGTTATTTTATATTTTGTGGCTTTTTTTTTTGCATACTGTCGCCGCCATGTAACAAGAGTTCCACTGTTCAGAATGGCCCTGTGTTATGACGTATTATTAATATGACTATTTATTTGACTATCGTTTGTATTTATTTTAGTAGAGTGGAGGAGGAGGTGAGGGCTATAGGGTGGTCGAGATGAAAATAATACTACTCAGAACTTGTATGTGCGTGTGTGTGTGTGTGTGTGTGTGTGTGTGTGTGTGTGTCTAGGCTAGCCAGCCCTAGTCGCACAAATCAGATTTTAGATGATAATCTAGCAGGTTCAGTTCGAGCATCGTTGAACTTGGGGATCCGAGATCCAGCCAACCCTAACAAGGAGTGTGGGGGTGAAGATGTGTGGAGGCATATTTTATAAGCCAACAAGCCTTTTATCTGCAACATCTGCTCTGCTGTTCTATGCCCTCCACACTACATTACACCTGAGAGCTAATACACACACACACACACACACACACACACACACACACACACACACACAAACACAGCCTCAGCGTGTACGACTGTATGCTCCACCGCCTTTCTTATCTGATGGTGTTGCTCTGTCTCTGTGTGAGGAGAGAGATGAGAAGACGAGACGAATGAGAAGAACAAATAATTAAGTGAAAACACTGGTTAAATACGCTAAATAAAGGAGTGACAACGTGTATACTGTCAATGTTGACATGTGATGCTACTGTACCTGTGATGATGCTAAGGACGCTACGTAGTTCTGGATGACTGGTGGGGTGCTGGGCTGTACAGCTGCAGATAACACACAACCGGTGACCTTCAGCTGCTTGGCTGAAATGCCAAGCAGCTGGGAGACACACACAGCTCTGTCTCTCTCTCTGTCTCCCTTTCTCTGTCTCTCTCTTGGTCTCTTTTGTCTCCCTGTAAGCCCCCCCATCGATATCCCCCTGCTCCTCCAAACTGCACTGCTTAGCATTAGCCTTGAGCTTTCAATTCCTTTACATGTCATAATGTTTAAAAGAAACTCACTACTGCTGTTGATCTTCAGCAATATCCCTGTAATACTAAAGAGAGAAAATATCTGTTTTCATGGAGTCAGTCTATGTGGCTGTGTCTCTGTGCTTCCTATTACCTCGATACCTATTGAGGAAGCTTTCTTGCTCGGTAACTACTTTGTGAATGTGGTTCACAAAGTACCAGGTACCAAAAAGTCACCTTGGGTGTACATTTATTTATAGCTATGGGCAGCTAGCTTGCCTTTTTCCCTGAAAATGATATATAATAAAAGCAACAACAAAAGCAAAACTAAAGCTTCCTACCCACGAGGCGACTTTTAAAGTCTAACCGTCTTTACACACTACACTTGCCGTATGGTTGGTGGGTGGTTCACACGAGGCGAAAATGCGTGGGTATACACATTAAGACAATATTCTAAGATTATCAGCGGCTTCTGAAGTATTCCAGCTTTTTTCTTTCACCAACAGGTTGTGGTATTTCTTGCACAAAAATCTGTATTAGAGTTCGACCAGGTCTCTATCGCTGGTATCAGGGGACATGAAGGGTTTGCTGCATTGAACATACTTTTCTTGTTGACACATTTTTAGTATGAGATTGTGAACTGTGCCATTTATGTTTGTTGTTGTAAACAATGAACACACTCCCAGTTCGTTCTCATCTTCTTCCTCTTGACCTCAGTCCCATTGGCTGTTCTTGATTTCAAATCTCATTAGCTGTAGCCAGTGTAATCACTATCTCAGTCTCATTGCCCCTCACACTACACGATAATATCTAATGGGTTTGAAAAAATCATTGCCCTCCCGACTCTATGGGGGGCAGCATAATCGTGTGTCTTGAGACCCCCCACACTATATGACAATCAGAGCCAAGTTCAGCCCCGATTGCCCCCCCGCTCCTCGACTGAGTGGGCCGAGTCAGTGGACCCTAGTATCGGTGGGTTTGTGGCCCGGAGCCTTAAGTGAAAAAAACATGACAGTGTGTGTCTCTTTAAAAGACTACTTACCTTGGTCTTTGTGTGCACAGCCTTATAGGATATTCTACACCAACCAAGGAACAATCTGATGCTTCCTTTAAAGGTTGCCAAATCTAGGTAGCACGGCACCATATTAACAACATTTGCCACCTCCTTCGGAAGCATCCTTGTAATTGAGACACGTGTGTGTGTTAGCGTTGATATCCCCATAGCAACGTTAGCCAGCAGGGAGCCGTTGCTTTGGTGTTGTATCTGTTAGCCCTGGTGTGAGGAGGAGATGATGATAGGACTTGTTGGTTGAGACAGAACTAATCTTGGCTGCCTAGCTAGCATGGTGCTATGGGCTAAGGGTGCCGGTAAATATCAACGTTCCCTTCTCACATTCTGTCTTGCCATATTTCCCCCCCAATCTCTTGTCGATTCTCCTTCTCTCTCTTTCTTCCCCCCCGTCTTATCCCTCTATTAGCATACTGAGTGCGTGTTTGGGAACAGTAAGATGGAGTGGGTGATGGAGTGTGGGTGGCTTTTGGGTTGGGGAGAGCAGGAGAGTGCCAGCTACTCTGTGGCTCCTCGCCCAGCTCTGGTTCACCTCGTCAGCCAATCTGCTAAACGGAGCGACTCACGTCTCCGTCTTCTCTGGCTCCGACCCCAAGCACCATTTGTCTTGAGGCACAATGGGAAAGTCGATACATTTGTTATAAGTTAATGTTCATCCCAAAACGCAATGCAAAGGGCACTACTGCTTTCATTAGCATGAACAATCGTCTTTACAAATTTATTAAAATGACTTTGTGGGGGCAGCAATAGCTCAGGAGGTAAGAGCGGTTGTCTGCCAACCGGAAGATTGCTTGATTGTTTGATCCCTGGGCTCCGCCTAGATAAGTGTTGAGGTGTCCCTGAGCAAGACACCTAACCCTACCTGCTCCTGACGTGTTGGTTGTTACCTTGCATGGTTGAGACCGCCGTCGGTGAATGAATGGGTGAATGTGATGCAACTGTAAAACGCTTTGGATAAAAGCGATATATAAATACAATCAATTTACCATTTGTTACGTAGTGAGTGTGTCATAATGTGTCACAGCGTCTTGGTACTGCACTACTAGATGTTGATGTTGATGTTGATGCATCCTCTTTGTCCTCCCCAATCACCTGGTCCCCATTCCCTCTGCCTGACCCCTTTTCTACTTTGTGTGACTGCTCTTTTAAAGTAAAGATTTATTTGAATGTATTATATTCACCATTGTCTGCTGAGTCATGCTCTTGGGTTCTATTGCCTTAGAACTGTGGCAGCTTGTAACTTAACAAGAAGGTGTCCCAGGCCCATCCTGAACCAGCCAATTGGCTGTCTGCTTCTGACCAGAAAATAGATAACCACAGCTTAGACGAAACGCTTAGACGGACAAAGGAATTGTTTTTGGTGTCCCCAAGATCCAACTGCATACTTAACCAATAACCTTTGTGGCAATAAGCACTTGAGTGCAGATCAGGATAGAAGAGGAGAGGATGGGAGATGAGGAAAGGAGACAAGATGCCAAGCCAAGAGATGCCATGCTACCAGCATTAGGTAAACCGTGCTTGGATGAATGGTGATCAGGTCAGAGGAGTTGTTACACGGTGGAGTGGCAGCACGATGCCTGCATCCTCAAGTGGTTGGTTGACATTGCATCATGCAGATCTTACACCACCTGTAACCACAAAAATCAATAAGTGTGACCCAGTATATATAATATGTAGTATATTAATTAATATGTAATATATTGAGATGAATATGGGCCAAGATAATACATAAAATGTAGCCTATATTAAATTGCTTTATATTTTTACATTGCATTAATATCTAAAGCATTTGGTAGACATCATTATCCAACGACTTACAATAAGTACATTTGTCAAAAGAGACAGCAATATATCGCTGTGGTACATAAGTATATGAATAGAACAGTTTTCAAGCATTCATAATTACAAGGTTAATAGAACAAGTTTCATAATTGCGAGGTTGCCTGCATAATAGCTGGGATAAGAGCAGATGTGTCATTCTGAATGCATTACCAACATCTAAGAACATACAATATGCTAAACAATGCTAAGTACTGTTATTTAGTGACGTACAAACACACAAGTTAGTGCTAGGGTTAGGAGAGCACATGTGTTCCAGGGAAAGGACCTGGTATGACCACTTTGGAGAGATGAGGAGTCCCGTTCCTCCACCTCGCCCAGAGGGTTGGGGTGTGTGTGAGAAAGAGTAGTCAGTGAAGAGGGTGGCTGAAGTGGGGGTTTTTTCCGGGATGATCCAGGTCTCTGTGAGAGTCATGAAGTGGAGAGACTGTAGGGCGGTGTAGGCCAGAATGGTCTCAGTTTTCTTGACCACCGATTGGCAATTCCAGAGTCCCCCTCTCACATGCAGGTCTGTGTAGGTTGAGATCGTTGGGTAGAGGAGATTGGTGGGGTTGTGGCACCGAGTGGAGGGCCTTTGGTGACATCTGCTACGGTAGGATGTCCTGACTGTAATGTAGTCTAGACACATGGCTGAGATGGGTGGAAGAGGACATGGCTGTAGGACTCCCTGGACAGACTCCCGCAGAAAGACTCCCTTGTCTTTGTTTGGGAGGCTCATGCTGGGTTAGGCTCCTCCCCCCAATCAAATCAATTCAATCAAGTCAATACAGCTGAATGCCCAAAACTGGGTGATTGACCCACTCAGCAATACAATAGGAGGCAGTTTAGACCACTATTACTTTGAAGTTAGCGGTAAAGTGAAAGTTAAATTCTAAATTCGTTTTTTAATAACTCTACTACAAGATTAGCTTTCAGAAAGTATCAACACTACCACAACAACAGCAACAGCCAACACTGCAATAGGTTAGTTTAAGAGAAATAGCTCTACCAACACTGCACGACTAGCTTTAAGAAAATAGCACTACCAATTCTACAACAAGCTATGAATCTAAGAAATGCAGCACTAATTCTGTTTCTCCCACTCACCAACAGCAGAATACGATGGAGCCTTCTTTCAAAACAAATGTTGTTATGGGATGGATTTTTTTGTGCCATAGTATGGCACCATTTTTTCCACATATTCAACATATCACAGATGAAGAATTGTTTTAAGTGATGAGAGTTAGGTTTTAGCTTTACAAACTGCCACACAGTGTACTCTCTTAAGCTCCTCAGGGAGAAAGAAAGAACAGCCATTAGTGACCATGGTTGCTGTGTTCTCCACATCTCACACACACACACACACACACACACACACACCACACACACACACACACACACACACACACAGGAGGGCTCTGTGCGCCTCAGTTAGGTGTGTTTGGGTTTAACAGTGCGCCGGCATCGACTCAGCCGCGACTCCCCCGAGACCCAGCCGCCAATCTCTCTGAGTCAACACACAACGTGCACACTTTTGCTTCAACCACTGAGTCACACTTCTACACACACACACACACGCCATATATACATCCACTCACATTTTGTTCATGTCATTGGTGAGACAAACGTTAGGTTAGACAAACAGCGCCCTCTACAGGCCAGGACATACAGTATTCTGCACTGTAAACTTGTGACCTCAAGCTGTGTGTGGATGTGTGTGTGAACCCTGCTTGTCACCCTGCAGTCATTCATACAGAGACACCTGGTTGTCTTGGAGCATGTGCCTTTGTGTGTGTGTGTGTGTGTGTGTGTGTGTGTGTGTGTGTGTGTGTGTGTGTGTGTGTGTGTGTGTGTGTGTGTGTGTGTGTGTGTGTGTGTGTGTGTGTGTGTGTGTTCGAGCATGCACACACATGCATGCATGTGTTTGCTCAGCTGGACCTGTGCAAGGTAGAACAGGGTCCTTAGCCATCCTCAACAGACCTCTGCCACACACACACACACACACACCTGACCTGACACCCTCACAACCTACTTCACTTGCACTTGCGGCTACCATTCAACACACAACATAACCACTTAATCTATATACACACACATACAACATAAGTTACACAGCTGCTTGGTGGTGAAACTAGAGAGTGGGCCACGACGTTTATGAAGGTCAAACTGCATGTTTGCCGACTTGTACGCAACCTTTTTTCTTGTCACAATTGCGTTTGAAAGGAATATATTACATTATTACATTTCCCTCACGACTGATTTTATTTGTTTTTTCTGTGACACATTTTAGACAAAACACATGACAAAAACACTAACAATTCCTCTTACATTTTCAACTGAAAGAGTAAAATGGGCCATTGTTTACAACCTGCAAGTCACCCCAGCAACATTTGGCCCTACTGTGTTTTTGTATAACGCCAGGAAATATTGTCCTGCAGCTAACTGCTGCTGTGTGCCCCCGTTCTGTAACCACACGGCCGCAGTGTGTTAGGATACACACTGGTGGGACGGCCCCAGAGAATACTCACTGGATTGATTTTGTGTTCACAGTCCATGCCAGTCGCTTAGCCAGTGTGTGTGTGAAAGAAACCATAGGCTCCTAAATAAGCCACATACATAATTGCATAATAGCCTTTATAACTACTGGAGTGGCACTTGAGCGTGTGTGTGTGTGTGTGGGGACGCACACGCACACAGAAAGAGCTTATATGTATTTTTGTATGTTTCCTTGTATGGGTCTAAGTGCCAGATCCTAAAAATGCATGTATTGTTTACCACATTGCTGGTGTGTGTGTGTGTGTGTGTGTGCGCGCGTGTGCATAGTGAAGGCAAGGCGGGAACTCTTGGCCTCACAGTGCCATGTTCAGCATAATGTAGACAGAGGTTATGAAACTGGTTAATCATAAATGTCATCGTCCACAATATCCAGCCTTGACTCCACAACAGTTTTATAGAGGGATATAGGTGTCTGGGATTCTGTGTGATTGTGGTGGATAAGTCGGTGATATGGCACACTGACAGGAAAAGTTGACCTGACTCAAGACTCAAGACTTGCTCACCACCCTACAGACTTGGTCCGGGACTCATCTGGGTTCTTGAACAGTCCTGATCAAATTAAGCGTACGCATCCTTTGTTTTGGGACAAAAAATAAACTTTTACATTTTGTCATATGTGTGCTAATGTGTTGCTTTTTCTGGTCTAGTTCCTTCACTTCCATTGGCAATCGGATTTGTGGTTGGAGCAGCCATTGATCCATCATCAAGTTAGGGTCTTCCTCCAGGCTCTCTTGTACAAAGGAAGTGTCACCATCAAGGATATAATTTTCCCAATGTCCTTTTTCATCCACTAGATGGTGACAAAGAGGTCGTTGAAAACAAGAGTAGCAACAATAAAATAACATACAATACAAAACAAACAATAGATACATAACACTGATATCATAACCATCAAACATATATAACACATATATAAAACAGTGGAGTCCAGGCTCTGAATACAATGAGTGATCATAATGATAAAACACAAGAGCGTATTTCAGTAAAAAGTGAATAGGTCTATCAGTAATATTATCATAATAAAAACAGCTTGAGTACATGTAAGCCTACGGCTGAGTTGACAGCCGTAGGAAAACAGAGACTTGGACAGCACTCCCATTTGGTGGGGTTAATCATCCTGATTATTAATTTTTACAATTAGGTGAGCATGTAATGAGTAATGCTGGGGAGGTGGCATGACAGACAAGGATGCCAGGCGGCTGGACAAGCTGGTCAAAAAGGCTGGTTCAGTGCTTGGGAGGAGCTTGAACTCATTGGGGACTGTGGTGGAGAGACGCATGCTGAGCAAGATGCAGGCCATCATGGACAATGTCAGCACCCTCTCTACTACGCCCTGGCAGAGCAGTAGCCGCAGCAGACGGCTCATCTCTCTGCGCTCACACATGGAGCGGCACAGGAGATCCTTCGTCCCCACGGCCATAAGACTACACCACCTCGGTCTAGGGCAAGGGTTCATACCCCTCCCTCGCTTCTGCTTCTGTGGTACACTACCCGGGACAATGTGCAATTCATTATTTATTATAATTAATTTAACTTGACCTGATAGAATGTACGTCTATTGTCTGTCCTTTAATTTATTGTCAACTGTATTGTTGTTGTTTGACTTGAGCTACGGGATACCTCGAATTTCCCCAAGGGGATAAATAAAGTATATCTATCTATCTATCTAGGTGTATAAATATAACACTTATATTCATAGATACTGTTTTCTAACTCGTCATTTGTTTTCCCAACATAATACAAATGACAAGCCCATTTTAAGACCTAAAGAAAGGTTCTTTGATGCTTCCTTTAATAATTCCTTTAGCATAGGATACACTGGACCTTACTTTTACGAAAGGAAAGAAGATAGTGGCGTCCCACAATGCCTTGCGGCTGGAACATTTAAGTGACACACCATTCGGCTGTTCACGGAAACAACCGATCATCATGTAAACAATAACACAGCCGATCATCATGTAAACAATAAAACAAACCTAAAATAATAATAATAATAATGATTGATTGTATGAGTGGACAGGAGGATGAGTGTGAGAAACCTTTCTCAATGTGACAAGCATTTCATACCTCCCCACCCTGCAGGACCTGTACTACAGGAGGTGTGGAACCAGAGCCTGCAGGATCATGAAGGATCCGCACCACCTCAACAACAAACTGTTCCAACTGCTGCGGGTCAGGCAAGCGCCTCCGCAGTCACGCTGCTAGAACAGAGTGACTAAATCAGAGATTCTTTCCGCAGGTCATCAGTACTGTGAACTCACCAGAGCCCCCCCACTGCCCCTCCCATGCATACACTGCCTATCTGTTCATCACCTGCCTGTCTGTTCATCTACCTGTCACGGTAATAAATAACATTGAATATACTGCATAACCCTGAGTCTGAGTCTCGCGATTGGGTCCTACTGCCAACTCCCCTGACAATGTGAGGCAACTGTAAAGCGCTTTGGATAAAAGTGCTATATAAATACAATCCATTTACCATTTATTATGTAGTGAGTGTCATAATGTGTCACAGCGTCTTGGTACTGCACTACTAGATGTTGATGTTGATGCATCCTCTTCACTCTTTGTCCACCCCAATCACCTGGTCCCCATTCCCTCTGCCTGACCCCTTTTCTACTTTGTGTGACTGCTCTTTTAAAGTAAAGATTTATTTGAATGTATTATATTCACCATTGTCTGCTGAGTCATGCTCTTGGGTTCTATTGCCTTAGAACTGTGGCAGCTTGTAACTTAACAAGAAGGTGTCCCAGGCCCATCCTGAACCAGCCAATTGGCTGTCTGCTTCTGACCAGAAAATAGATAACCACAGCTTAGACGAAACGCTTAGACGGACAAAGGAATTGTTTTGGTGTCCCCAAGATCCAACTGCATACTTAACCAATAACCTTTGTGGCAATAAGCACTTGAGTGCAGATCAGGATAGAAGAGGAGAGGATGGGAGATGAGGAAAGGAGACAAGATGCCAAGCCAAGAGATGCCATGCTACCAGCATTAGGTAAACCGTGCTTGGATGAATGGTGATCAGGTCAGAGGAGTTGTTACACGGTGGAGTGGCAGCACGATGCCTGCATCCTCAAGTGGTTGGTTGACATTGCATCATGCAGATCTTACACCACCTGTCACCACAAAAATCAATAAGTGTGACCCAGTATATATAATATGTAGTATATTAATTAATATGTAATATATTGAGATGAATATGGGCCACGATAATACATAAAATGTAGCCTATATTAAATTGCTTTATATTTTTACATTGCATTAATATCTAAAGCATTTGGTAGACATCATTATCCAACGACTTACAATAAGTACATTTGTCAAAAGAGACAGCAATATATCGCTGTGGTACATAAGTATATGAATAGAACAGTTTTCAAGCATTCATAATTACAAGGTTAATAGAACAAGTTTCATAATTGCTAGGTTGCCTGCATAATAGCTGGGATAAGAGCAGATGTGTCATTCTGAATGCATTACCAACATCTAAGAACATACAATATGCTAAACAATGCTAAATACTGTTATTTAGTGACGTACAAACACACAAGTTAGTGCTAGGGTTAGGAGAGCACATGTGTTCCAGGGAAAGGACCTGGTATGACCACTTTGGAGAGATGAGGAGTCCCGTTCCTCCACCTCGCCCAGAGGGTTGGGGTGTGTGTGAGAAAGAGTAGGTCGTGGAAAGGGCGGCAGGGGTGGCGTATTTTCCGGTGATCCAGGTCTCTGTGAGAGTCAGAAGTGGAGAGACTGTAGGGCGGTGTAGGCCAGAATGGTCTCAGTTTTCTTGACCACCGATTGGCAATTCCAGAGTCCCCCTCTCACATGCAGGTCTGTGTAGGTTGAGATCGTTGGGTAGAGGAGATTGGTGGGGTTGTGGCACCGAGTGGAGGGCCTTTGGTGACATCTGCTACGGTAGGATGTCCTGACTGTAATGTAGTCTAGACACATGGCTAAGATGGGTGGAAGAGGACATGGCTGTAGGACTCCCTGGACAGACTCCCGCAGAAAGACTCCCTTGTCTTTGTTTGGGAGGCTCATGCTGGGTTAGGCTCCTCCCCCCAATCAAGTCAATTCAATCAAGTCAATACAGCTGAATGCCCAAAACTGGGTGATTGACCCACTCAGCAATACAATAGGAGGCAGTTTAGACCACTATTACTTTGAAGTTAGCGGTAAAGTGAAAGTTAAATTCTAAATTCGTTTTTTAATAACTCTACTACAAGATTAGCTTTCAGAAAGTATCAACACTACCACAACAACAGCAACAGCCAACACTGCAATAGGTTAGTTTAAGAGAAATAGCTCTACCAACACTGCACGACTAGCTTTAAGAAAATAGCACTACCAATTCTACAACAAGCTATGAATCTAAGAAATGCAGCACTAATTCTGTTTCTCCACTCACCAACAGCAGAATACGATGGAGCCTTCTTTCAAAACAAATGTTGTTATGGGATGGATTTTTTTTGTGCCATAGTATGGCACCATTTTTTCCACATATTCAACATATCACAGATGAAGAATTGTTTTAAGTGATGAGAGTTAGGTTTTAGCTTTACAAACTGCCACACAGTGTACTCTCTCTTAAGCTCCTCAGGGAGAAAGAAAGAACAGCCATTAGTGACCATGGTTGCTGTGTTCTCCACATCTCACACACACACACACACACACACACACACACACAGGAGGGCTCTGTGCGCCTCAGTTAGGTGTGTTTGGGTTTAACAGTGCGCCGGCATCGACTCAGCCGCGACTCCCCCGAGACCCAGCCGCCAATCTCTCTGAGTCAACACACAACGTGCACACTTTTGCTTCAACCACTGAGTCACACTTCTACACACACACACACACACGCCATATATACATCCACTCACATTTTGTTCATGTCATTGGTGAGACAAACGTTAGGTTAGACAAACAGCGCCCTCTACAGGCCAGGACATACAGTATTCTGCACTGTAAACTTGTGACCTCAAGCTGTGTGTGGATGTGTGTGTGAACCCTGCTTGTCACCCTGCAGTCATTCATACAGAGACACCTGGTTGTCTTGGAGCATGTGCCTTTGTGTGTGTGTGTGTGTGTGTGTGTGTGTGTGTGTGTGTGTGTGTGTGTGTGTGTGTGTGTGTGTGTGTGTGTGTGTGTGTGTGTGTGTGTGTTCGAGCATGCACACACATGCATGCATGTGTTTGCTCAGCTGGACCTGTGCAAGGTAGAACAGGGTCCTTAGCCATCCTCAACAGACCTCTGCCACACACACACACACACACACCTGACCTGACACCCTCACAACCTACTCACTTGCACTTGCGGCTACCATTCAACACACAACATAACCACTTAATCTATATACACACACATACAACATAAGTTACACAGCTGCTTGGTGGTGAAACTAGAGAGTGGGCCACGACGTTTATGAAGGTCAAACTGCATGTTTGCCCGACTTGTACGCAACCTTTTTTCTTGTCACAATTGGCGTTTGAAAGGAAATATATTACATTATTACATTTCCCTCACGACTGATTTTATTTGTTTTTTTCTGTGACACAATTTTAGACAAAACACATGACAAAAAACACTAACAATTCCTCTTACATTTTCAACTGAAAGAGTAAAAATGGGCCATTGTTTTAACAACCTGCAAGTCACCCCAGCAACATTTGGCCCTACTGTGTTTTTTGTATAACGCCAGGAAATATCGTCCTGCAGCTAACTGCTGCTGTGTGCCCCCGTTCTGTAACCACACGGCCGCAGTGTGTTAGGATACACACTGGTGGGACGGCCCCAGAGAATACTCACTGGATTGATTTTGTGTTCACAGTCCATGCCAGTCGCTTAGCCAGTGTGTGTGTGAAAGAAACCATAGGCTCCTAAATAAGCCACATTACATAATTGCATAATAGCCTTTATAACTACTGGAGTGGCACTTGAGCGTGTGTGTGTGTGGGGACGCACACGCACACAGAAAGAGCTTATATGTATTTTTGTATGTTTCCTTGTATGGGTCTAAGTGCCAGATCCTAAGAATGCATGTATTGTTTACCACATTGCTGGTGTGTGTGTGTGTGTGTGTGTGCGCGCGTGTGCATAGTGAAGGCAAGGCGGGAACTCTTGGCCTCACAGTGCCATGTTTCAGCATAATGTAGACAGAGGTTTATGAAACTGGTTAATCATAAATGTCATCGTCCACAATATCCAGCCTTGACTCCACAACAGTTTTATAGAGGGATATAGGTGTCTGGGATTCTGTGTGATTGTGGTGGATAAGTCGGTGATATGGCACACTGACAGGAAAAGTTGACCTGACTCAAGACTCAAGACTTGCTCACCACCCTACAGACTTGGTCCGGGACTCATCTGGGTTCTTGAAACAGTCCTGATCAAATTAAGCGTACGCATCCTTTGTTTTGGACAAAAAATAAACTTTTACATTTTGTCATATGTGTGCTAATGTGTTGCTTTTTCTGGTCTAGTTCCTTCACTTCCATTGGCAATCGGATTTGTGGTTGGAGCAGCCATTGATCCATCATCAAGTTAGGGTCTTCCTCCAGGCTCTCTTGTACAAAGGAAGTGTCACCATCAAGGATATAATTTTCCCAATGTCCTTTTCATCCACTAGATGGTGACAAAGAGGTCGTTGAAAACAAGAGTAGCAACAATAAAATAACATACAATACAAAACAAACAATAGATACATAACACTGATATCATAACCATCAAACATATATAACACATATATAAAACAGTGGAGTCCAGGCTCTGAATACAATGAGTGATCATAATGATAAAACACAAGAGCGTATTTCAGTAAAAAGTGAATAGGTCTATCAGTAATATTATCATAATAAAAACAGCTTGAGTACATGTAAGCCTACGGCTGAGTTGACAGCCGTAGGAAAACAGAGACTTGGACAGCACTCCCATTTGGTGGGGTTAATCATCCTGATTATTAATTATTACAATTAGGTGAGCATGTAATGAGTAATGCTGGGGAGGTGGCATGACAGACAAGGATGCCAGGCGGCTGGACAAGCTGGTCAAAAAGGCTGGTTCAGTGCTTGGGAGGAGCTTGGACTCATTGGGGACTGTGGTGGAGAGACGCACGCTGAGCAAGATGCAGGCCATCATGGACAATGTCAGCCACCCTCTCTACCACGCCCTGGCAGAGCAGTAGCCGCAGCAGACGGCTCATCTCTCTGCGCTCACACATGGAGCGGCACAGGAGATCCTTCGACCCCACGGCCATAAGACTACAACACCTCGGTCTAGGGCAAGGGCTCATCCCCCTCCCTCGCTTCTGCTTCTGTGGTACACTACCCGGGACAATGTGCAATTCATTATTTATTATAATTAATTTAACTTGACCTGATAGAATGTACGTCTATTGTCTGTCCTTTAATTTATTGTCAACTGTATTGTTGTTGTTTGACTTGAGCTACGGGATACCTCGAATTTCCCCAAGGGGATAAATAAAGTATCTATCTATCTATCTATCTAGGTGTATAAATATAACACTTATATTCATAGATACTGTTTTCTAACTCGTCATTTGTTTTCCCAACATAATACAAATGACAAGCCCATTTTAAGACCTAAAGAAAGGTTCTTCGATGCTTCCTTTAATAATTCCTTTAGCATAGGATACACTGGACCTTACTTTACGAAAGGAAAGAAGATAGTGGCGTCCCACAATGCCTTGCGGCTGGAACATTTAAGTGACACACCATTCGGCTGTTCACGGAAACAACCGATCATCATGTAAACAATAACACAGCCGATCATCATGTAAACAATAAAACAAACCTAATAATAATAATAATAATAATGATGATGTATGAGTGGACAGGAGGATGAGTGTGAGAAACCTTTCTCAATGTGACAAGCATTTCACACCTCCCCACCCTGCAGGACCTGTACTCCAGGAGGTGTGGAACCAGAGCCTGCAGGATCATGAAGGATCCTCACCACCTCAACAACAAACTGTTCCAACTGCTGCGGTCAGGCAAGCGCCTCCGCAGTCACGCTGCTAGAACAGAGTGACTAAATCAGAGATTCTTTCCGCAGGTCATCAGTACTGTGAACTCACCAGAGGCCCCCCCACTGCCCCTCCCATGCATACACTCACATACACATAGTTAGTACACAGCACATGCACCCACATCGTTTCACATAGTTTCACATGCAGACATACATGGTCACTCACGTTATTCTATATTTCACAATTTTTCTCTTTAAAAAAAATCTACTTTCTATTTTTCTATTTCTCATTCCTGCTGGTCTTTTTTACTGTAAATATTGTGTATATTCAGATTCTGATCCTCAAATTTGTGTTATCTGTATTATTTGTTTGCACATTCTGCTGAGCATTGCCACTTTTCATCTGAATGCATATCCTGAATGTATACGTGACAAATAAACGTATTGAATGTTGGATCTTGAATACAGGGCCACATGCATGACATGTGTTTAAGGGGGGCGATGAGGGGGCTGATGAAATATCGAGCAAACTTTGAATTAAGATTTGAGTTGGCTTCGGCATGGTAATCCTACAGACAAAAGGTTACTTTAGGGCAGATATAACATTTTTAAAAACATTTTTGAAAACGGGCTAGCCACAAAATGGGCTACACCTCAAACCACAGACATGTTATTTATTTTTAATCATTAGAAATCCCGACAGTGTGGGTGCTAAATTAGCCAAAGTAATTAAGATGCTAATTGCCGTGAAACAGTATTAGTTAGGGATAAAATCATAGGCGGAATACAACACAGAACAGTCCATCAAATTTAGGAAGAATGGGTTTCTGATACAAGTTCCTTCCTTGTTGTTCCTTTTATATGATACAGCCTACAGTCATGTCCCTTCTTCCTATTTTGGAAGCTCTATGGCGCCCTCAAGTGGAGGTTGTTGGAATTGCGGACTGAATTGAGGGTGAAGATTTCTGTGGGCCCCTCTATTTAACATCTAAATTTGAGTGGGATTAGCCATTTGAAGCAGTTTCAAAATAGTCATGTGACTAAAATTGTCATTGTGTCATCACAAGTGGGTGTGTCCACCCAGGCGTACGATGAATAGATAAGCCAACCAGTTGGTAGTCCACTGGGTCGGTTCATCTAATGATCATACATGTAGGTGGACACAGCCTCAACAAACTATTGCAATTCACAATTTTGAATCTGAACTGAAGAACAGAATGTCTAACATAAGTCGCAAGCACAGTTGATCCCATCCATCCATCCATTATCGTCCGCTTATCCGGGGTCGGGTCGCGGTGGCAGCCGGCTAAGCAGGGCCCCCCAGGCTGCTCTGCACTTATGAGATCACCGTGTGTCTTCTGGATGAGAACCAGGAAATACTGCAGGAGTTCAAGCCCCACTCCGTGACCCTTGACCCCGACTCGGAAGGCGGATGTTCATGGCAACAGGTACACGCACATGCACACTCACACACATGTGTTCTTTCTAACCATGCCTATGATTTAAAACTCACTGTTGGGCTTTGTTCTGACTAACTCAAGGTTCTTGCTGTGTTTTAATCAACCACCAGATGAACATGTCTTTTTCCGGTATGGCCCCGGACTCCGCTTCATCTCCTTCCAGCACGGAGGACAAGACACCAAATTCTGGGAGGGATGGTACGGAGTCCGGGTCACCGGCAGTTTAGTCACTTTAGAAGACTAGGCTAATAAATAAGGAAGGGATGGAAGGAGGGAGGGAGGGAAGGGGAGGAGATGAGGATGACTAAAAATGCAGGGGTGGTTCAAGACCAGAGTGGTTGTGCATGAGGGAATGTGAGGCTAAAATGGGTGAGGCTAAAATTAGGGTAAAATGAATGAGCTCTGGCATGTCAGCTTGATACATAAGGCAGTACAGACTATGGGGGTAGGTTGTGGCTACTATACAAGTCCATACAATCTTCAGAAAGCTGATCCTATATGTGGATTTTGTGGGACGACCGAAAATTCATGGAGGCACACGTGCTTTGCTAACACATTTCTCCTTATTACGGCTTGCATTACAGTTATTAAATCTGCCAAATACTACCTCCACTGCAATGTAGGGCAATATTTGCACTAATTTCTTTTCACTTATTACATTTTACTCATTACATTTTACTCATAGTGATTGACTTATTAAACGATCATATTTGACAGCTCACGGCATTCTTTAAATTATTGTATCAAATTGTATATTTGAAATTAAAATTTCATTGAAATTGTTTGATCTCAGCAATTTTTTGTACTGATGAGGATGGGAGGACCACAACTACTGGGCATAAACAGTGAACATATGTGGATCTCAGTTTTATCAACTGTCACCTATGGTCACGAGCTTTGGGTAGTGAACGAAAGAATGAGATCGCGGATACAAGCGGCCGAAATGAGTTTCCTCCGCAGGGTGGCTGGGCTCAGCCTTAGAGATAGGGTGAGGAGCTCAGACATCCGGAGGGAGCTCGGAGTAGAGCCGCTGCTCCTCCGCATCGAAAGGAGTCAGCTGAGGTGGCGCCTCCCTTTGGAGGTTTTCCGGGCACGTCCAACTGGGAGGAGACCCCGGGGCAGACCCAGAACCCGCTGGAGGGATTATATATCTCGTCTGGCCTGGGAACGCCTCGGGATCCCCCAGGAGGAACTAGAGAGTGTGGCTGGGGAGAAGGAAGCCTGGGGGGCCCTGCTTAGCCGGCTGCCACCGCGACCCGACCCCGGATAAGCGGACGATAATGGATGGATGGATGGATATTTATGTTGTTCTTTAGATTAAATTGGAAGAAAATCGACAGGAGCTGAAAATGAAGG